>JAQQAC010002629.1:3936376-4039261 GCA_029783875.1 Phataginus tricuspis
CACACACACACACACACACACACACACACACACACACACACACACACTCATAATGTCTCAGCGTTTTGTTGTTGTTATTGTTACTTGGTAAATAAAAAGAGAAACTTGAAAAAAGAGGATGAGATTATGTTTCCTTGGTGATTCCTTCTAGAATGATTCCTCCTGATATTTTGGGGGTAATTTAGCCTGGCTTGGATTGGGACTGTGCTCAGGAAACCCAAGTGGTTTATCATAGTCATACAGCTCTTCCTCATCTCTGTAACTCCAGATCCCAGGTTTCAGATGCCCACTGCGCCCATGTTACCACCTTTTCATAAAGTTTGCAAATTCTGTCATCTGTCCAGTGCACTGGAAAGATCATGCAGGTTGGTTTGAAGTGGGTGTTTCTCAAGATGTAATTGAGGTTCTCTTTAAATGCTCTTTACTTCTGGAATTGTGTGTGTTTGTTTTGTGAGAAGGGCACTTGGTTAAGACACAGGATAGAGGCAAACATCAAGAATTCAAAACAGTAGGGGGGAGAACTGTTGGTGGGAGGACTTGCCACCTGCTTTTAAACATATGTACCTTTCTTACTTTCAGTCTCCATGAACAGCCGTGTTACAGAATGTTCAGAGCAAATCAGTAATTATTCCAGCTGCCCATTCGCTACCTCGGCCGCAAGCCAGAGCACGAGCATCACCTGCTCACACTCCGTGACTTGTCCTAACCCTGCTGCTATAAAACTGCGCCTCTTGTGGCCTTGTGTTCCTACAGCCAAGGCCCTGCCTGCATATTAAGAATACAGGTCAAGGGGCAGCCTCAGCTCCCTGACGGCAGAGAGCCCACCCACCTCATCGCCCTTCAGAGCACGCCCGCCACATCGCATTTGTACCTACCATTGTTTTCTCTCCCTTCCACAGTCCGCGGGGTGCAGGACCTCTGGCCCAGGGCTGGGCTCTCTGCACTTCTGTCCGGGAGTCTGGAGTGGCGTCTGCACCCTCACGGTTCCCCTCTCGCCACCCTGCCCTCCCGTCCGCTCGCCCGCAGCCCCCGTCTGCTCCTGCTCCGCTCCTGCTCCCGCTACCGGTCATCTTCCTCTTAGTTGCTGAACTGTTGGGTCCTTTTCATTCAATTGGTCACATTCTCAATTGTAAACCTCTGTTTCCTACACCTTTCTGGCTGCCACATATTAAATCAAATCCTCCTTTTTTTAAGTGAGACTGACTAAAATAGAAGGGTCATTTTCACCTCCGAACCCCTCCCCTAATGCAGGTGACATCCCCTGGCATCGGCACCCCGCACCCGTCTGTGCCCCGATCACTGTCGTGTGGACCCTATTTGAGTGTGTCAGTATTTGCCTTAAGAGGATCCACACAATCAAATAAATGTTAGCGCCCAAGAGGGGCCTCAGAGGCACCCCCCAGGGCACGCTACGCTCCTCCTCAGGATACGTGTCGCCACCAGGCGGCAGCCTTGAGCATGTGCGCTCCCACAGCCCCACCCTAGCCACGGCTTATGTTTGGGGGGGGAAAAATCAGTATTTTCCTAAACATTGGTAAAGGAGCAAACGGTTGCTGTTTTCTTAACTTTGTTCCTTTTAACCAAAGCTTCAAACCCAACTCACACTTTGTGGGAAGAAACCTCATGTGTGTCTCTGGGCCCTGCTTCGGGATTCTGATCTTGGGTTCTCAAGATTTACGACTGACTGATGCTGTGAAATCAGTTGTTTCTGGCTGCAAATCATGAAATCAGCACCGAGTTGGCCATAAAAAATGAAATTTTTATGGTAAATGGTTTAAGAAAAATGCAGAATATGAGTCCTTTGCGATGTATATGTTTTATAGCAGCAATTCCCTATTTTTAATTTTTTTTGGAAAAAAATTCTCCATTGCTATGGTAGGAAAACATCTTGTGGTGACTTCAATGAAAACAGCTATGTATATAGAGTGACATATAATGGCCCTGTCAGACTTATTCTCCCACTAACTGAGGCATAAATCTAGGGTGCTGATTTCTTTTTTCCCCTGCAAAATTAGATTTTATTAAAATAGTTACTTTGTATCCCAACCAGCCATGAGTCAAAGCAGTGGGATCCTGCTTGAATGAAATTTCTTGATCCTCGGGCAAGCCAGGAAGGAATACGTTTCAATGTCCTTTGGATGCACTATTCCTGTTTATCTCATGGTGGATCCCTGTTGTTTTTAAGTGATAGCTACACCACCCCAAAACACTGATTAGATTGTAAGAATCATTCTTGAGCTCCATGCAAATCACACATCATCCTTTTCCTGTTTAATGAATGTTTCTGTATCACGGTTTTTAATTGAGCATTCCGACATTAAATCCCTCAGAAAGTTGATTTTATTTTCCTTTTGTTCCATTACCAGATGAGGCTTAAAACAGTCCATCCTTGTGATGGCCATTGGTGGCTTCCGCTACTAGGACTCTGTGTTTCGTGGAACATGCCGAGAGCTAGGTTAAAGACAAACAGTTCCTTTGGGTGGTTACAGATGGTCTCTCTTGATGGATCTGTGATTCCACGCTATGTCCAATTAGACAAATACATAACTGTGACTTCATAAGAAGAGGATAAGGGCATGGTTAGAACAAAACTCCCTTGGTGGGGGGAGGGGGCGCAGTGCTGGAGGCCATGCTCGGTAAAGGCTGGACTTGAGCATTTGCTGGAGGTTTGAAGTCACACAGCAGTCCCCAGACATGCAGTGCTCGTCCTCCAGGTGTGTTTGTTTGCACCAGGCATTATGTCGGCAAAGGCGACTTACAGTGTCGCTGACAAGTTACAGGGCTCTGCCCATATTTTAGTATATCCTTCCAGCTCAGGGTATAGGCTGTGACTGGAACGGTCCCCCTGGCACTATGCAGTGCACAGCCCGCACCCCTGGAGACAGCAGCCAGGCTTCACCTGCCTGCTTTGTCCTCATGTCTGCCCCCCACCCTGCTTTCTCCCTTGGGCTTGCATTTGGGGGCTGTGTGGATAGGAAAGTCTTGAGTGACCAATTCCCCAAAGATACTTCATGACCCTGGTGACCAAAGGGACCCAGAATTCAGACAGGGGACTAACATATTTGCTATAAAATGCCTACTTCTCTCTCACTTCCTACCTCGCACCTCTACTCTGGATGCCTCACCTCCCAGCTCATCTTCAGGATGAAGTGTATTTCTTCCCTTGCTTTGTCCCAAGCTCCACTCCATGTCATCTTTTATTTCGTCTCTGTAGAATCAACCCTGGAAACTCTCTGCTTATAAAAGCATGTGTATGTCATGGTGGATGCTAAATGGTGGGCAAGAAAAGCTTCAGGAGACATTATAGCACTCATTGCCTGGGTACGTGGGCACAGCCACTGTCCAACATCACCCCCTTTCTCGGATGGCACAGAGTATTCGGAGACATGGATCCTCCACCCAGGCCTCCTGGTGAGGAGCCCTTTACGGCTTAGTTGCTACAAATTAGTTTAATTTCACAACCATGGATGAACTATCATGGGTCCGTGTCTTCAAGGAGGGATACTATAGGTATTACTTATTAAAATAATAAGCACAGTTTTTCTGAGTGCTTTCCAGGTGTTGGACACTGCATGATGAATTTCCAATATATCTTCAAACTTTTTTTCTTCAGACAGTTCTGTTGGGGGAGGGGATAATGGTGTCTTCATTTTATGAAACATGTTATGCTTCCAAATTTGGTCTGACCCCTAAGTTTATGAGCTTTCAGCTCGTGCTGCAACGTTCTCCTAAAACAGCATTCCCAGGAATTGACTTGTGCTATAGGGTAATTATCCTTCATAGTGGAAGGTTGGACAGGAGCTGGTTCTTAACTTTGCTGATGGCTTTTGGTGTGCATGGCTGTGAGTCCAAGCTGCGCCTCTGGTTCCGATTACCCATGAGCATTGCCATAGCACTCATCACATGGAGAGGGCAGCCTCTCCGGCTTCCAGCTCCCCCGCAGCCCTTCCACATCACTGGACTACAGATGCACACAGGGTTGACAGACGAAGAAACATAGTGAAGACGACATTTATAACTTGTCTGGGAGACCCACGAAAAACTTGGGTGTTTGGCTGTTTATTGATGTATAAAGACAAATTTCCAAAGATGTAGCATCAATTACAGGACCCCAGTGGAGACTAACTTCATGCTTTATGAAGTTATTGTGGTCTGGATACTGGTAATCTTGGAAAACTTTGAGAAAGGACAATTGCCCAGGAAGCTTCTTCCCCAAAATATGTCTTTTGATATGTAGCTGGAGAGTCAGTGGTTAGTGTAACGCATCATGCATCCAAGTCCAGAGTAGGCCACGCTGCTTTTCTGCCTGTCAAGACTGAACTTGGTCAAGCTTCCCGTGAACACACATGGTCAGGACCAGTCTGCAGTAAGACTCTGTTGTTAGTAAGGTTAGCGGTAGACCTGACTCATCCCGTCACCCCTTTAACTTGCCTTTGGGGCATTACCTCATTTTGATATCACAAAAAACAGATTCCCAAGACTGTTGGGAGGACTCTTTAAGGGCTTCTGAAGTCACTGTGTGTATCATTGTTCACTGTGCATCGGTGGCTGTTAGGAGAAGGGGACACATGTGCCAAAATGCTGGCGCAAAGCCGTTCGTAGCCAGAAGAGTTTTGAAGACAAGGACTAGATTGCTGAGATAATGTCACTCTTTAAGCTTTGTGTGCTGTTTAGTCTCTTGTGACTGGACTCCTCCTGAATATAGTGCCTCATGCGTCCACCTCATTATGTTACAGCAAATCTAAGCACCTGAATTTATGTCCATCATTTGTATCTTTTGTGTACACATTTTAAATGCAATGTCCAGCCCTGTTTTCTGAGAGTAGATGGATATTCCTATTCCATGGTAATGGAATTCCAGATATATAATTGATGGAAATGGACTGTTTTTTTAAAGGTAGCCCCCTCCATTCCTAAGCAATGGGTTCGCCCGCATCACAATCACAAGAGGAAGTGGGCGAGGATTCTGGACGGTTTCTCCTCGTCGTGTGGGTGTGATGGGCCTGGGTCTGTTTTCTCGCCATCTGTTCCCATGCCCTCATGCCCCTGGGTTGATCTCGAAATCCAGCTATAAGCCAGTCAGTGGCTGGCATTCACCAGTTTCTGATCACAGAGAATGATTTGTGAATGGTACGTGTTCTAATTTGGAAAATCACACAGAGAAAGGATTTTCTCAGGCTTTAGGCAAAGTGTTCTCTCAGGGGAAAGCCAGAAGAAAAGATGTTTCTTTCTTTTTTGGAGTATTGTCATATGTAGTCATAGGCTATTTTGTTATTAGCCTGAAGACGAATCTCACACATGGAGACAGCCGAGAATCACAGGGACACGGAACTGGGGCCCCTAGATAGAGTTTATTCCCAAAGCCCTCCCTACCTTTGCACTTCCAGTTCTGTGAGCCAAAAAAATATCTTTATTCTTCACACCAAGTTGAATTGGATTTTTTTCTTATCTTCAGCTAAATTCCTCTTGGCTAGCCATGTGGAGGCAGGCGTAGAAGGGGTGTGTCCCTGGTGCCTGGATGTTCTACGAACATCCACCTAATTCACAGGAGCTCCACCTCCGTGACCACCCGGGATGGTGTGGCTTACATACATACACGCCTCAGATCAGCCCCCGCCCATCAGGCAAGGGCGCACTCCTCTTCCTTGGGCACTGCATCCTGTCCCGTCTTGGCTGTAATGTGAAGACCCCTCCCCAGCCTCTTCCCTCCTCTCCACGCCCCGTACCCAGTCCTGACTGAGCCAGGAGTGGTGGCTGACTCAGAAGGAAGCTGGGCTGGGCAATCAGACTGTTGTATCAGATCATGAACCTGCTACAGAAATTGCTTGTTGTTAGAGCACTTCGACTGGGAAGTTGGATGGATCACAAAGGTGGAGTAGCTATTTTTGTAACATGTGCACCAAAGCAAAGGAAGCTGGTCTGCAGCAGCAGAGCGGGGAGGAAAAGGACATGGGGAGAAGCATCCCAGCAAGGCAGGCCTTCTGCAGTGTGGTTCTGATTTTATGGGGCACGTGGCCCTAACTTCCTGCCCTTGAGATCCAGTCTTCCTTCCTTAGATAGCTCTGAAGCGCTTCTACTCCCTGTGACCAAAGAACCCGGGCTGAGGTAAAAAAGTTGTTATTTTCACCTCAATATATACATGATGCAGCCGAAGAGGAGAAAGGTTACCCAAAACTGACGTGTGGCAAGCTGGGAGTCAGCCTCCATTTCCTAACCTTAGTTTTTTTCCCATTCCACTTGGTGATTAAGTGACCAAGAAAGACCAACTCATCTACCTTACCCTAGAAGTATTTTGTGAACATTACCCATCATATATCCAAGAGAGAGAATTGCTGTCGAAATGCTTTGTAACATCTTTGACAGAAACTGAATGGCTCACAAATTGCCAGCCTGCAAACTTAATAGTAACCTGGGCAACAATCACTGTAGGTCTGTTGGCTTAAATATTGACTCGCAGAGTATTTCTTTAAATTACTGAGGATTCACTGGTCTTGGCAGTATTGCTACAATTATTAATTACCCCGGAGTAAATATCTGCTAATCTGCACACCAGGGCTGTCCTACACAGAGAGTTGCCCAGGTGAGAAGCTGCCCTGGGAGTGTCTGCTCCAGTCCGTGGCCGTCTGAGACTCACTTGAAGCTACGTCTTGTTCTCTCTGCCATGACATCTTAGTACTTGTGGCCTATCTCTTCTGATCGAAAAACCTCTAGACTTCCCTTCTTTCCTCAATGCAGAAGCTTTGGAGAATGACTGCATTTCATTTTACAGTTCCCCCCACCCCACCAGTCCCTCAAATTAATTTTAGCATATGACACACAGTCTCCAAATTTAATGAAAATCCACTCAGCCGTAATCTGTGATATGACAGACAGACTGAAACTTAATTACACTGACATGGATTTGAGCTCATGCTATCATATTTTGCTAGAAAAGGCATCTCTTTAGGAGTGATTACAATTAGCAGTCAGATTTCGGAAATGCAGCCATGGAGAAATATCTGTGCAGGCAAATGGCGTTGGTACCTTTAGGACACCTGTCTGCCTAGGGACTAAGTGCTGGCCTCATTTACCCAGGTAATCACAAGTAGACTTTGGGTCAATGGGCTTGAAGAAGTGTTTGATTGCATGTTAGAACAAGAAAAGACTTCTAATGATACTGACTATTACTCTTGTAAAAGGCTACTTACTGCTAGTACTTTGGGCCTTTGACAATAAAAGCGACAAAACATTTGTTACATACCCAGAATAAATGGATTTTTACAATCTTCCTTCAGCCCCACACCCACTTAAATGCTGTTAAATGTCTGACTATGCTTTAAAGAAACTAGTACACATAGAGGAAGTGTGAATGTCAAAGGCATTAGTTTTCTGTACCGCCTTCCTGCCTCTGACCCCTATCCTTTTCCTTTGTGTTTCCAGGGAAAATTCTTCGGTCAGTGTGTCGTTAACCTATCTTCCATTTTACTTTTGCGATCTTCCTCTGGAAAGGGTTCTTTTTCTCATGACCCCTCAACTTTAAAAACAGGAATCATGTCATTTTGAAACTTGATGGTATCAAGAGTGGCTTAGCGGACTGGGTGATACGGAGGAGATTGTCGTAGGCACTGGCTCAGGCAAGAGGGTGAGGAATCGTGATAGATGCCTTGAGGCCACTGCCACCGGCTAGAGGGGCAGGACTGAGTGTCTGAGCCACAGAGGGAATAATAGGAATGAAAGGGAGGACACAGCGATCGAGCATATTATGAAGAGAGGGAAAATGGTTGATGCAATATTTCTTTTAACCAGAGTCGACTTGTTTTTGTTTTTTAGTATAGGGCTAAGTAGTAAATGTTTTCAGCTTTGTGGACCAGTTTCTGCCACACCCACTTAACACTTCCATAAAGCAGCCATTAGACAATAACACATGAATGGGTGCAGCTATGTTCCAATAAAACTTGCAAAAAATGGTGGTAACTGATTTGGCCTAAGGGCCATCTTAGTCTCTTGTTTACAGAGTCTGTTGCTAAAAAAAGTGCTAGATTAGCTGGTAAACGGTGTGTCTGGTTCAAAGCCCAACTCTTGGATTTATTAAAATTCAAAATACACTGGGATTCTAAAGATTATTAACGCCTTTTTAAGTTGAGCAATATTTTTCACAGCTCATTTGTGCCATTGTTATTTTAATAATATTGTAAGTATCTGAATTTGCACAAGTGGAAGGAATTTGTTTGGTACATAGAGTTAAGCTCAACATAGTTTTTTCTTATAAAAGAGGGACTGCCATAACTAATCCTGGGAGCTGTGAACTCTGAAAGCAGCAATATAATTGTATGTAAGTGGAGAGCTTAGTATGGTACTAACCACTGCTAGGAGATGTTTCAGAGTATCGAGGCTGATATCTCCACCTTGAGGAGCTGGCCGTCACTGGTGATCCAGTGGAAGCTTCCCAAGGCCGTGGGTGCGGCCCTGTGGCCGCCAGGTGCAGCAGGCACATAGCAGGTGGCGGCTGGCATATCTGCAGTAGCCCAAGAGACCTTCGGTTGTTGGAAGCAGAGACTCACTCAGGTTAATGAAGGTTTATTGTAAGAAGGTTGGGATCTCTGCCAATGTGCCTGAGCCTATGGGAACACAGAAGGAGCTCTGAGTACCTCAGGAGAGACCTAGAGCTGTGAACCTGTGCGTGATCAAGGCACCTGGGTGGTGGGTCGCGGTCGCCTCTCCGGTCTTAGCGTGTGCCATTAACACAGATCAGGGCCGTCTTGTTTCTCTGCTTCTACTCTCATTGCAAATTAACAAATCCTCTTTCTGGATCTTGTTTCTCAGATTCTAAGGGAAGTGAATATCCGCGCTCAAATCAGTGGTGGTCTGCAGTGTGGGAGGCACGTGGTCTCTTCCACGTGGTCATACCGCTACTCAACCTCATCTTCCATCTTGTGCTTCGTACTCTTTAGTTCCCTGTGGTCCTCTTTGTCCTACTTGCAAATGGGAACTCAGTCACTTGGCTACGTTTAATTGCCAGAGACGCTGGGGAGTGTAATCTGCTTGTGTGCAGGAGCAAAGGGAAATGCGTTAGGTGTAAAAATACAAACCCTTAGATTATTGTCTCTATTTGCACAGGTGCCCCTGAACTTGCATTTGTTTGTGAAAGAGCCTCAGATCTGTAAAATCACTAAGAAAAGTGAAGTATGGGTTTCCTAGGTTCATTTCTAAAACAGAAAAAAAAATTATTGCTGATTGGAGATAAGAATCCAAAATGGTGGGATTCTCGTCACCACTAAACGGTAGCCGGCAACTACTTGTACACGCCGCAGAGCTTCACTACAAAGAGGGGACAACAAGAGCGTATAGAAATAAATGCACAATTTGCTTTTACGTCGTCTCATCGTCAGATACTCCCCTGGATTCTCAAGGATCCCCGTCCTGGTCAGTCCGTGTAACCTAGTCCTTGAATCTGGCAACATGACTATAAAGGTGTGAGTTTTGAATCAAAGTCTTGCAAGTCATACGAGAGAATTAATATCCTACCTGACTGAGTTAAAAGCACAGAGACCGATCCTAGCCCTCTTATCCAGTCTTGTTTTGCTGGAAAGCTGTGTGTGGTTGTTTGTATCATCCCAGAGAAGCCAGAGGCTGGTGGTGGTGTCTCGGTGCCGGCGCTGGATGGTACTAGAGGGAGAGGGGATCCTTGTTCCCTTGTGTGGTTGTTCTGTTGTCCACTTCAGACTGGCCTGCCCTTCATGCTGGAAGTCTCTTTGGGGGCAAAGTGAGAGGGGCGGACTTTGCCCCTGTGTGGTCCAGCCCTGAGCAGGCAGGTTTTGAATGGTGCCTCCAGCTGTGAGTTCCTGGGGGTCGGTGTTGATTCATCCTAGGATGAGTCTGCAGAATGCGCTCCTGAAGGTAGAGCTGGGTGTTGGGAAATGACGTATGAGAAAGAACAGTGCTGTGAAGATGCTATATCCTGGGTCCGTCTGGTCTTTGACCTGCCCTCCATTTAGGGCTGTCTTGCCTTTCTCTGTAGGAGCCTGTTCTGGGTGTCCATTGACAGCAGTTGTTCTGGGCCCAGTGCCTTCTATCTAATTTGACACTTTTTCTTTCTCAGGGGCCTGAGAGAAGTTTGAACAGGCAAGGCGCTGTAAACACTTCCCGCGTGGAAGTTTCCCGCTCAGCAGGTGCAAAGAGCTGGGCTTGACAGGGAGCTGCTGGTTCCCCAGGACTTAACTGATGCAAGAAATAGCATAATAACGAATTAATTAGAAGTCCTTGAGTCTTGACAAGCATTTGTTGCAAGCTGCTGTGCCTTTTCATTATGAGGCTGGGGAAGGGACTGGAAGATGTTTGACAGGCAGACGCAGAAGAGACACAGCGGTCAGTGTGGGGAGAGAGGCCCCTGCCTAATGATAGCTCACTAAGGGAAATTCAGAGACTCCCAGGAGTCCCAAGTTCTTGAGGAATAAGAACTCCGTGACAAGTCACTTGGCTTAGATTTAAGGAAATTAGTCTCTTGATTTATGAAACACGTCTGGAGACTGGCACGTGGGTTCAGAAGCACTTCGCTCTGGAAGAGAAATAGGGAGACGAAATGGGGGGAAGGAGCTCAGTCATCAGGGCAGACAAAACCAGCCTCCGAGACCACAAGATGTCAAACCAGCGGAAACATCCCAAATCTCCAAGACCCATTCGGTGGCGCTCATCCATCAGCGATTTGTGCCAGCACTTAGTATGGGCCCCCTAGTGGCGGAAGTGGAAAAAGCGTGCTGATTGATGGGCCCTGTGTTCCCAGGGAGGCTTAATAAGGTGCTCATTCACAATAGAAGCTAACTATTATAAAAATGTGTGAATAAGGGCAGACTCAAGATATCTTACATCAGAGGACTATTTTTTGCATGATAACAATATAATTTTACACTCAAAAATTCAGCCATCTCAGGATTTAATGATGTTGGCTATGAACATTATTAAATACAGTAACTCTGACATCTTCAATCCAAGTATATATTTAGAGATTACAGTTATTATGCTTTTTCAAACACCTGTTCTGGATATAGTTCTTACAGGAGGTCCTACTTTTGCTGTAGTCTGAAAAGAGTGCTGTCATGCTGGGAAAATTATCAGTGTGCTGAAAATAATTTACAGCTAGGTGTTGTTGGGACTTGGGTGACCATCCAGCTTAGTTTTACAAAAAACTGGGTGATTGCCAGAAAGTCATTTATTTATTGTGTAGGGATGTGTGTGTGTGTATAATGTGTGGGTATATGTATGAATATATTTCTGAAATAAGAGCAATTATGGGTAAACCTCTCAGGAAGTATTGAGGGGGCCTAGCAAGGAGTATTTATTAAACACCCCTCCGTGAACTGAGTTCTGGTCCATTCCAATGAGGGATATTAGAGAAGGATAAAAAGTCCTTATCATATCTAAATGGAGAACCTAAGACATACGTGGGATAATGATCAACAATATAAGTCATCAAGTGGCCTAGACTTTAGGATATCTTCGAGGATAAGCAAAGCAGATGTGACAAGTTGTATGGGGACAATACCAATGCTTTGACTGTCCCTAGCTGCAGTCTAGCTCTAATGCTTGTCTCTCACTTAGCTTACCATTTCTGCCTCCAGCCATCTGCACAGATGTGCACACCCTCATTCAACTCATGCCCACATTACTTGTTCAGTTTCTCTCTTGAGTATCATCCTGCATAAGCTACCTTATCTCTCTGGCTCACACAGTCCATTTACATATATTTGTACTCATTCCATGTCTAGATTCTTGTCCCCCATTCCTTCCCATGCAACATAATACACCCCCACCAAATTATTTTCCATATTATACCCATAATTTTATCTTTTCCTGCTCCCTCATCATGAATACTTCCGTCCTAAGCACGATAGTGTAATTTATAGATATACACGCCACAATAGCTCATGTGGGAACGTATGATCATTAAGGGCTTCATATATGTGTAATATATACACACACAGACATATACATATATATATATAGTATACACACACACACACATATATATACGCATATGTACATGTATTTCTATTTTGTGAAGATTCATCTATATAGGCCTAAAACACTGGGTCAGAGATGTTCTGAGTTTACCTGATCATATGGCAGTTGAAGTAAGTCTCCAGTGTGGAGCCCGAAGATAAGGTTAACTTTGCTGTAGATTAATGCCAGCGGTTGCTCAAGAATCAAAACCACTTTAGCGTAATCCGTTGATGGTAGTTAAATATTGCCAGTCAAGTCCTATTACGGATTTAAGACTCCTTCGTTCCAAGAGGAGTTGTTGATCTATAACTAGCAGCCAAAGAAATTATAATCGGTAGCCGAAAACCACAGCGAGTGAAACTATCATGCATCTTAATTTCAGGAAGATTGAGGGTGTTTTAGCTATATCAAGTGACAAAAGAAAAAAGGTTGAAAGCAAAGTCGTCCTGAAACTTCAGCCAGTTCATTAGCTTCTATGGATTCCACACGAGAGAGAAATAATATCAAACAGGGTTGAGACAGGGGAAGGTGTTATGGTAGAAATCTATGACTCCTTCATTCTGGGACAAATTTCTGCATTTGATAAGTGAGTATTTTCTCTCGTGGATGCTGGATTTAAAGGCTGTTGTATCGAAGGATGTTCTCCGTGGACATAACTCTTGCTGTTTGCACAACCTGCGCATGATCCAAAGCCCAGTGTTATAATTAAGGACCTTGTTACACCATAAAAGATTTTCAAATTTTAATCTATGACAACCCACACAGCACTCAGGGTTTAAATATTTTATTGACCAGGCTGGCAGGCTGACTTCTCTGTTGGAGCTAGGAGAACCCTGCTCCAATTTCTCTCGCCCACACTACATATTTATAGTCATAAATCTTTTGCTAGGCTCTTTGAACATTGAAAATAGCCCAGCAGTGCTGGCTTTCCTTCCAGGGCCATGAGAGCCGAATCAAAGGCGCCAGCCTCCCGTGGCCATTCTGTGGAGCTCCGTGGCCAGTATGCTTCCATCTGTCCTGGTGCCCCGGTCTCCATGTCAGATCAAACAGCAGCCTTTCCCCTGCAGAGCTGGGATCCCTCTCCCCAGATGCCTCCCTCATCTGGATGTGGAAGCCTAGCAGCAGCCTGGCCAGACTGCGTGGGATCCTTGCCTTCCGCGGTGACTTTGGGTGGGGGCGTCCTCTTCATGCTGCAGGGATCCCACTAGAAGGAGCAGAAGAAGCCTGGCTGCTGGGCATCCGCTGGGACCGCTGGAGGAGAAGCCGAGCAAGCAGCAGAGGGCCAGGAACCGTTTCTATAGACACGAAAGAAAAGCCGTCCCAGTGTGGGCTCCAAAGCCAGGCAGAAGCGGGCTCTAGAGACTGTCCCCCCAGGCCTTGACCAAGCCGTTTGGAGAAACGAGCTCTGGTTTGTATGGAAGGGTCCTTCATGGATGTCCTTCTAGCATGCTGGTTGGGCTGGACTTTTATTTCAGCAGTGGTCAGAAAAAAGCTTGATAGGAGTCATCCTACAGACGCTATGTGGGATAGCCTCTTTTTCTCCTAGTCTCTTTTCCTGGTCTTTCTTAGAACCAGCTTTGTGGAGGTATGATGGATAGCCAGTCAGTTGCCCATATTCAAAGTGTACAGTAACTTTTTCATGGCGTTCTCTCAGGAAGCCACCACCGCACTCAAGGTAGTGACCGTGTCCAGCATCCCCGATGGGTCCTTGTGCCCTTTGCACGCCTTCCTTCCCACCCTTCCCATCGTGCTCCCATCTCTAGGCAACCACTGGTATGTTTTCTGTCACTATAAATTTGTATTTTCCAGACTTTTATGTAAATGGCTTCAAGCAATACGTGCTCTTTTTGTTTAGCGTCTTTCCCTCAGCATAATTATTTTGAGATTCCTCCACATGCGTCCTATATCAACAGTGATTCTGTTTCGCTGCGGAACAGCGTCCCGTTGTGGGGCTGTACTGCCGTCTGTTTATCCCTTCACCTGTAGATGGAACTTTGTGTTGTTTCCAGCTGGGGACTGTTACTAATAAAGCTCCTGCGAACATGGGTGTACAAGTTTGTGGATGCTTTCATTTCCCTTGGGAAAACACCTGGGAGTAGGGTAGCTGAGTCATGTGAAAGGTGGGTGTTCAACTTTTCAAGAAACTACCGAGCTCTTTTCCAGAGAGGCTATACCATTTGTAGTCCCACCAGCTGAACATCCTTGTTCCCCCACATCCTGGCTAACTACTGTAGCCCTACTGTGAGATGGCCGTCCAGCCTGCATGGCTTTTGTCTCTGGCACGCATCAAAGAGTTGAGGTTTAGGCTGGACACGGAAAGAAAATACTAGACTAAGGGATATTCGTGACTTAACATCAACAGAAACTATCTATTTTGTGAGACTTCTGAGAACTAAAGAGCTTTTGTACTATGGTGTTAGAATCATGGAATAAGAAGTTAACATGGATTAAAAGTCTGGACCATTATTCTGTAAGAAGAAAGGAAACTAAATATATTTTGTCTTTCATTTTATAGAATCTAATAAATGTTGCTCTGATATTAACTAGAACCATCTGATGATGGTTAGAGATAGAAAAATGTCCTTGGACTGTTAATCATTAGAGAAACATGTTTCTGAGTGTGACCACTTAGCCCATATGCTCGGAGCAGAAATCCCTTCCAAATCTCCTCTCTAAACACAAATGGACCATACAGTCTCCCTGCTTTCTAAAGAGGCATATCTCTACATCAAGAATCTTGTTCATGGAGCAGATTTTTATCTAAGGAATTAGTATCAGCTATTCTGGGCACATGAAGTGATTCAGAATCAGTCCGCATAGTCCTGCTTGATTAGAGCAGGTTGACAGTATAGCATGAGGAAGCCACATGAGGCTTTGGAAAAGAGCATCCCTTCTGCTTTTCTTATTTCATACTTTTTAGACTCATATAGCCAGGTAGTGTCTTAGAAATCATCTGGTCCAGTAACTCTCAAATTATGTTGCTGGCAGCCAGGTTTGGAATTGGAAGGAAAGAGGAAACAAGGAAACTAGAGTTGGTGTTTGTCTATATTGCTTTACAAGTAGAATTTCCACATAAGAGTTCCAAAAAAATTTTTTCAAAGAAAAAGAAAACTATTGATTGTCTCTAATTAACCAGATGGGGAGCCTGAGACCTCCAGAGAACATGTGACCTGCTTGTGCATGAGGTCGTACTGTGGGTGGGAGTGGGCGAGCTGGGCTGGGATGCAGGGCCTCTACCACTGGGGTCACTGCTCTTGCATACGCTCATATCTTGTCTTTAATTTCAAGGCTAGTAAACTAGAGTAGACCGTGCATGGATACATCTAACGCATGGGCTGTTCTGTCTCTTGTGTGATATAAGCCAGTCCTCTCTGAACCATCGAAGGCAATACAACAGAATGACATCTATATAAAAAACAAAAACAGATGTAATAACAAAACACTAACCCACGCCATCTGTACTGAGATATTCATGTCACATTTGTCTGTCTACCTCTCTTTCCTTCTGGTTCCTCTTGCTGAAGAAAGAAATCCAAATCAGAACAAGTAATGAGTGTCACCACCAGGTCGTCTGTGATTAGGGCAGTTCAAGGAGTGTGTGTGTGTGTGTCATTTTAGGGTGCTATGGAAGTTGTGTCCGTGTTCCCTGCAGGGATTGTGGAAAAGATCCTTGGAATATCGGAATGACTGTTGACAAAATTATCCTCCCTTAGGTTGAAGCACCATGGTGCACGGGCAGAAAGGGACAGAGCCTTTAACTGGCAGAAAAGGTCCGCGGGCTGGAGCTGGTGAGACATCTGGTTCCTTTGGTCTCGACAGCACTGTGCCCAACATAGAGTCTAAAGTATTTGCCAGTGGCTTCAAGGAATAGAAATACATCTCCAAATATCCTAAGGGGGTTTCCTCAGTTATTCCCCAGTGATTTATCTGCTGTTTACTCATGTATTTGTATTAACAAGGTTTGGCCAAGATATGAACAAAACACTTTTGTTTTTAGGTATAACCTTTTGCAGAGTTTCATGTGCAACTCTGACCAAATCTTAGAATATTATATATTATTTAGTATTCATTTCTTATTAAGTGATGTCATAATTAAAATTATATGTCATTTTAAAGTTGTAAGATGAAGTTCAGACCACAGGCACTCAGAGTCAGTTTAAATAAGTAACCTCAGAGAAAGGCATATAGAAAGGGGAAAAAAATTATTTCCGGGCACTCTGCTAGACAAAGTTATTTTGTAATTTGTCTCATTTAATTTGCTCTTAAATTGTATGCCGTATGCATGATTATCTCCACTCCGCAGACAAAATAAGTAAGTTTCCCAAGGTGTCAGACCTGGGTTGGGATTTTGACCCAGGTCTAACTTCAAGGCCCATGCTCTTTCTAGTGTCTGTGTCAACAATTTTAGGTGTTTGTTATTAATGTGTGAGGAAATGATGGCCAGAACGGGGAGGTCACAATTGTTTATGGAAAACATTAATTCTGGGTCTTTGGTGAGTCGCTCCTTCAGTGAACCCTCCTGGAACCTATTGCCCCAAAGCTTCAGGTTAGACCAGATGTGCATTAGTGGGATGGAAAGGGGGTTGAACCCAAGAAGGCGCAAGGGCCATTGGGTCCTCAGCTCTGTGCCTTACTTATCCCAGAAGATAAGGACCCAACAGCCCTCAGCATGGTGCTCACAGAGAAATAATATAAGCTCTGGTCCTTTCCTCACCACATCACACATCTCAACAGAGAAATGAGGGAATCTTCATGGAGAATCTAGCTCACCTCCAACGGGGAGGCAGAGAGGAGGTGACCTGCCCCTGGGAGCAAGGCTGTACGCATGACAATGCGGGCATTTCTACTGTGTGGAAACTAAAACAAACAGAAAATTATAAAGTGCACAAGAGGATTTTCCACACCACAGAGTTTTGCAAAGTGTTTACACTTGAGTTCTCCTTTTTGAATTCATTATCTCAGGGCAGTATTTGGCTTGGAAAGCCAAGTCAGCTGGGCTGAAAATGTGCATTCTTATTGCTTGAAGTTGCTGAGAGTGTCCTGCAAAGGCTGAGGGGTTCAGAACCAGCTTTGCTCTCTACATGTTCTTTGTCAGCAAAGCTTGGCTCTTATTCTAGCCATTGACAAGTGTGAGACTCTATATCAAGTAATACTTTAGGGTCCATTGCTGACCATTTCTTTTCCTATCATATCTGTTTGGAAAGCTCACTTTACCTGACACCGTTTTTTGATGTTTGTCCTAAACTTGCACCACTTGCATTTGTGCAATCTTTAGTCGAAAGTGCTTCAACCATCGGTGAACATCTAGATGCCCCACAGAGAACCTGTATGTGACCACTTTCCTATCAGGTGAATCTGCTTGTCGTACCACAAAACATGCCTTCAAGCACATGTCCGTTCTTATCTCCATTCAGATTCAGCCCTACCTGTCATTCAGCACCCAAGCCCCCCCACACCCTTTCTCTAAGCCTCAGAGCCTCAAGGACCTCTCTTTCATTTATTTTCTGTTGTATTAAGCCGATGCTTTATAATGTCTTCCCAAGTACACCAGGCACTCCTTCAGACCAGAGGCTCCATGTTCACCCATCTGGCGTCTGTCACAGCACCTATCATGCCTGCCTTCCTAGTAGATGGACTTCATGGAAGGATTTCCCCAACTGATTGATCATTTAATTGATACAGATGTGCTGTGGAATAATCAATTGCTAAAACTGAGGAGTACATTTCGATTCATGTCTTCCCTTTGTTTGCCAGCTGTTCTACAACTGGCCTGATGAGATGGTGGCAGGAGGGCTGATCTCGAATTTCACTTCATGAGTAGTTTCACAAGAGCCTATAGAGTGGAGCTAGGAAGTCACTGACGAGCAGGAATAAATTACTGTTAACTGCTATTGTCCGCAATTTGCTACTGGGAGCAGGAAGGTAAATTTTAGTGCACGTATATAATACAATTGTATTGATTTGAGTGTCTTTTTCAAAGTTATTGGCGCAATCAAATTGACCTTTTGCCAGTACAGAAATAACTTATTTAATAAACACGGAACAAATGAGTTGAGCATAATTTTAAAATAGCAGATAAACAGCATTGGTTTTTAGGCCTTCATAAAATCATTGCAAAGGCAAAGTTAGGGCCCATTGGGGAGGCTTTGTGCACAAATGAATAAACAGTTCTTAGGAAGCACAAACCAGAAGCTGGGTGGTTGTGATGTCATAATGCCAAAGGACATGGCCTAAGTGGGATGTTGCTCTTAGAAACCCATCAACCATGGAGGCGCTTTAGTGCATTAGACCTGATGCTAGACCCAGAATCCCTTTGGAAGCAGCCCTTCGCAAACCTGAGGGTTGCTCAGGCACCACTTCTGAACATCTGCACATATTTCCCAGCCACTGACACTAACTGCTTGTTGACAGGAGCTCTCAGACTCTGAGATAGCAGGTTACCTAAGACAGGAGCCAGGGTCTCTGAAATTTTAGTTTGTCCTGTGAAACACAAATCCTCTTATTTCTATGGCTCTTACATTCCAAAGCAGAAATAGTTTGTGGATCTATTCCTTGAGCATCTCCTCCTTGAAGGAACACCCCTTAGTATGTCACACACTGTGCACAGCACCCTTATCAGAAGGGGCAAAGGACGTAAGGCAGAGCCATTACCTCCAGCACACGGCACTCGACATGACAGCTTAAAATATGCATCCTAGTCAAGTCTGTAAATCCTTCCAAATCTGAATCTCCTCGAAATACATGTTAAAATACAGGCTTCGGCTCCTCCCCAATCTATTAAATCATCAAAAGCTCTGGAGGTGGAAAGGGTGGAGATCCAGAATCTGCATTTTAATGGGGAACATAAGTGATTCTCACAAAACTGAAATGTGAGAGCTCTTCTAATGAGGGTCACCAGTTTAGTATGTGACGAGAGAGAGTACAAAACATGGAATGTGCTTTGTGTTCTTCTATGAGATGGTTGCTCATGGGTAGCCACAAGGGAGGCAGACAGGCCGAGGAAAACAGTTTAGTGGACTCACAGGTCCTGGAGACAAGAGGCAGGGCAGGCCACACAGGGCCACCCAGGAAAGCTACCAGGATGGCCAGGAGGCAGCAGACAGGAATCTGGGGAAGGCGAGGCAGGGCAGGGTAGTTTAGGGCTGGCAGGTTTGAATCATCTGGGGTGGCTTGGCATTATAGGAATGGTCTCAGCTTGACCATCAAGGGGCCTTGGGATGATTAAGGCAAAGGAATCCTGCCTCCCAGGGTGCATGGGCCAGGTAGAAGAGGAATGGCTCTTGGCTTGGTTAGTCTGCATACCACAGGCATGTGCCCAGCTGGACCCTGTGCTCACTCCAAGAACTGACTAGTTCCAGGAGGAGCTGTCTCTCCACCTAGAAAGATTGTTTTTTTTCTTTTTAGATGTCAAAACATCATAATGTACAGAAAGCCATTAAGTAAATAAATACATGCTTTTCTATAGTTTATATGTTCTGTAGGTAGACGAGCGCTTGTCTACAGATGTGAATCTGTGAACGGGATGAGGAGCCCCCAGGAGAGAAACGTGTTAGGGAGCAAAGAACGAGGTGGGCCTGACGGCATGACGCCCCACAGGCAGGCCGCTATGGCCTGGATCTGGGACATGAAATCTGTCTGTGCTCTGTGGACAAGAAATACAGATTTTTTTAATGTATTAGGTTATATATTCAGAATATGTATTAAGAGAGAGAAGACCCATCATGGGAGCCTGAAAAACATGCACAATTTCAGAAACTGGTTTCTGAGAAAGAGGCAGAGGAGGAGAAGAGAGGATGGTCAAAGCCAGAAGGAAAAGCAATGGATGAGGGGCACATTGCAAAGGCAGGGTGAAGCAAAAATTAAGATCTTGATGAAACTCAAAAACTCTGTGACAAGCTGCAGACAGTTCAAATGCTCTGAGGATGAGAAGGGGCGTGGACTCTGATATCTGGCGCCTTTGGTGGAGACAAGCCTTAAGTTGGGAAATTTTGGATTCCCTGTTGCCAGTAACAATCCTAAGAACTGTGTTTGCTGTGTGACTTTGACCAGTATGTCTGGGCCTTAGTTTTCTCACCTATTAAATCAGGAGGCTGGAGACTTGACCTCCCAGATGGCTTCAAGCCCCACCGATCTCAATGATTAATCATCTCCCCATGCTCCTTCTGTGAGTCTCCCCTGCTGATGAATGCGGAGCTGTCCATCACCTCCAGACCCAAGGGGACGTCTGTCTGCCCCCGCCACCCGGTCCCGAGCAAGTCCCCCCTTAGGTGACTAGAACAGATAGCTCACAGTGTCCTTCATTTTTCCTCTTTTTTTCACTTCCCTTGATCATACCTTCTGGTTCCTCAAGTCCTATCCAGCCCTTTCTTCCTTTTTAAACTTCTCTGTGCTCTTTGCAGATTGTTTGTGTCCAGTATTTTTTATCCCTTTGGCAGCTTTTTCTTTGGCATGTACAAAATACTCAGGCACAGGCTGTGTAGCTTGTGTTATGTAGGGGCTATCCGAGATCTAATAAGGCATGGAGTCTAGAGGAAAATAAAATTGGAGGAACTAAATTGATTCTTATATGGGTTGGATATCAGAAACTCAGAATAAATATCCCAGGTGGTGTTCCACTGCAGGTCATTGAGATCTAGAATTTCTCACTGAATGAAGTAATCTGCATGTTGTTAAAATTGTAAAAGTCCTTTAAAACTGGTACTCATGTCAATTTGTTTAAATTTTTGGATTGATTTTCTGGACTTTGAACTTCATATGGGGAACCGTACCTGTGACCTCTTTATCTCTTAGAGGTGTGGACTAACTATTCGGTCTCTGTCTGCCTTTATTATTTCAAAGGAGCTCTCACGTGCCTGGCTAGGGGATTATCCGTCAGTTGGTTAGCAAGCTCTTGTCAAGATAGATGGAATTTCAGACTTATCCCCAAGTACGGCCTCTCTCCATCTGCTCTGGAAACAGGTCACACATTCTTCTTGTTTCAGATTGATCAACAGTCTCCCGCTGGAGGAAATGAAGGACTGTCATTTGCTTGCAGGAGAGGACAGGACCTGGAGTTCTGACCCCTAATGCGTTCCTCATTTTTTGTGTTTACCTGTAGCATCTGACTAAGGGTTCTCAGAACCTTCTTTCATTTCTTGAGACTCGTTGCCTTAAAACTGGTTTTATCCCATGACTGTCCCATTTAGCCGTGTTTATCAAAACAAACACACTGTAGCTTAGTTGACATCTGCCGTTCCCCCCCCCCCCCCCGTGTGCTTCCCTAGAGGGTGCGTCTCAGCAGGTACTTAGATGCTTGACCACCTGCCCCAGGGGAGGTGCCAGGTCTCCCCGTGGAGGTGCAGTGGGCTGGCTCTTCACACTCCCGGTGGTGATGAATGTGATTCTACAGTGCAGGATATTGGCTCCCGGAATGAAGAGGGACGGCTGAATGCTATATTAGACCCAGTTTATGTAGTAAACCAGTAAGTTTTCTTTAACTTAAAAAATGTGTTTAATGACTAACAAGTCTGACCTTTGGATCTTACAGCATGATCTTCATTGATCTGATGAAATAGTAGATATGAAGGAAGACTGTTTGATAAAAGTGGTCTCCATATAATTTACCATGCTGAACATTGTGATTGCCCTGTCAGAGGGCAGGGCCTGGTTTTCTTTTCCAGTCAGGGTCTTAAAAGAAGGAACCTCCAGGCCTTTCTCTCCTCCATTTGTCAGGCTCCTTGGGCAGAAAGGTTGATGACGTGGGTTTCATTTGCATGGCATGCTCTTCTTAGCAGAGGAACCTGGCAGGCAAAGCAAAATTTAAACACAGAGAGCATGTGTCAAAGTCCAAGTCTGACATAGCAATTCCTCTTTCATTTAACCTTCCTCTGACCACCACAGTAGAGTTTTAAGGAAATTGCAAGAGCATTGAGTCCAGCTCCTGTTTGCATAGTGTGCTCATGTACATTACTCAAGATCTCAGAGCTAATGGCAGATCCAGGACCAGTGTTCAGGCTTCCTGACTGACCATCCAAGCTCCCTCCTCCATATTGCTATGCAATGGAAGTCCTTTGGGGAAAAAGACAGAGACACTACGATAGTGTTT
This sequence comes from Phataginus tricuspis, assembly GCA_029783875.1. Lineage (NCBI taxonomy): Eukaryota > Metazoa > Chordata > Mammalia > Pholidota > Manidae > Phataginus > Phataginus tricuspis. Next base: position 3,958,437 of record JAQQAC010002629.1, read on the forward strand.
ATAAACGACTTAATAGTATCATCATTGTTGCCACTTACTCAGAATGTCCTGTGTGTCTGGTACTTCTCTAAAGCTTGAAAGCAGTTTTGATTTAATCTTCACCCACAAACTCTTTAAGTAGGGACCATTATTATCTCATTAAAAAAAAAAGGAAAATTGAAATACAGTGGGTTGATAGCTGGCTCAAGGTCATATAGTAAGCCATGGATTAGAAATTCATATCTGGTTCTTTGGATTCTAAAATACATAATCGTAACTCCAGCATTGTGTTGTGAACATCCTTGTGTATCATGCGTAGTCGTGATCATCTTTGCGTGCAGTTTCGTGGCCTGCTTTTTACTGAGCATCTCTTATTATTAAAACCATATTATAAGCAACCTTGTTATTCAAAATTCTTCATAATCACCATATTAATGGCTTTATAATCTTCTATAATCTGGCTTTGTGTTGTCTGTTCTTTTTATTTCTTGATGTTTTTCTTCTATTTTTTCTCTCTGCGTTCTGTTATTTTCTGAATCAATTTATACGGAGACAGTTTGTTGTTATCACTACTAGTTTTTTTTTTGCTATTATTAATGTACAATTACATGAGCAATATTATGGTTACTAGACTCCCCCAATTATCAAGTCCCCACCACATACCCCATTACAGTCACTGTCCATCAGCATAGTAAGATGCTATAGAATCACTACTTGTCTTCTCTGTGTTATACTGCCTTCCCCATATGCCCCCCGCTACATTATGTGTGCTAATCATAATACCCCTATTTCCCCCTTATCCCTCCCTTCCTACCCATTCTCCCCCATCCCTTTCCCTTTGGTAACTGTTAGTCCATTCTTGGGTTCTGTGAATCTGCTGCTGTTTTGTTCCTTCAGTTTTTTCTTTGTTCTTATACTCCACATATGAGTGAGATCATTTGATACTTGTCTTTTTCGGCTTGGCTTATTTCACTGAGCATAATACCCTCTAGCTCCATCCATATTGTTGCAAATGGTAGGATTTGTTTTCCTCTTATGGCTGAATAATATTCCATTGCGTATATGTACCACATCTTCTTTATCCATTCATCTACTGATGGACACTTAGGTTGCTTCCATTTCTTGGCTATTGTAAATAGTGCTGCGATAAACATAGGGGTACATATGTCTTTTTGAAACTGGGCTGCTGCATTCTTAGGGCAAATTCCTAGGAGTGGGATTCCTGGGTCAAATGGTATTTCTATTTTGAGTTTTTTGAGGAACCTCCATACTGCTTTCCACAATGGTTGAACTAATTTATATTCCCACCAGCAGTGTAGGAGGCTTCCCCTTTCTCCACATCCTGGCCAACATTTGTTGTTGTTTGTGTTTTGGATGTTGGCCATCCTTACTGGTGTGAGGTGATATCTCATTGTGGTTTTAATTTGCATTTCTCTGATGATTAGCGATGTGGAGCATCTTTTCATGTGCCTGTTGGCAATCTGAATTTCTTCTTTGGAGAAGTGTCTATTCAGATCCTCTGCCCATTTTTTAATTGGCTTATTTGCTTTTTGTTGAGGTGCGTGAGCGCTTTATATATTTTGGATGTCATTTATCAGATATGTCATTTATGAATATATTCTCCCATACTGTAGGATGCCTTTTTGTTCTATTGATGGTGTCCTTTGTTGTACAGAAGCTTTTTAGTTTTATATAGTCCCACTTGTTCATTTTTGCATTTGTTTCCATTGCCTGGGGAGATATGTTCATGAAGAAGTTGCTCATATTTATGCCCAAGAGATTTTTGCCTATGTTTTTTTCTAATAGTTTTATGGTTTCATGACTTTCATTCAGGTCTTTGATCCATTTTGACTTTACTTTTGTGTATGGGGCTAGACAGTAGTCCAGTTTCATTCTCTTACATGTAGCTGTCCAGTTTTTCCAACAGCAGCTTTTGAAGAGGCTGTCATTTCCCCATTGTATATCCATGGCTCCTTTATCATATATTAATTGACCATATATGCTTGGGTTTATATCTGGGCTCTCTATTCTGTTCCACTGGTCTATGGGTCTGTTCTTGTGCCAGTACCAAATTGTCTTGATTACTGTGGCTTTGTAGTAGAGCTTGATGTGGGGGAGCATAATTCCCTCAGTTTATTTTTCCTTCTCAGGATTGCTTTGGCTATTCGGGGTCTTTTGTGGTTCCATATGAATTTTAGAATGATTTGCTCTAGTTTGCTGAAGAATGCTGTTGGTATTTTGCTAGGGATTACATTGAATCTGTAGATTGCTTTAGGCAGGATGGCCATTTTGACAATATTAATTCTTCCTATCCATAGCACGGGATGTGTTTCCATTTATTGGTATCTTCTTTAATTTCTCTCATAAGTTCCTGTAGTTTTCAGTGTATAGGTCCTTCACCTCCTTCATTAGGTTTATCCCTAAGTATTTTATTCTTTTTGATGCAATTGTTAATGGAATTGTTTGCCTGATTTCTCCTTCTGCTAGTTCACTGTTAGTGTATGGAAATGCAACAGATTTCTGTGAATTAATTTTGTTTCCTGCAACTTTGCTGAATTCAGATAGTAGATCTAGTTGTTTTGGAGTGGATTCTTTAGGGTTTTTATGTAAAATATCATGTCCTCTGCAAACAGGGACAGTTTGACTTCTTCCTTGCCAATCTGGATGCCTTTTATTTCTTTGTGTTGTCTGATTGCCATGGCTTGGACCTCCAGAACTATGTTGAATAAAAGTGGGGAGAGTGGGCATCCTTGTATTGTTCCTGATCTTAAAGGAAAAGCTTTCAACTTCTCGCTGTTAAGTATAATGTTGGCTGTGGGTTTGTCATATATGGCCTTTATTATGTTGAGGTATTTGCCCTCTATACCCATTTTGTTGAGAGTTTTTATCATGAATGGATGTTGAATTTTGTCAAATGCTTTTTCAGCATCTATGGAGATGATCATGTGGTTTTTGTCCTTCTTTTTGTTGATGTAGTGGATGTTGATGGATTTTTGAATGTTGTACCATCCTTGCATCCCTGGGATGAATCCCCCTTGATCATGATGGATGATCTTTTTGATGTATTTTTTAGTTTGTTTTGCTAATATTTTGTTGAGTATTTTTGCATCTATGTTCATCAGGGTTATTGGTCTGTAATTTTTTTGTGTGTATGTGGTCTTTGCTTGGTTTTGGTATTAGAATGATGTTGGTCTCATAAAATGAGTTTAGGAGTATTCCCTCCTCTTCTACTTTTTGGAAAACTTTAAGGAGGATGGGTATTAGGTCTTCACTAAATGTTTGGTAAAATTCAGCAGTGAAACCATCTGGTCCAAGCGTTTTGCTCTAGGTAGTTTTTTGATTACCATTTCAATTTATTTGCTGGTAATTGGTCTATTCAGATTTTCTCTTTCTTCCTGGGTCTGTCTTCAAAGGTTGTATTTTTCTTGAAAGTTGTCTATTTCTTCTAGGTTATCCAGTTTGTTACCATATAATTTTTCATAGTATTCTCTCATAATTCTTTGTATTTCTGTGGTGTCCCTGGTGATTTTTCCTTTCTCATTTCTGATTCTATTTATGTGTGTAGACTACCTTTTTTTCCTGATAAGTCTGGCTATGAGTTTATGTATTTTGTTCATTTTCTCGAAGAACCAGCTTCTGCTTTCATTGATTCTTTCTATTGTTTTATTCCTGTCAATTTTATTTATTTATGCTGTAATCTTTATTATGTCCCTCATTCTACTGACTTTGGGCCTCATTTGTTCTTCCTTTTCTAGTTTCATTAATTGTGAGTTTAGACTGTTCATATGGGATTGTTCTTCTTTCCTGAGCTAGGCCTGTATTGCAGTATATTTCCCTCTTAGCACAGCCTTTGCTGCATCCCAGAGATTTTGTGGTGTTGATTTGTTGTTGTCATTTTTTCCATATATTGCTTGATCTCTGTTTTTATTTGGCCATTGATACATTGATTATTTAAGATCATGTTATTAAGCCTCCATGTGTTTGTGGGATTTTTCATTTTCTTTGCATAATTTATTTCTAGTTTCATACCTTTGTGATATGAGAAGCTGGTTGGTACAATTTCAATCTTTTTTAATTTACTTAGGTTCTTTTCATGCCCTAGTCTGTAATCTATTCTTGAAAATGTTCCATGTGCACTTGAGAAGAATGTGTATCCTGTTGCTTTTGGGTGGAGTGTTCTGTAGATGTCCGTGAGGTCCATCTGTTCTAATACAGATGTTCTAATACATGTTGTACAGTGCCTCTGTGTCTTTTTTTTTTTGTCTGTTGATCTGTCCTTTGGAGTGAGTAATGTGTTGAAGTCTCCCAAAATGAATGCATTGCATTCGATTTCCCCCTTTAATTCTGTTAGTATTTGTTTCACATATGTAGGTGGTCCTGTTTTGGGTGCATAGATATTTATAATAGTTATATCCTCTTGTTGGACTGACCCCTTTATCTTTATATAATGTCCCTCTTTGTCTCTTGTGACTTTCTTTGTTTTGAAGTCTATTTTGTCTGATACAATACTGCAACTCATGCTTTTTTCTCACTATTAGTTGCATGAAGTATCTTTTTCCATCCCTTTACATTCAGTGTCTGTATGTCTTTGGGTTTGAAGTGAGTCTCTTGTAGGCAGCATATAGATGGGTCTTTTTTTTTATCCATTCAGTGACTCTACATCTTTTGATTGGTGCATTCATACTATTTACATTTAGGGTGATCATCGATAGGTATGTACTTATTACCATTGCAGACTTTAGATTCATGGTTACCAAAGGTTCAAGGGTAATTCCCTTACTATCTAACAGTCTTATTTAACTCACTTCATATGCTATTAGAAATGCAACCTAAAGATTTTTTTCCTCCTTTTTCTTCCTCCTCCATTCTTTGTATGTTATGAATCATATTCTGTACTCTTTGTCTATCCCTTGGGTGACATCTATTTAGTCTTAGGAATACTTCCATCTATAGGAGTCTCTCCAAAATGCACTGTAGTGGTGGTTTGTGGGAGGTAAATTCTCTCAGCTTTTGCTTATCTGAAAATTGTTTAATCCTTCAAATTTAAATGATAACCTTGCCGGGTAGAGTATTCTTGGTTTGAGGCCCTTCTGCTTCATTGCATTAAATATATCATGCCACTCCCTTCTGGCCTATAAGGTTTCTGTTGAGAAATCTGATGATAGCCTGATGGGTTTTCTTTGTATGTGATCTTTCTTTTCTCTCTAGCTGCTTTTAAAAGTCTGTCTTTTTCTTTGATCTTTACCATTTTAATTATTTTATGTCTTGATGTCTTCCTTGGGTCCTTTGTGTTGGGAGATCTGTGCATCTCCATGGCTTAAGAGACTATCCCCGTCCCCAGATTGGGGAAGTTTTCAGCAATTACCTCCTCAATGACTCTTTCTATCCCTTTTTCTCTCTTCTTCTTCTGGTACCCCTATTATGCGAATATTGTTCTGTTTGAATTGGTCACACCGTTTTCTCAATATTCTTTCATTCTTAGAGATTCTTTTTTCTCTCTGTACCTCAGCTTCTTTGTATTCCTCTTCTCTAATTTCTATTCCATTCACCATCTCTTCTACTACATATGATCTGCTTTTAAATCCCTCCATTGTATGTTTCATTTCAGATATGGAATTTCTTAGTGATTGAATCTCCATCTTAAATTCGTTCCTGAGTTCTTTAATATTTTTCTGTACATCCATAACCATGTTTATGATTTTAATTTTGAACTCTCTTTCAGGAAGATTGGTGAGTTCAGTTTCATTTGGCCCTTTTTCTGGGGTTTCTGAGATTTTGGTCTGAACCATGTTCTTTTGACATTTCATATTTCTGTGTGATCCCTTCTATTGCCCAGAAGCTCCAGTCTCTGGAGCTGCTCAGTCCCTAGAGTGAGGTTTGGGGGTCATAGGACAGTGAGCGGAGCTCGTGCCTGGGGGAAAGAAAGATCTGTTTCCTGACTCCCATCTGCCCTGCCTGTCTCCGGTATCACAGCCAGTGGGCCGAGCACAGAGGTGTAAGTCTCTATGCTTGGCATCCCTAGCTGTTGTAGGTGAGGCCTCTCTCTTGCTGGCCTGACGCCAGAGCAGTGACTGCCGGTTTGCCAGCCGGTGCTGTCAGGCCAGGAGGAAAGCTCAGCGGGCTGTGTATCACAGTGGGGGGCCTCGGAGCTGAGTAGACAGCCAGGGGGATGGAGCGCCTGAAGGTCCCCAAAGTTCCCAATCTGCTGGACAAAGCCCACCCAGACAACCTTGTCCCCCTATCCCTTCTCCCGCTCCACAAACCCCAGGCAAACCCCGCCCCTTCAGCAGCCCTCTCACTGCTAGGAAGCCTCTCAGACTCCCTGCCTTTCCCTTGTCCCAGAGCGGCCAGGTGTGTATCCCGTCTTCCACAAACAGCTGGAATCTGTCTCTCAAGCACTCTGCCTGTCCAAGCTCCCCATCCTCCTGAGCACCACACAATGTAGATTTCTGCTCATAAAGCAGATCTCCAGGGCTAGTTTTTCAGCAGTCGCAGGCTTCCACTCCCTCCCCTGCTCCGTTTCTATTCCTCCCACCGGTGAGCTTGGGTGGGGGAAGGGTTCGGGTCCCACTGGATCAAGACTTTCCTACGTTCCCCTGTTTTGTGAGGTCTGCTCTCTTCGTGAGGTCTGTATGCAGTCTGGTGCAGCTTCTTTCCTGTTGCTGTTTTAGGGTTAGTTGTATTAACTATATTTTCACACTATCTGTGGTTTTGGGAGGAGTTCTCTGTCTCACCTCTCATTTCTGCTATCTTCAATCTCCTATTCTCTATCACTACTAGTTTTGTCCTTAGGATTTTTCAAAAGTGTCTTTAAACTTATATTTAATTAATTATCAGTGGCAGAAATTGAACAGTGTTCCAGGTTCACTTCCCAGGACATGCATAGTTTGCTTTAAAAACTATGTCATTTCTATCACAGAAAGCTTTTCCTCTCTCTGTCCATTTACTTATCTACAAAGTGTGTGTGTCTGTGTATGTGTGATAAGAAATGTGTGGCATGTAAATTTGAATGACTGTAGGGAATTCATTTGGAGATGCCCAGGAAGTAGACGAGAGAGGCTAGCAGAGCAGTAGCTAAGTCTACCTAATATGTATTTCTTTGAGAATAAGTAGCATATCACCCACCATGGAAGGCTATAGAGATTTCATATATTTTCCAGGGAGTAAGTATAAAATATTGAAGAGAAGTTACCAAGGATGGGATTCTAGTGAACGCCGATATTTATAGAGAATGGGAAAAAGTGATTGGAAAAATTATAAGAAGATTGGAAAAAAGGGGCCATGCCATTCAACAGAGCAGAGTGTCAGGAAGGTGGACTGGAAAGTGTCCCCTGTACTGATGCTGTAAGCCAGTGGGGAGTTAAGGATGTACATCCCACTGGGATAATTACTATGCAGGACACAGCGTCGTGACCGAGGACCAAATGAAAGGTTCAGGGCCACAAGTCCTTTAAGCAAGTCCTCAGGAACACTGATTCTGGGGTTATTAGAACCTACCTCTGGGGGTCCATCTTGATTATCCATCAGCTGTGTATGATACCAAACAGGTTCCTTAAATTTTGTATCTTGGTTTCTTTGTCTTTCACGTGTAATTTGTTAAATAAAAATGATTATAATGGTAGTCCAAGTGGTACCACACAGAGAGTTTTCTGGACGGGTTCAAAGCCTTGACACCCACTCTTCTTTGGTGTGCTACCACTCCAATCACTGTCCCCTCTTCAGAAACCCCCAATTCCCCTAATTCAAGAAATGGAAATCCAAGCAAAGAAAGGAACTTGGGCTGAGCTCCCCTCCCCACCCAGACTGCCATGAAAAACCAGGGAAGGCTCACGTGGACACCTACGGACCGACCAGAGAGACCGACCACCGCATTAGTAAAGAAAGCCAGCCAAGCCAGAGTAACTTTCGACAGGTGACACACTTTCCCCACGAGCTAGCCAAGATCTTTTGGTCCAGTTGACGCCTCTCTCTCTTTGTTGTTAAATGATTGTTTATTTCTGAATTCTTAGAAGGCTGAGAAGGAAATGCCAGATAACAAAACCTGCTCTGGGTTCTGCATCAATCTAGTTACCTGAGAAAGCCCACATTACCTGGAAATATTCAGAATTATTAAAGGTAATCACTTTTACTCTTTCTGATTGAGAATAGCCCACATTCACCAAAAAAACATGCCTTCCTATTTTTAAAGCACTAGTCTATTAATAAACTTATAGATAAAATGTCAGAATTATAAATGGCTTCAGCTTTCATCCCTTAATTAATTTTCGGCCAAAAGAAGTTGATTTAGTCCACATTATTGTTTGCAGTTTATAAAATTTAGTTTATATAATAATCATACTTAAGCTTTCTTGAGTCAGTTCCTCTGGTCACTTTCAGCATGTGGCTTGGGCCACTATAATACTTAAAACGTCCCACTGTACATTACAAAAATTTATTTATATTTCTTTGTATCATACTCTTTTGGGTGCTCTTGAAGAGTAGGAACCAAGGCGTATTATTTTTCTCGGACCCTCTTTAATATGTAGATCAGAACCTTGTGCATCAGAGCTGCTCGATAGATATCTGCTGGATTACTAAACTCTGCGGAGATATTAGTACTGAGAACATCATTTAAATAGTTGCCCACTTGGTACATGCCTACTTCTTGTGCCTTTGCTGTTCTGTTTGGCGCACGCCTCCCCCGCCCAGCCTGTGGGGTGCTGACTGTAATCATTGTCGTGTGACGTTCAGTTCTTTACAAACCCAACCTCTTGGCTTTGCCTCTTGGGCTGTCCTGCCTTTTATAGGTGCTATAAATTTGATCACCATCAAGGGTTGTTAAACAACATACAGAGATAAAAATAGTTCCCTTTGCTGACATTAGGTGTTTTCTAAAGCAGCTCGATAAAGTCTGGTCAGTGGAAACTCTTCGTGATTTCAAAAGTCAGAAAGGGAACTGTTGACACCTATCTGGGCAGACAGGAAATAAATTGTTCTGTAGTTGCTCAGAAAAATTGTCCCAGGTGCTTTTCGTCCTGACTTGCGGTTCACACTGCCTTCATTCTGTGGTGTTATAACAGAAGTCACGCAAGCTCAGAGGTTATAAGAGACCTTGTAGGAGGTGACTAGTTTGCAGGTATCTGCAGGAGGCATAAGGGGTATGGTGGGTGGAAAACATAAGTTGGTGGCTTTTTCAAAGAAGAAAATTGATTTTAAATTTTATTTGTCTATTTCTTGGGAAGGGGAATAGTGATACTGTTAACACAAGGAAGCCCTGGCTGTAAGACCTGGAAGCAAGAGATACTGATACATTTCTGTTCTTCCATGCACTTTCTTCTCCAGCTGTTCCTGAATATAGTTGCCAATTCCATTCCCTCAAACTGCATCTCTGCATCATTCATTCTCTTCATTTTCTATTATATTAAGTCCAGCTCATAGTGGGAAAACAACCAAACTGGAATTGATAAGGCTAGGTGTCCAGTTTCCCTCTGTGTCTTCCCAGGCACAGAAACGTGAGCAAGTTACACAACCTTTCCGGGGCCATTGTTTCTCCTTGAAATGCAAGAGGTTTGCACATGACATTTAAGATCACTTCTACCTCTAAAATCTACTCAGACACATTAATTCGTTTTCAAGCCCTGTTTTTACTCTTGACCATCTGCTCCTCTAGCCTGGTTTCCTATTAGTTCCAAAGAGAATGTACACAGATCATTTTGTACCTGCATGGTCTTTCTTAAACTAACGTCTGATTACTTGTAGGTGGAATCCGAGCTCCCCTTCACCTTGCATGCTCCCTGTCTTCCTTGCTTCCCAGGCCCTGGGAAGAGGCTGAGTCTGCACGCTCATCCATCTGATCTTCTTTTGTGCTTGCTTGGTCTCCATGTATATCCCTTCCCCCATCTCTCAAACTTCTCCATCTTCTCTCCTCATCCTCTTTGCAACCTTCCTCAACAAATACTCTCTGTCAAGATTTGATTCATTAACATCTCTTTCAAGACCCTATGTAAGAGTGGTACATTCTGGAAACCTCACTGTAGATTGAACTTCATAAAGGACTTCACTGACAGAAAGAGCTGTAGGATTCCAGTCCTAGCTCTGCTGTAACAACAAGGCTATTAGCTGCTTTGAGTTTCACTTTCCTACTTTTGTATGATGCTTGTTGATCGAGGTGGTTGCTGAGTCCGTCAGAGAATGTACTCTCAAACATATTCATGAGCAGGTAGAGAACATAAATCAGTGAAGCAGGCCTGGGGTAAGATCATAAAGACAATTGAAGATTGAGGCTAATAGGAGAGGTCTTCTATTATTTCTTTGTTAAAGTCATTTGCATGCCAAACCAAACATGCCTGCCAGTTGCAATCAAACATTAGGCCACTGTATATAGGCTCTGAATTAGTTGGCCCCTGTGGTGCTTTTCAGTTCTACGAGATGATCTTTGAATATCTGTTCTACGCTGTGTCTCTGCTAGAATGCTGTATTGTATGTGCACTGTTATGCTTCTTTGTAAGTTTTTTTCTTGAACTAGTTCATCTGTCTTGACTCTTGACTCATGTATTATGGGCATGCATTATTCATTTTATAAGCTCTGATAACACCTACCACATGCTTCTGCCCACATTGATTCTCAGTAAAAAGCTTGCTGAGATTTGCATTGAAGGTGGCTAGAAGTTAAGAGTTCAGAAGACTGTAGAAATATAAGAAAAGAACAGAGGGAAAGTATTTGAAATAGAATAAGAAGCCAAAGTATGGCATAGCTGGACCTAGTACCTATACCGATCTGGTCCTTTGACTTCTCAGTAGAATACAGATGTCCAGAGCTGAGTTTGAGCCAATGTTTCCCAAAATGGGGAGCTGGATGGTAGCACTTTTTTACTGAAATAGCTGAGTATTTTGTTATGTGTTGGAAATGTTTCTATGTATTTTAATATGTGTTAGGAAAGTAATGATTTCCCATTCACAGAAGTAATAGGGTTGCCTTATTAAATTTAGAAACGTATGTATTAAATCATAGGATGGGTTAGTCTATGGATTTAGCAAAAAAACACAAAGGTGTCATTCGAGTTACTAGGTTTGGGAAAGCCCTTTGTTTTTCAAAGGAAGGAATTGACTTGACAAAGATCACAGCAGGTGGAATGTTCCCAAAAGCTTAAGACTTCTGCTTATGCCCACTTTTTAATACATTTGTATCAGCAGTAATACTGCTTGATTAAATGAAGCTGTTTCAGTGTGGATAGGGGATGTATTAAGTGCAGCAAGCTTTCTAATCACAGCGAGCCGGCATGGACCCACTATCTGTAGCTGGTTATCAGCCACTCTCCCTTTATTAATGGACTTCCTTTGCCAACGGACGGAAGGCAGCATTTTCAGAAACCTGTGAGAAGGCACGGCCTGTTGTTGCTGTCCTCAGCCATGCAGTGTGAATTCAGTTTTCATCGTGTCAGAGGCATCATGGCCACCACCTAAAGGGAAGACAGAGAGAAGCCCTGTGTCAGCTTCACCGTGGGTGGCGAGGCAGTTGACCATGGCGCCTGGATTCCTTCACCAGCAAGGTGATGCGTGTCAGGTTTGGCAGGGCCGGCAGCTCCTTTGGTGGGAAGGACTGTGCCGCAGCCTCCCCATCACCAAAGGGCAGGTAGTAGCACCTGTTGTAAATGGCGTTCGCATCATAATCGAGTCCACTGCTACGGAAGAGGAGGAGGAATGCTATGACTAACGTCTCAGTAGCAGCGTTATGAGTGCCAGTGCCAGAACTGGGCGGGATCCAGCACTCCTGAAGCCCTGTGGTGGCCTTCACGTTTCTCTGGAATATTCTATAGCAGCTCCAGTTGTGCTTGGCTGATGGCCCTAATTAGACCCTCCCCACCCAGGCAAGAACCGCAGCTTCCAAGTCCTGTGCCCTGCCGCTGCTAGGCGCTGGGCAGCTCCCGTGAACAGCATTACTCAGATGGGACTGGCCCATGTGGGCATATTTCTCCACTCAGCCATCATCCCTGACATTGACCCCACTTATCCCACCGCTTACAGAATGCCAGGGTTTTGAGAAGATGCAAGCACAGCGCCAAGGAGATGGAACTGCACAGCGTAGCCATGGCTTCTGATGTCTGCCAAGCCAGGCTGCCTGCAATACATTTGATCTTCCCTGGATCCTCGCCCAGCCTCGGACGGTGTGTGATGCCGAGAGAGGTCACGGGGCCCCCGAGCTGCCTCAGGTGGTGATCCACTCTGCGCTCTTTTTCGCACTGGGCTTCCATCCCGGCACCAGGCCCCCCCAGGGACTCCCACCCCAGGAAGGGTCTGCCTTCCTGTCCTGAGTGCCCAGCACTGCCCCTCTGCCAAGAGGCTCATCAGATCCCCTGGGTGTCCCACCGTGTGTTCCCGACACACACTCAAACCCCGGAATCCCGTTGGCTACGATGTTTTCTTAAACAAGATGTATGATCTACTTTTAAAATTCACTTCTTTTCAGCATGTGGCAGAAAGAGGAACTGAGCTGTGATGTAAAAAATCCGGGTTTCAGGCTTCATTCTTCAACTGAGTTACTATGTGATGATGGACAAAGGACTGACTTCTTTCTTGTTACTAACATTTCTCCTTCATAAATCACAGAGCGGACAGGAGCATTAAATGAGATCATGACAGTGCACACAGCTTGAAAATTAAAGGCATGTTTTATAATCTAAGACCAAGCTATCAATATGTGGCCAGTATGAAAATAGGAATTGCCAGCTCTGAGCCCTTACTGTGTTCCTGGTTCTGTGCTGAGTACTTTTCACGCTGTATCTCTTTTAACCTTCATAGCAACACAGTGAGTTTGGTACTATTATTATTCCATTGTTAGGCCATATTCTTATGGAGACTTCCAATAGTTAAAAATTTTCCTAGTTTTCCAAATCCGTGACAGAGCCAATATGCAAATCTTGGCTCCCTCCGAGCCTGCCCTCTTAACCGTGACACTATGCTATTTCTCAGTCATGCGGCAGGTAGTAATAATAACAGCAACTAATACCTGGAAGATCGATGTTTGCCTGTTAATCTGACAATGAAGGAAAGTGACGGAAAGTCTGTAGTCAGTATGTATTTTGTAGAAACTGTTCCTGGAACCATAGCCCTGTTTTTCAAGGACTTTAACATCCAAATATATCTCACTTACCGGTGTCCAGAGCTCTGCCTTTGCCCGTAGCTCTGGAATGGAGTGGAAAAGACATAGTTAAGTCTTTTCTGTCCCTTTGATGCCTGGTAAGTGTTTGTACGAATCAAAGGCTACATGTTTGTTTCCACTCATCGAAGATGGTTCACTTCTTTGGCTCTTTTTTTTATTTTGTTTTCAGAATGGGACTTTCAAGTAGCAGCTGTGACCTCACTCATATAAGCCAATGGTATAGATCTAGGAAAACAAGACTCAGGGACAGGGCAGAGGTTGGGAAATTATTATCAGGTTCTCACAGCAGGAAAAATCAATGTGCAGGACGGCAAAGAGCAGAGCCCGCCCACATCACACATTGCAGGGGCTCCGTTTTGTCTGTTAGGTGGAAATCCCAAAGGTTGAAAAAGAAGTCTTCATTGATAGTTAGTCATTGAGTTAAGTATTTAAAGACATACAGCTCACCTTCTGAGCTGCACCTTTTTCCTGATGTCCACCCAGCCATTCCTTCCAAGGTATGTAGGTGGCATTCGTTACAGTCCCGGCCCAGTGCAGGTGCTGGGTACCAGCTGTTCAAGAAGAGATACTGTCTCTGCCCTCCTGGGGATGACAGCAGTGCCTCACCCAGGCACCTGGGGGCAGCACAGCCGCAGTCAGACTGTGCACCGTCCTAAACATTTGCCATGTTTGCTTTCCAAGGCTGGCTTGAATTGCTCAACTTCATGTTAATTGTTCAAGGCAAGATGCAATATTTGCTTTTCGGTTCACAGATACATATGACTCTCCTCCGATCCCACGTGCGTCTATGGAGTTAGCAGAAAATTTAGGTGACCATTTGTGGACTTAACTTTTGAGCATGTGGTGCAAGTGTCAGTTCAGGTTTTCTGGTCAAACACACCTTGTAAACGGACTTTGGTAATTTAACTCGTAGGAATAGCTTGGTTACAGAACCTCATAAAAGTTTATTGACTTCTGCTTGCTGGCTTAGGTTGTAGGTTAGAACATACCTCAGAAATTAGCTTCAGCCCGCTTAATGACTTCATTGCATGCGGTTTGTGTGCACCTGAGTACTTCTTGTATATTTTTAACACCCATTTGTAAATATTGTGAGCTATTTCTACGTAGTGGGTTGACTCATTTAAATAGCTAAAATTAAAAAAAAAAAGTCCCTGAAATGTGTTCCCCTGTAATATCCAGGTAGTTGGGGACCTTTGCTGGTAATATAGTTAGAGGTAATAGCTTTACTATGGCAACAGTCAGCTCCAGGGCTGTGAAGAGATCACTGTATTAGTCAACGCTTTTTTCTGAGGGCGAATATGTAGTGATTGCTCATAGCCATTTGCGAATTATATTTATGGTTTACATAAAACCCAAAGGCAGTAGATGTTGATGAATATTTATAGCCATTTATTAATATGTATGTATCATCAAATGAACTTGCTTTTTGTCCTTATACCTAAATAGGGTGTTTTAGGAAGACTATTAACCCTTTTATGCCTCCCTAAGACAAATTATGGCAAAAAATCTAATGAACTGCACATAATCTGGAAACATCTGGTAAGGTAAAGACTTGCTATTCTTTTAGTGAATTAGAGAATTAGAGTCTTCAACTTTTTTAAAAGGTGACTTACAAATATTCATGATTTTTTTCTTTTAATTATAAATATCTAGTAATTTTGAAAAATAAAATACATATATGATTAGGTACCAAAATATTAATAGTTTTCCTCAGGTGGTAAGAACGTGAATGAGTGTTTTTTAATATTTTCCTGATTTTATAATACATATATATATATATATGTCTGTATATATTACATTTGTAATATATATCTGTGTATGTATAGAGAGATCATATTCATCATATGTATTTTCACTTATTTCACAGTAAGTATGTAGTAGACTGAAAATATTTCTGTGTGTTTTAATTCTTCCTGAATATAAATTTCACTGGCTGCAGAGTATTCTGTTATGTAGATTAACCACTAACTGGTTCCCTGTTGTTAGGAATATGGATGGTTTCCAGGTTCTCATGATTGTAGCAATGCTTATGTATGCACCACTTTGTGTCTATATTTTCTGTACACGATTTGCAGTGTTTCCTAATGGGACCTGAGTAAAAATGGAGTGCTGGGTAGAAGTGTGTTTATCTCTAGTGCTTCTCCGTTCAGTTCTGCCTGCTCTGAGGATTTCCTGTGTGACTGTGCTGTGTGAGGCTGCCGAGACCCAGGGGTCTGTAGCACCTTCTCCCCCACTCTCTCTGCACTCCCATCTCATGCCCTGTCGCCGTGGGGCTGCTCTTCTCTTTGTGAGAGAGGCCTTTGAAGGAGTTAGCCAGGTAGAGCTAGCGGCCTCTGCATCACCTAGATGGAAATAACTCAGCGCCATCCCTGCTGTGTTGTTGGCTAGATGACACGTCCCCCCTCCTGATTATCAGTGTGTTCTTAGACCTCCAGAAGGTTCTTAAGAACTCAAAATAAGGCCCCTCTACAGAATGTTCAAATCCTAACTTCTGAAAGACTGCCTATTCTGGCCACAACAAAAATATTGACAAAATTTTTAAAAAACAAACACTGTAATAGCAAACAAAACTTGCAGTGTGCCAGACTTGCATGGTCTAATCCAACCCTTGGGAAGGGAATTTCTTTAGAGATTAATTTCAGGACACTCTTTTGATTGGGGGGGAGAGAGGGGGGCTTAATTGCTTAATTGGTTTCCTGGTCCCCCAGTAGGATGCCCTATTAATTTGTATTTTTTTTCTGTTTCACTTGATGGGCTGGAGATGGTAGCAAGAATTAAAAATCTATAAATCCACAGAATGTTAGATATTATTATGTTAAAAAGCTATTTTGTGCATGTAAAAACAAAACTGGAAAGGTTGGGAGACTTCTGTGTGGTGAATTTCATGTTAAGGACTGAGCCTGAAGTTCAGTCTTCAGCTGCTGTCCACTAGTCACAGGAGACTAAATTTAAATTTGTCATTTCAATTAAATTTAATTTAATATTCAGTTCCTTAGTCACTCTACCATGTCATATGTGTTTGATAACCACATGTGGCTAATGGCTACCATATTTCTACAGAAATCTTTATGGAAATGTTATAGATTATTTCTATTTTTGCAGAAAATTCTGGGCAGCTCTGTATCTTAAACTCCAACCTAATACTGTTTTCACTGTTCCATTGTAGTCTCTATTGAAACATTTCAGAATGCCTTTCAGAACAGCCCAACTTACTGTAATTTTGGGTGCAGACCTTTTAAAAGCAATGTATTATTGCATTCCAAAGCCATACCTAGGTTTATTAAAGCATATTGTAATGTCACTATATTTAAATTATCCATTCTAGATGAATAATTACCACCTTAGGTCTTTTAATATACACGTCCCTTAATTTTGCATTTTTCTTAAAACATATCATTTTGCACTTAACCATAAATAATAGAGTGCTTAGCTCATACATATCAATGAGAATCCCCTTTAGAAATGAAAGATTGCTTTGCTTAATACCAAGGAGTATTTTGGAGAATGTCAAATCCCTTGACAGATGCTTGTTGCCACAAGGATTTATTTTCTTCTGCTTGTAGCTGAAATAGCATCAGTTGCATTTTTCTCTTTAGCGATATTGGAGGAGAAGGGTATAGCAAAATGATTTTCAAATAGTAATTGCATCTCCCAGCTTAGCTATTTCCATAAATGAGTTCAAAAATTTAATCTGGATTTGGAGGGCGGGCCCAACAGTATCGATATTTGTATCTTCACCAAGCATACAACAAGCTTTACCTTTGTTCCAGGTAAAAAAAAAAAAAATGTATCAGAAGTTGTTTTGTGCCCTGACATTCACATCTTTTTCCATCTGATCTTTACCTATTGGCAAAAGAAGCATTTGTCCAGAAGCTGTGATTGCAGTGGCTTGCGTGGTCACCAATGTCCTCCTCACTGGTTGTGCCTGGAATTCCACTATTAAGTAAAGCTCCATTTATTTAACTTTTCTTCCTATTAAAATGAAAATATCCGGGGTTAGGGTAATATAATTAATAGGAGATGATACTTCAGCTAGGACTTGAAGATACGTGTTGATGTCCTAAGTGAAAATTGGGAGGAGAGTGGAGATATAATAACATTCCATATGGAGGAAAAAACATGCTCAAAAATAGTGATACCTTTGGGGGACAGCATTCACGTGGAACGCAAGGTATGTCAAGGACAGGATTAAAAATTAACTTAAAGAAATAACTAAGGGCCAGATTAAGCAGGGCCCTGATGGCATTCATAAGCTTTTGGAATTAAGTTTATAAACAAGGGCACAGGAAGGGTTTTTGGTGAGGAACACCACGAAAGCTTTGTACTTGCGGAAGGCTTCTCTGGCGGCATGTGAAGGACACACGGGAGGAGAGTGGCACTTGAGGAAGGGATGTCAAGTAGGTGTTTGTGGGTAAAACCAAAGCCAGAGGTTTCGAGAGCCAGAACAGAGACGGTGGCAGTGGTATTGGGAGTGGAGAAGTGCGCAAGGATTCAGGAGACATTTAGAAATTACCAGCCTTCTCTTCTTCACCTATTTCAATATAAAGGATTCAGAGTCCAGTCCTTGAAACCTTTCCCAAACTTGAGCCAGGACACAGAGCGCCCCTTCTCTGCTTTTTACACTTAGATTTACGGCTTCTCCCACATCCTTTATTGAGCACAGTTGTTGCATATAACTGTGTGTTACCAACTCTTCGGCATGTGCCTAGTCTCCTTAGATAATTTATAAGCTTCTAAAAGTCAGAGATCTTGGTTTTTATCAACCTCTACAGACACAAATAAAAGCTGAGAGGAGAGGGGTCTGAAATGGAGTTGCCCAAATTTTCCTAACAAATCACCTGGGAGCTTCTGAGAAATAAAGGCTCTTTGATCCCAGTTTTGAAGCTTCAGATTAAGTAGCTCTAGGATGGGATCCAGATATTTTATTTTTTACTTTCAGCTGATTCTGATGGTCAGCCAGGTGTGTCTCACTCAGGGCAGGGTTTCTAATTGTGACTTTGGCTCTGTGGTCTAAAGGCACTTGACTTCCAGGGTCTCTAGTTTCCCAATTTGAGAAATTGCAGCCTTGAAGGAGATGGTGCTGAGGTTGCATCAGTCCCAGGGTTTGCCTAGATGAGGCTGCCTCCTGGGTCAGCACCAATTCCTCATGCCAGGAGTAGAGTGTGTATTATTTTCCGTGAATGTACTGCCTTGCAGTCCCTCCCACTCATGTTCCCTGGAGGGTCCTCTTTCCTGAGGCTTTTGCACGGGAGAGGACTGGGTGGGCACGCAGCCAGAGAGAACTAATGGCTGCTGTCCTCGCCCACAGGCAAGTGTGGTTGGGAAGCCTGTGTGGAGCGCCAGATGGTGGTAGGAGGCCGAGGGTGGGAGGGGGCTCCCGTCAGCAGCCTGTGGACCCGCATCAGCTGGGCCCCTGCCTCCTGCCAGCCTGTCGCCTAGGGATCCTCCTTGGTGCCTGAAACGGGCCCCAGGTGCGCCGCAACTTGGGTGCTTTTGTTACAGTTTTGCTGTGCCCTCTTCTGAATCAGAGGGGAGCTAGTAGGAATTTTCCTGCAATGGCTTGACAGCCAACTCCTTCTCACCCACTATGGATAAAGAGTCACTGGTACCCAGTACATAAAAAATAACGAGAACTTTCATTGTTTGGCATGCTGAGCGCACTTCATGGGAAGAAGTTGTAAGGAGCCATAGGTGCTGAGCTGGACTGCAGAGCGAACCGGGGGACTAGCCGCTCGCGGGAGCGAGGGAGCCCGAAGCCGGACTTCTGCTGAGCTCCTGGCGCCCCACCAGCGCCCAGCGCAGAGCAGGCGTCTCCCGATGCCCCGTGGGTATCCTGCCCCCTGAGCAGCCGTCCCCAGTGGGAGATGGCAGAGAGCTGCTTCCCGGTGCCTTGAGGCATCCGTCGCGTGTAAGGCACTAGCTGCTCTCCTAGGAACCCTATCGGTTAAGTACCACCCCTGGGAGAAGTGAAGAAGCCCTTCAAATCACTGTCTGTGCTCCGAGGATGGAGGAGCGACCACTCCGAGAAGAACCTCTGTGCGCGGCTCCCCCTTGCCGCGGTCACACTCCCACGCCTCCTGCTGGCGCCCTCCCCCTCCCCCTCCTCCTCCCCCTCCCCCTCGCCCTCTCCCCACCCTTTCCCTCCTCCACCCTCCCCTCCCCTCCCCCTCCCCCTCCCCCTCGCCCTGGCCCTCCCCCTCGCCCTCTCCCCACGCTTTCCCTACTGCACCCTCCCCCCACGAGCTCTCAGAGATACACAGTGCGGGACGCGGGAGACCCTTGACCAATGTGCTCAATTCTGTGCGCAGCATTCACAGAATAAGGTGGATGTGGCAGGGTGGAGAGTAGGAAGAAGGATGAAAAACTGAAAGGAAGGATGGAGAAAGAGAGTGAAGAATTAGACTGGTCTGTGCTGATAGAGAGCAAAACTCTGGAGCCTCTACATGACCCGCTGCTTCTCCAGCACAGTAGCCTGGCTGGCTTTTGCCTGGCCGTACCCTCATTCCGGAGTCACTGCTGGGATCTGGAGCGATGATGCCAGCAGACCTGCTCCTGCCCTCGCGGGGCTTGCAGGCTTGTGCGGAAACAGATTGGGTCACATGGCCCTGTAGATACATGATGACAGTGTAAATATAAATGACAGCGTGTGCCGAGGAGGAGGGTATTGTCGGCTGGGAGGACGCGTAGACAGGATCTAGGCGGTGAGGGCCGAGGGGAAGCAGAAGTGTTCCCAGCTGAGTGAACAGGGGGCGGAGTGAGTGAGTTTTTCAGTGAGAGCCTAAGAGGAGTAGGAGGAAGGACAAGGCTGCTTGATCCTGTGGTTCCATCGTGGCCGGGAGAAATTTACCGAAAGGGGCAACTGTGGGTCTTCTTCTTATCAGGCGAGATAGAGGTGGAGTTGAGTTTGTGCAGTCTGCTCTAGAAAATGGGCAGGAGGCCAGGGTGTGTGCAGAAGTTGTAAGCCTACAGAGCCCAGCTCTTTCTTTTCGGGAAACTCCTACCACACTGGGAGTTGGAGTGGCAGCTGTTGCCCTGAAGACTGTGCCCTTGCCAGGCCCAGCTTTACTCAGAGTCCTGGGCCCCAGAGACAAGCACAGGCTGGCACGGTCGTAAAGCAAAATGACAGCCCAAGAATGGAAAGCAGAAGGATGGGTGTGGAATGCTAAAAATTCTGGAAGACCTCTGCTTCCTTTTGTAATGTTTTCAGATTTGCAATCCTGTTTTACATCTATTTTTATGTCATGTGACGTCCACATGCCATCTCCATTTTATAGGTGACAAAACTGTTACAGAGAAATTGAAGGACTTACCAAAATTCCCAGACCATACTCTTCCCAGTTTTTTTCAGTGACCCTCATTCAAGAGTAATCCTCTAATTGGGATCCAAATCTTAAATTTAGAGAAAAATGGCAAGAAAATTGAAATTAGAAAATCTAGAAAGACAGATCTAAGACAAGGTTTGGTCTAATTTTCACACGTACTCTACCATTTCAACTCCTATGTAATGAAAATGCATATCCTCAGGAATAATCCCGCACTGCCTTGTGAATGGTTGAAGAAAGATTTAATTTAGTTTAGTCCCATTAAGTGTATTTTATTGTGCTCTGAATCATTGGTATGGGATACGTATGACAACTCTTAGGAGGCTAAAATATCACAATGAAAGGAAATAGGAGGCTAAAATATCACAATGAAAGGAAAAATCCATTTTCCAGCTTTTTTTTATATAAACTGGTGACCTTTATACTAGTTTAATGCCAAAAACTGATAAACATGCCCAGAAACATGCCACATGTTGGAAGTGCCAGGGACTCCTTGACAGTCTGTGACCTCTTCCTGAAAATTATGACTTTTCTAGAGCATCTTTAAAGTAGCAAAGTGTTTACAAGTGGGCGATCTGTGTATTCCCATACAGCAGTGAGAAATAGCTGTCTCCTAAAGACAGCAAGCAATTTTCATGAGTGTAACATACCAAAAAGTCTTAACAAATTGTGTTATCTGATTTTCTGTTAGGACATGAATTTTTATATTAAGGGGATACCTGAATTTTAGTTTAATCCCGGCTCCTACAATTTAGATATTCCTTGAGAAAGTGTCACTGTTGTTCTATATATATCATTCAGACAAAACAATAAAGTGGTGTGTGTCTATCAAATGTAAACCCAGTAGATTTAACCATGCAATTTCTACATTTTTTCAGTATCAGAAATATGTTTGTTTATAAGAACTATGCAAAATGACTCTCAAATAGTCATTCTACCTGAAAATTCTGAACATTCTTTTCCATCAGACACTGGCACATGTTAGTAGTTTTTTCCACCCATTCTTGTTAAGATTAATTTATCATAATTAGTATATTTTAAGAAAACAAAATTACAGTGTTCTTCATAAATTATTTTTATATCAGTTGGAAATCGAAACTCCCCTAGAATTTTCTTAGAATGTTTCAACTGCATCTGAACCAAACCTGCCAATAACCAAGGCAGTTTTGACCGGCGCAGCAAAAGTCCCCACCTAAGAAGTCACAGATTGTCAATAAGAGGCTATAACCGGGGCCATAAACCAAGGGTTGCAAAACTGACTGTGGGCAGGACAAATCCAGATGTGTTTATTTAGTCGGTGTAAGTTTTATTTAATTATGAAGGTGAATTCCTTCAGAGAAAATACTCCCCTTTTGCCACAGGCTCCACCAATCTCTATCGTTGCCCTTTGCCCCTGTCACTCACTTCTGCTTCCTGCCTAGCATCTGTGGGTACCTGAGTTTGTGATTCTTTCCTTTTTTTTTTTTCTGGCTAAGTCCAAACTATACTAAACCCTGTGGTTGTTTGTATTTTTTGAATTTCTTTCTACCCTTCTATAACTTAGAAACTGCCTGGGAAGTACAAAGGAGAACACTTAGAGATTTCTGCTGGCACCCAAGGCTTTCCTTGCCGTTGGGAGAGGGGAGCGCTTAACCATTTGTCTTTCCCCGCAAGGAACTGATTGTCTGAAGGATAACAGACTACAGACCTACAGCTTGTAAAATGATTGGTTCAAACCCAAACCACCATCTCTCTTTAGTGAAGATTTTGTTTGTTTGGGGACAGAATTCAATAAAAATGTAGCTGATATCTTGTAGAGCCCTTGATGGTTTGCTCTTACTCATGTGATAGTCTCTTTAGATCACTGCTTTCGAGTCTGACAAAAAGTAGCACAGCAGAGGTAGTACCGTAATTGTGTTGGGTAATACACTTTTCAACTCAGAGTATTTAAATCTGAAGACTTTTCAATCTGAAGAAGTTCAACATAGCCTACCAGGTAAATAATTTGAGGCTTCAGATGAGAGCTTCCTTAAGATAATATAATTTACAAAAAATCGAACAAACAGATAAAATGTGAAGGGGATATTTACGTGATAATAGTTATTTCTACTTACCGAAGGGATTAATAGTTAAATGCTAGCTATCCTGGTATATTTAGACGATTGTTTATGCGACTGGTAATTTGATAATCAGAGCAAGTAGACAAGTGGAGGGCAAAGAAATCCGCATGGAAGCTCCTGGCAAGAAAAGTTATCTTTGGAAATATAAAAATCCCCTCCCCCAAAACACAAGATTGTATTTATATGCAAATTTATCAATCCTAACCTATCCTGTCATGTGAAGTGTCCCTCTCATAGACATGGACTATTTTACTGTGGGTGAAATGACAGAAGTTTCGATATGGTAGGAAAGCCTAAATCTAGGGAAACGGATTTATGTCTGAGACCAAGAAGGGAGCCTCTCTACGTCCGTTTGCCCGTGTAAGATCGCCAAGTACACTTTTAGGGTAAACAGTGGTGATGGTAGTGATGGAGTGTGTTTCCACTGTGATCGGGGAGTGTTTCTGGTTAGTTAGAGCCAACAATAAAATGTAATGTAAAAGGCAAGGTCTTCTAATCACAAATTCTAAGATAATGGGTGGGTTTCTTTATTCTCAAAGTGTCATTTCCCTTTCTCATAAAATGGAGATATGAAGAATAACTACCTCAGAGGTTTTTCTTGAGTGATAAATAGCACAGGTGTATATATGGTTGTAAACACTAAATATAAATATCTGTAAGGATCCAATTAAAAGTTTAAAGCCTTGAGGGGTCTCATCTGGCAAATGGTTTCTATCAAACTGATCTATAAGAGAGATTTTTTCATGAATGTGCTCTGCCTTATAGATGGAAGGCTGCCCCCTTTAGATTGGATTCCACTGTAATATGAATCAGAGAAGACCCCAAGGGAAAAGATGTTTCGAAATAGCACTGGTTACATCGGATGAGAAAGTTGTATGTTAGTGTATAATTACCTATCATTACTGCAATGAATCATTTTGAAAAGTATTTCCCAATTGCTTTTTTCCCCTTATAAATGTATTATTCATATGTATATAAATAACAGTTCACTGAATTCATTTAAAGAAATCCATTGATTCTAGTAAATTATTAGACACATGTAACTGTCACTCAGGCAATAATTTTGAAATGTACTTCTCAGAATTTCTGGAAACTAAACTGGGGATGAGGGGTGAGCAAAAGTACCATTCCATCTGCTAGCCAAACTGCACCAAATAATTTGGCACTTAATTACGAAGTTGGCTACATTTTCAAATGTGATTTCCAAGGGCGGAAAGTTTTATGTAAATTTCCCCATGTTTATTGCCTCCAGAGACCATCGGTGATGGTTGCAAATCACAGTTCCAGAACCACTGGCTGGTAGGGACCCAACAGTTAGGAGTGGATCCAGGGAAAAGAGGGAAGTGGGAATAATTGGTCTCCCTCTTCTCCATATGTTTTCTATGCCCCTCCTCTCCTGGCCTAGCTGTGAACAATTCCACATATTTTACCTATGAAGACATTGTAAGGTAAAATCGGAACACCCATTTAAATTTGAATTTCCAGGGAACCACTTTGTTTTTGTTTTGTTCTGTTTAAGAATGTCCCATGCAATACTTGAAACGTACTTACACTAAAAATAATGCATTGCTTACCTGAAAACCAAAGTTAACTGGATGTTCTGTGTTCTTATTATACCAAATCTGGCAACCTAACCTACAATGCAACTATTTTGCAAAGATATTGGCTTGAAAAATAGTATCAGAGTTATTCTCTCCAAGGGCATAGTTGTTTTCATTACAAGCTCTGCAAGATCTCCTTAAATGAATCCCTTTTTGTGGAACTTTGGGCATGTTTGAAAGGTGGTTTAGAGAGAAGTTCAGCGGGAAAAGCCTTTCTATTCTACCTAAATGTACAGCATGTAGACGGCATTGATTCCTCGCACTTACATGCCTGCTAGAGAGAAGGAGGGAGGGAGGGAAGGAGTAAGATTAAAACAACAGTAACTCTTGTATTTTATTTTGTTTTCTATTTTTAATCATAAATTATAATTGCATGGGTGGAAAGGTGAGAAAGTTAACTTGCAACTCACCTTTTTGGTTATTAAAGCCAAAATTTAGGGAATCATTCTTTACTCCCACTTCTCTCACCTTCCAAATTCAATCTAACAATGAACGTTATCAGTTCTACCTTCAAAATACAGCCACAGTTCATCCACGTCCCACAATATCCAACGCCAGCCGCCTGGTCCAGGACGCCATGCTTTCTCACCTGACTCACTGCAGTAGCCCCTGCCTTGGTCTCTCTCCACTTCCACCATTGCCCCTTTCCGTTTCCCCCCGCAAAGCATCCTGACTGACCTCGTCAAAACCTAAATTGGAAGGGTCACTTCATACCATTCAGTGACTTCCAACTCACTCAGTTAGGTCCCAACAGTGGCCCGTAAGACCAGCCCCACCACCCTCCACTGTAGCTCCCTGAGCCCTGCCTCCCCATCACCCTCCTCCTGCCCCACTGGCCCCCGTGCTAGTCCTCCACTGTATCAGACGCACACCTGCCAAGGAAACTTTGCATTTGTGTGTCCTCTGCTTACAGCAGGTGTCTGCATGGTCTGCCCCCTCGTCTCCATCAAGGTTTCATTCAAATGTCTCATTACAGTAAGTGTGGTCCTTCTTACTCCCCTTGCTTTACTCTTTTCTTCATGGGCTGTATTGTTCCTCATGCGGTGTTGTTTCCTCCTTTATCTTGTGACTGTGTATCTTTCCCAGTGGAATAGAAGCTCTGTGAAGATGCTAAACTTTGTGTTGTTACCCTTGTCTCTTTTGGTAATTGCTAAATCCCAGTGTGTAGTGCCTGGCATGAAGAAGGTACTCCATAAATGTTTGTTGAGTGAATGAATGAACTATTAACAGTTTTTAACAAATTGTTTTATGGATTAGACATCTATCTGCAAACAGAAGAATCTTGGGAGAATGAGATGAACTGTTGTGGTGAGATGGCAGAGTCACTTCCTGCAGAAAATCTGGGGCATGGGGGCAGGAGATGGAAAAGGCCAAGCCAATTAGGGGACAGTTAGAGAGGCAGGTGATATGAGGACTTTGGATGTCTGGGGAAGTTATTAGGGATACCTTACAATCTGGACAGAGACTGTTCTTTTGCAAAACCGGATTCCAGAAGTACTTGTTAATCTCATAACTATTAAATACCCATCAAGTCTTTACTCTGAGGCTCCCATGTTATCACCAAGATCTGAGAAGGCATTAAGATAATTACAAATTTAGTCTTCTCTGGGCAGTGGGGATCATTTTCACATTGTCCTGTGGCAACTAGTCCCCTGATGGCCGTTCTACAACCCTTCCTCTCACCCTTCTCTTCTTCTCAGCGCTCCTCTAGTCTCAATTCCCCTGTCCCTTATATTGCTTCCAGGGAGATTCTCCTAAGAAATACATCAAGCCACATGATTGTCCAGCTTTCAAATCGCTTTTTTTTTTCCTCTTGGGAATAAAATCCACCTCACCCTGCTTCCCCATCCTTGTTTCCCTTCCGTCCATCCTAAAGGCTAGCCACGCTGATCTTCTGCTTAGCTTACTGTTCTTTTCTACCCTCTACATCGACCTTCCTTGCCCGCAGAACTTCTCAGCTCTCAAAACTCAACCCGTATCACTTCCTTGAAAATTTTACAACTTTTTTCCAAAAGCATTTATTAGTTTTTCCTCTGGGTTCTCACAGCACCTTGCACATACACAGAAAGGAATCTTTCTCTCTCTCCTACCAAGTATAGCATATAGAAGATGTATAATAAGTGTTCATTAGATGAGCTATTTTGGAAAGTTCAGACAAACCTATTCTTGCTTCTCAACACACAGTTCTCTTTAGCCACAGGATTTGCTTTCCTTGGTCTGTCTGAAGCACCTGCCCCCAAGTTAAGCCCCATGACCTCTTGTTCATGGGCAGGTGTGTCGTTTGAACCCTCCCCCAGGAACGAGAAGGGCAAAGCATTTTTCTAAGGGCAGTTCTTCTCTTGGTGATACCAAAAGGCAAGATAACTATCCACCTTCTGCTTACTTTCAGGATTTGCCCCATTGGTCAAGTCACATCTGTTGTCAGCCTTTGAGTGAAAGCGTCCTCCATTTTAATTCTTTGCATGATTAAAGTCATTCAGTTACGTTTCAATTTAATTAAATAGCTTTTATGGTTTAATTTCAGTGACAGGAAAAATGATCAGTCATTATAAATGGTGATTGAATGATGATTTTAAAAAATAATATTGCAGTAGATAACAGGAAAGAACCTTTGAGATAATTTTTGTAATAAAAAATCCTTCTGGTAGTCAATAAAATGTGTCATCAGTAATGAAAAAGGAATTGTTGATACTGTTAATTAATAAGTGATGAATTAGTTTGGAATCTGACACCTCATTTACCCTAGTAACACTACCCCGGGAAATTACAGAGAATATTAGTCTGTCATTTTTTACAAAATTTTTCCTTGAGAGAGTGAGAGAGATTGAGAGGGAATGCACAAAAGAGAGGAGTTAGAGAGGGAGAGTGCTTGTACAAGGGAAAAAGCATAAACAACATGGGTAAGCTTTTAAAGTAAAAATCTTCAGGTATAGTTTAGCACTGAAGCAAAACTAATCAGTTGAAGAAATTACACGGTCTACATTATGGCATGTTGTATAAATACTAGAATTTATTTAATAGGATATATTTTTCTCTCTTTTTTAAGTTTGAGAATTGATACTTTAAGTTGTATGTCATAATATTTTCTTCATTGTGAATTTCATTAGACTTTTTCCATTCCCATCAGTGCTTTGGGACGCTAGATACTAACTTGGTAGTAGAAGGAAAAGTTTTAGGCAGTTAATACTGGGATTCTTTTGTTATTCTAAGCGTGTGTACTTTTAATACAGTTTATTGGATTTTCTTTCCCCCGGTCCAGAAAGACATAGTCTAATAGCCAAGAAATGCCCGGTTACTTAGCTTTAGGTTCTGACCCCAGATATTACACAATTCAATTTAATTCTGACACTATCTGGTATTAGCACAGACCCTACAAGTTAAGGGCAAAATCCTTCCCAGGACTGCCCCCATTTCAGATGCAAGCTGCAAGTCTCAGGGCCGCATGCAGGTCTTACCAACTGGCTAAAAATGGGTGCATTCCCACAACCCCCTCTCAGGTTCAATAATTTGTTAGAACGCCCACAGAATTCACTGAAAGTGCTACACTTAAGATTACATTTTTATTTTAAAGGTTACATCTCAGAAACAACCAAATGGAGGAAAGGCACAGGGCAAAGTCTGGGAGGGCTGGGCAGGCAGAGCGCCCATGAGCTCTCATGCGGTCCAGGCGCGTAACTCTCCCACCAAGCGGTGCGTTCACCAACCAGGACACGCCTGGTGTCTAGAGTTTTTATTGGAATTTTATTACACAGGTACAATTGATTAAATCATTGATGATGTAATTGAACTCAATTGCTCTCTAGTCCGTCTTCCCTCCCTGGAGGTCAAGCTGGTCCAAAGCCCCAGCCCTGTGATCCTGTCATTGGATGTCCTGCTCGCCTGCCCCGATCTGGAAGCTCTCTTGGAGTCCTGCCTAGAGTTGCTTCATTAACATGGTGAAGACACTCCTGTCACTCAGGAAGCACCAAGGGTCTCTGAAGCTCTTTGCCTGAAACCAGGGACAAAGACCAGATATGTTTTGTTTTGTTTTTTCTGTTTGTTTGTTTTATGCTACAGGTCTATTTTATAAAAATGCCTTGAATTTGGCCTTTTGAGTCATTATTAAATCAATTCAAATAATATTTTGTAGATATTCTGTCTGTCGTTACCAGTCTCAGGAGGAGCTGGGGTCAGGGAAGTATAGGCATGTTTCTTGCCTAAAGGTCTCTTTCAGGAGACCAGGTCCACGTGGGAAACACCATACTACCACAAACTACTCATGCCAAGCAAGGACTTTGCATAAATGCTCTCAATGTATCCTAATAAGAGCCTCATAAAGTAGTCTGAAAAGTAAGTAAAAACATATGATTAGATTCACATGTAGATCTGTCCAGTTCTAAAAGTGTCATTTTCCAACATTCCATACAATAATGTAGAATAGAGCTGAATTATATTGAGAGGTAGAGGGAATTGTTATTGCTGAGACAAGTTCAGAGCAAAGGAGCTCAGGGTGGGCGGGGAGACTCAGGGAAGGCTTTATGGAAGAGGCTGGACTTCAACAAATCCTTGAAGATTCTGTAGAAAATGGATCCTAAGAGTAGAAAGTAGAGGGCTCTTACTGATGTGAAGAACAACATGTGAGGCACAATGTGTAAATGTGAAGCAGAAATAAGTCTGAGGCATTCGTGGATGAATTATTTTTTTTCCTTGAATACCTCTTGTACTGGGGACCTCATTTTCCCTTGAGGGCACCCATTCCATGGTGCCTCTCTCCTTTAGGAGAAGATTCTCTTTTGCTACCAGCTAACTCGGCCTTTGGATACCTTCTTCTCCGAGCCCTCAGTTCTGACCTTCATAAGATATAAGAAGGGCGGAAGTGTCTCTCGTGGTCGCTGAGAGTCTGTCTTACGTAGGTTAGATCAGCTCAGTCCTTGCTCACAATCTTCATACCATGTGTTTCTAAGATTTCTGTTCCTGAAATTATCTTCCTGGGCTGGGCGGTGGTTAAGAGAGTTTGTTGTGACATCAGAGAGATTGAGTTTGAAGTGCTACCAGCCATTTACTAGGAATGCAAGTGAATTAACCTTTTTTCTCAACCTCAGTTTCTTTCTCTATGAAATGGGGATATTAATAACTGCCTTAGAGGTAATGAAAATTATATGACATAAGACAGCACCCCAAATAGGGTAGGTATTCCATTTATGTGATCTATTACTAGGGTACTATAACCTTTAGCATTTTCTGGAAGTAAACAAGCAAAACCCTTACACTGAATGGTTTAAAATAAAAACCCTTTATCAGCTCTGGGTTCTGTGTGCTGGCAGCTTGATCCTGGCTCAGCCTGAGTTCTGACGGTTTTGGAAGGGCTCCTTCATGTGTTTGCCGTCTGCTGGTGGGAAGGCATCCTTGTTGTGTCTGTTGGTTGACTGGCCGCACACTGTGGTTCTGGCCAGATGTTCCCATCATCCACCAGCCCAGCCTGGGCTGCTTCACATGGTGGGGGTGTCAGGGTTCCCAGGAGCAGCAAAAGGACGCCTTGTTGTGCAGGTGCTTTCTGAGTCTCCACTTGTGTCCTGTTTGCTACTGTCACTTGGCCAAAGAATGTCCAGAGTTGGTTCAGAATAACAATACCAAAAGTCACTGATAAGAGAGAGGGAAGAATTATGGCTAATCTTTTAATCTACCCCAGACTAAAATCTTCTTTCTGAGAAAGTATTTTGTATTAGTAGTGAAGGATACATTATACTGGTGAAGACTGAATGGGTGTTTATCTCCTGGCACATTACTGATTTTGTATTTCACTGTGTGTGTCTGTGTGTGGGTGGATATGAGCGGGTATATATGTGTGTGTGTACAAGAGAGGGAGGGGGGAAGAGAGAGAAAGGAAGGAAGGAGATGGAAAGTTCATAGGCAACTAGAAGGCCAACCTGGAGAGAAGATCACTGAATCAAACAGCCTTCGTAGCCTCACACCCCATCTGGGCCGAGGGGAACAGAGACAGGCCTTCAACTCGGGCCTGCCCACCTCCTCAGTGCCCTGGCGATATGATGGAGATCAAAGGAACTGGACATGTCCCAGAGAGTTAGACGTCTTCCATTTGTTCCCTCCTGCTGCAAATCTGTGTGGAGGATCACCTCCAGGACAGGTACTGGCTCTGAGTGCAAGTGTCCAGTCCTGGCACTGCGACCTCTTTTTCTAATGATTACAGACAAAAAAAATGTGCCGATATGGGCTTCAGCTTTCTCATCTGTTTAATGAAGGCATTAGATTTAGTGACTGTGAGAGTATCTTCCAGATGTGATACTGTACAATTTTACAATATTATAATATTTGTTTTCGTTTTTCCCTCTTGTGGCTGACACGTCTTTAATCCTGGCTCCTGGGCTCCCAGCGTGTTGCTCTGACGGCGCCCACCAGTGGATGGGGCGGCACTCTGGCAGAAGCAAACAGTGGGATCAGTAGAGTTAATCGCGAGCAGGGGCCTTTCCACGGCGCCGACGCCCTGTCTGTTAGGGAGCCTTGCACTTTCCCTTACCCGAGCGAGATGCGCTACTCAGCGCCCTGAGATTCCTCAGTCATGGCCTGGCCTCCTGAGATATTTGCCTGGTGAAAACAGGAGATCGTTCCACTTTAAGGTAGGGATTAGGCTTCCCTTTCTACTTGTATCTGTTTTATATTGGAGATATTTGTTAGATTTGGAATAGAACGAATAGCATTAGCTATGAGATGGACATTTACTTACTCTCTCTGAATCTCAGTGTTCTCATCAGTTCAACGATACTTACCTAAGTGTTACAAGGAGTAAATGACATGAGGTTCTATAGACGCCAAGGTTCAGGCACTGTCTCCCTGGATGATTTCAACCAATATTTGTTTTCCTTCCTTCCCTCCCCCTCTTTGTGGAACTGACCACATGGGCACACGGGTGCAAGCTGTGGCCCATGGTAACTCCAAAGCACAAAACAAATAACGGATCATGATTAGTGGCACCGGCCCAGGCTCCAGGATGTGGGAAGGACCAGAAGGTTTTCATTGCTCAGATGCGCGCGGCTGTGCTAGAGGCAGCACTGGGGATGCACCTCTGGTCTAGGGCCTTGTCCACTGCTGCTCTCTGTTCACACGTCCCCCCACGGCCAGGGGAGGTCAGCCCGTAATGGGGCTCTGTATCACCTTAAGTTCTGGAACCTTAGGTAATATAACAGAAACACAGGCACTTACCCTGGATTTGAACCCTACAGGGAGGCGTACATTTAGATAACTACTTCAGCTCAGTTAACATACCAGTGCAATGCCTAGCCTTGGGCCTTGTATAATCGTGTGCTCACCTTTCCCCTCTCTTTTATTTTTGTACCTCTTGAAACAGAGAGCGCATTTTCATTGGCAAAGAGCTCTCAGATATCTCTGTAAAGCATTGGGTGAACACAGGGTGTTGTTCATTTCTTTTGGTGAATTGATTTTCCCCCTTGAAATAATTCTTTTTGGAATGCTGCACGGAAACAGCATAATTTCTCTTTGCCTCCCAAGAGAGCCATAAAATGCTACTGGCTATTAGTGAAATGCTGCCTCTGGGCTCCAGTGATCCAAGGGGATTTGGGATCCCCAGGGGGACCGGAAATTAATTAGGTATGAGTTATATTCAGAAATGTCCTTCGTGTCTCTCTCAGGATCTGCCCCAGGACACTGCATGGTCAAGGCCCAGGCCAGGGTTGTAAGTTCATTGGAAATTCAGAGACTAAGTTGATGCAGCTTGTTGGATACAAGACTATGAAGTGATTCACTTCTGGAGGCGAAGTCATCGAAGCTCATAAAAAAGGCAGCCTCTGAATCAGTGGGATTCCAGCATATGTGGTCTTTCAAATCAGCCTTTGGAGATGTAAAGGATGAGAAAGAGGTGGGAACGGGCATCTTCCCAATGGTTTCAATATGAAATACACAGGGTAGCGTCAAGCAAGGGGCCCGGAGAGTAAAGGTTCAAATTACTGAAATGGGAGTGGTTATGAAGTTAATTTTTAAGGCATATACACTCCTGTCTGTGGTTATAAAGAATCAAAGGACAAGCAATGAGATAGACTCTGCATGTGAGACCTACATGCAAAAGGAGGAACCTCACACATGCAGCCCCAGAAATGGAGCTTGCAAGAATTTGAGGTGAGTTTTCCGTGAGTATTGTTTTATAGGCTAGGAAATTACCCACTTTTATGGCATTTCTTCAGTAGGAAGATGTCTCACGAGTTACAGCAGATGGTGACAAATTGTGTATGCCTCCTATTTACCGCTATGTGCAGCTGGGGGAAATAATTATTTGTGCCTTCCTAGAGCTGGTAAGGTAGCTCTCCATGCAAGAAGTCTATTTCTCCAGCCACTACATATGCTAAACATTCAGTGAAAAGAAAGAATAGAAGACTGTAGGGGAAGGAAGGCTAAGAAAAGGAAGGAGTAAGAAGGAAAGAAGGGAGGGAGACAGAAAGGGGGAAGGCGAGGGAAAGTGCAGATTGGCCATTAGTAACTATTGGGTGATTTCGTCGAGGCATCGTGCCAGGTATTTGCATTGACATTCTCTCAGTTTCCCTGACCGTGGCACAGTTAGTGTGAGTGGAATAATCTTATTCATGGCAACACAAGAGAGAGGGATTCTGCCTTTCTTCTTCAAAAGCAGCTGCCCCAAGGGACATTGTAAATTCCGGTGAACTACCCAAGTTCTTGTTGGATGATTTTAATATCTTAATGAAGAGTTCTATTTTTTAGGAGAGGAGAAAAGAGCATTAATAATTGACAATAACAAGCTATCTTAATGGGGAGCTGGGGAGGCCCAACCCTGTATGGTACAACAGGTCTTACTCTACTCCAAAGGTAGAGCGAGACCCCTTCCTAAGGCTACCCAGTCGCAATGTGCGCAGTCCAGGAAATGCACAACAAGTTTGCCAGTTGCCAGGGGGTGGGCAGTAGCTTTCGGCGCTGATCCCCGTCGTCTGGAGTAGTTCCGCGAAGCCCTCCATTCCCACGACTGAGCCTGAGCAGTGCAGAAGCGGTGACCACCCCGCTCTGCCCTCTGCCGGGCGGTGGCCCTGATCCGTGACCTTGTCGGTGCCCTTCGTTCCCTCTTCAAGACAGTTTCCTCCTCACTGCTTGGCCTTTCCATGTTGTGGAACGGTCAACACCGTCCCTTCCATAACGTCTGACCTTCGATCGCATCCCTCTCATCCTCCCTGAGAATCCTTCCAATGATCCGAGGACGCGGAGGAGGAGTCAGCCCTCCCCATGGGAGACGTTGTTTTCTCTGGCTCCTTAAGAGATTAGCCTTCTGGTTTTTAGTTTTTTAAATGTCCCAGTCTCTACCCCATCCCATCTAGAACTTTGTTGTATCACTTAAGATGCTTATGATTCAAAGCGATAGAATCACTCACTTCCCAGTGACTTGAAAAATAGTTGTTTATTGTTTCACATAGCAATAGGTCTAGAGGTTTCCCCAGGCTAGACTCTAGGGTATGGTAGTGTCATTGGGACCCAGTCTCCTTCCATTTCTCAGCTCTGTTCCCTCCTCTAGTCCTTGTGTTTGTGGGTTCAGGATAGCTGTCCATGGGCCGCAAGGGAGGGGCATTTCCTTATACACATCTTCGTTTTCTTTTTTTCCTAGTAATTAAATATTACTGAGAAGTTCCCCAGCAGGTATCTTTCCCACTGGTTAGCCATGACCTGGCTTCAGGGCAGCTGGCAAAAGCAGCCTGTGACTTTTTAGTTATTATCCGCCGTCATGGACAAAAAGGATGGAAAAGGACCACTGAGTAGATGGCCAACAGCATCTACCGCTCTGGTATCGCTCTTACTCAATGTTCATTCTCAGACTAGGTCTTGGGCCATTTTGGAGGACATCCCATATCATATTCCAAAGTGTGCCCTGCTCATGACAGCCAACCAGTCCCTCAAGATCAAAACCGTGTGTCTTACACTCTTACCTTAGAGTCACTTCTCATTTGTGAAAAGGCTGATACTCCTTTTTCCTTCTAGTCTTTGTACAAGACTCATAGTCTGGGAACCCAGTCATCTGTATTGATGTGTCTCTTTTTTGTCCCAGTGGGCCCCTGGGACACTCATGCAAACAGATAAAATTCAAACAAGCCAGGACTCCCAGTGGGGATGCAAATTAGGATCCCCTCAGGGATGTGTATCATACACCCGAAGTCTGATGTGGAATTAACAGGTGTCCTGACTGAAGAGCCTCCAAACATGAATTTATAAAGAAAACCAGTAGCATCTCAGCTACTCTGTTTGCACAGTGCTATACAGACATAGCTGGTGTGATGAAAGACGGTGTCATGGGTGAATTTATAAAGAATACCAGTAGCTCTCAGCTACTCTGTTTGCACAGTGCTGTACAGACATAGCTGGTGTGATGAAAGATAGTGTAATGGGCATAAAATCTACTTCATTACAAGAGTGAAAATATTTCCCTTGCCTTTTTTGTTTTCTTTTAAAATTGTATCTAATCTACTTAGAGTGTTCTCTCTCGTGAGAGAAGTACACTGTTTATCACTATAAGGGTTTTTGCACCATACCGACCCCTCTTGATTACGCAGTGATCCAGGAGGCCTAATATTGGTCCAGAACTCTTGGAAATGTGCTGTGATCTTCCCGCCACGTGATCTCACCTTACCTGATTGTCATCTGTGTCCACATGGCTCTTCAAGGACGGGCAGAACTGATGTTTCTTGCCGTGCTTGGCCCTGGAGTCTTCTCTGAGGATGGACCACTGTGCCCATGACCCAGCCTCTGAGGGGCCCCCTTAGAACTGATCCCCTGTGAGATTCTGTCACGTCTCCAGATCCCTGCTGGTTGCAACCACAGTACCCTTCCCATCTCAGAAGACATTCTCTAAAACACCTCTCTGCTCTGAATAGTCCAGTGACCCCCTCAAATATTTCTTTCCCGAAAAATTATTTCTTTCCAAAAAGACTCCCTAAATGTCTTTAAAACTCCAACTGGATGTTGTATTGCCATGAAGGTTTGAATGACTGGAAAGTAAAGGAGGGGAGAGAGAAGGCATATGCATAGGGAGGGAAATAGAAATGACTTCAGCAACTCTGGGTTGGGTCTGTCACACCGGGAAGACCCCCAAATGGTGCTCTATGTTTTTATCAGCCCTTACCACTTATGAAGTGCGTCACATGTATTACTTTATGTGATTTCATCTAGGGAGGTCCACAGACTGAATTCTACTCCATTGCAAATAGCATTGCCATGGGGATTCATTGTGTATGCAGCCGGAACATATTTCACTGATAATAGATTTGTTTGTACTAAAGGTAATGATGAGAAAGAGTAGGAGGAACCGTAGGGTGATAAGGATACTGATGACAATGACAGTGACCCCTAGAGTCCTAGCAGCCGAGGACAAAGCAGGCAGGACAGGCAGGGGAGCACGTGTTTCATCTCAAGTTGTGTGTTCAGCTCACAGCTCTGATAGAGTAGAAATGCCTTCTGTGTTTTTCAGGTCAAAGTTCAGTGCAACTTAAAGGCTTTGCATTTCCTTAGCGCCTCATCCCACTTGAGAACACAGTTATGTGGGTTTAAGCAATTATTCTCTTGGTTAATGATTTAATTACCTTGATACTTAAAACTCTCCCTCCCACCAAGCCTGTTTAGGTTGGCAACCTAAAAGGCATTTCCAGTTTCTTACCCTTACTCGCTGGCCAGGGGCCCCAGTGAGTATCCTGAGTGAGGGGTATTTACCCGAAGGCAAGACAAATAGTGGAAACCCCATGGCCTCCTTAGCACAGGGATTGAAAACCCCTAAGCGATCACCACAAATTTATACTTGCTGTTGGAAAATTGCTTTGGGAAATGATGTGGGTCGGAGAAGTAAATTTTCTGTCAAGATAAACTTTAGCAGTGAGCAAAGCAAAATTTGGGGAGGGAAAAAGATCCCCAGGTGTTTCATCTCATTTTTATTAACATTCTTTAATATTTACCACCGTCGTACTCTGTGAACCAAACTGTCAGTGGAAGCACTGAACTACAGAGAAGATTCAGGGATTTCTCTAGAGAGGATACCTTCCGTCCCATTTTACAAACAGAAGCTGTTGATAACAGATGTGCTTCAAAGAGCTGGCAATTTTTAAAAGAATTAAGGTGAAAAATAAAATCCCTAACATTCCAACATACAGATAGCAGGAATCCGCTGCCTCTGGACTGGCCCAGACTCTTTGCTGTGTTTCCAGAAGTTGCTGTTATACAGTCTGCACAGATGGTGGAGTGCTTGGGCTAGCGAGGGGGGAGGGAGCTTGGCTGGGCACCGGCTCAGAGCACGATTCTCCTTTGCTTTTCCCCGGAAGAGCTGAGCCTGCTAACAAATAAAAACACAACCAGACCCTCTCCCTCCTTCCCATCTGGTTTCGTCCCAGTTCTTTGGGGAGGGCAGCCCTGGGTAAGCCAGTGGCACCCAGAGCAGGCTGCTGGCTGTTCAGTGTGTTGCTGGATTTTGCTGCAGTTCAGGGCTGCTTGGCTGTGGGGTCCAAGAACCCCGGGTCTCACTGGCCTGCAGATGTCAGACCATGGCAGCAGCCTGTGCATGAGGACCCAGAAGAGCAATGCACACTTTTGACGACAGGGATATGGTGCAGGAAGTGGTTATAATTGAACCAAGGTTGACTTCTGCTCCCACCTCCTTCCTGAAGTTTCAGTTTAAGCTCTCAGGGGATCTACCAGGTATAGGCTGCTGGGGACAGGTATGCTCAGAGAATGGGGACTGGGGATTGAATCTACTGACAGAACTGGGGAGGATCATTATATTGAAAAAGACAGTCACCTGAGGCAAGTCTCAGAGCACCTCTCTGAGGGGATCTGTGTGGCCTCCTCCTTCGCTGACTATTCCCGCTGACTTGGAATAATAGAGGTGCTGTCTCTCTTCCCACTTGCTGGAGTTGCTAATCCATCTCCCAGCTTTCCCCTCCATAGAGATTTTTATATTACCAAGTTAAGGTTCATTTTAAATTAACTTCCCACAGCTACTTCTCAGAAGCCATTTCTAGAAACTCTTTGTTCCTAAAGCCTTTCAGTCTTCCTCTAGTCTCTGTAAAAACACAATGTGTGACCATAAGTTGGTAACCTGGGGTGGGGACTACCATACTGGAGAGCTCATTCAGCTCGCACTGTGGCCAGCTCTGCACACATGCTCTCTGCTGATCTTCCTAAGAACCAGCAAGGCACCCAGTAGCATGTCCATTTTTGCCATCAGATGTGGACACCAAGGCTCATAAAGCTGAAGAAATGACCCATCCAGAGCCATTTGCCACAGTTGGATGAGACCCTGTGCTACATGGTAAGGGGCAAAGTCAAGTGAAACGAAGGCCCTTCCCTCGAGGAGCTAACAGTCTAGCTGCCTCCCTGCCCGTGTATTCCAGACGGAGGAGTCATGAGGGACTTGACTCAGAGCAGCGACTAACAGCAGGGATTCAATCCCTGGGGAGGAGAGTCTGAAGCATGTGGCCCTCTGAAGTCACGCGGCAGCGCTGGCCACCCTCATGTCACTGTTCTCTCCCCTCCACTGCTTACGTCTTACCTGGGACCTCCCAGCTTCTGAAGTCGTCACTGCCACGATCTTGTCTGATCCTTCCCAGACCCTTGTGAAACAGGCTGAGTGGCAATTATTTTCCGAATGGAATTGGAGTCGAGGGAGGTGGTGATTTATCTAACTCAGTAAGTGGCAGAGCCAGGAACAGGTCGCTGTCTATTAATTCCACACCCAATTTCTTTCTTTTTTAATATATCATAAATTCTCCAGATAAGCTCAAGTCTGGGGAGGTATTAAGTGCAGGAGGGGCTGATCAGACCAAGTTCTCCAAATGAAACTTTGGTTTTTCAAATAATCTCTGAAATCCAGTTTTCACTGTCAAAGAGCCTGGACCTCCTTTGACCTTCTCAGCGTCTTCAGTCGGGGACCTGCTTTACCTTTTTGCTGCTGTCTCTTCCCCATGTTAATCATTGTCTATTTCCGTGTTCCTCAGACTTTTACTTTCTCATTATCTTCTCCCCTAAGAAAATTTTTAAACATTTCTCCCCCCACTTGCCCCCGCACTCTGAGGTTTTAATACCATAGATCTACATCTGTTTATGTGCCATATACTGTATGCATGTCTGCACTTTACACAAATAAGTAAGACTTTTTCAACCCCTCAAGAACCAATGTTTACCCCTTGGTTCACTATTGCCCCCCCCATGGAGCATGCATAGTATAACTCATAACTATGAATTCAGTTAAAAAATTTTTTTAATAAAAACAAAAAAAGGAGGAGGAGGAGGAGGAAAGGAAGGAGGAGGAAAGAGGAAAGAAAGGAAGGGAGGGAGGCAGGGAGGGAAACAACCGGGAAGGGACGAGAGGAAACCACCACAAGCAATAAGACAAGTCAGCAACAGCACAAAACGCTCCCCGGGAAGTGCTCCTCGATCTCCCAAAAGCTGCAGCTTGCGGTGGTCGCGCAGACTCCAGCGCTGGGGTAGGCCTGGGCCGAGGTGTTCCCAGCCCGCCTGTCCACGGCAGGGGCGGGCCTGCTCTCATCATCATTTGTGAGGGGTCACCAAGAACAGGCAGTGGCTCAGAACAGGCTCACCTTTCCGTATCCAATTCCCTAGGTACGAAACAGCCTATTCCCTCTCTCTGTGTGTGGTGTTGGGTAAGCCTCTAAGCTGGGGGAAATATCTTTTCTGGGGGGAAGTTTGATGAATTCACAACCTGGCCTGTTGATAAGACACAGCAGAGGAGAATGTATGAGAAATTACACTTCCTTTCCTTTCCTTCTCCTCCCTAACCACACCCCGCCTGCCAAGCCAGACCACGAGAAGGAAAGCCGAAATCACTACCACAGGCGAGACAAGAAAGGTCTGGACACGGGAAACGCCTGGCCTAAGGTTAGGCAGCAAATTAGTAGCAAAACTGGAACTTAAAGTCGGTGTCTGTGTACACGTACTCCTCCTAGTAAGTACAACACACACTAAACATACACTGTCCGGGGACGGTTGCCTTCCATGAGTGGGTCAGGACGAAGTGGAGGTCCCTTCTGTACCTGCTCACGATGGGTCTGGCGACCTAGACTCTTAGCATAGTCCTCTTGCTGATGCCCCACCTTCAAGTTAAACTGTTCTGTTATTCATTCAATACGTATTTGCTTAATCACAGAACAACAAATGTGGTACTTGGGTTGAATGAGTTGACCAATACAGTTAGAACTAAAACATCTTAGGGACATGCTACCTTTAGGTGCATTTCGGTTACAAAAGGGTCTCTTCTTCCCTATAGTATGTTTGTTCGTTTGGTGCCTTTATGATTTTTGAAACAGTGTGCAAAAAAGGATCAATATGAGAAACTCAGACAAAAATGACCTGGGCAAAGGGAGCGAAGCTGAATTCCAAGAAGGACCATTATTTTTAGACTAAAACACACACACACACACACACACACACACACACACACACACACACACACGCTCAGTTACAAGAAAATAAAGATTTCACTGCAAATGTAATCACTATGGAGTGGAGACCGTGAGACAAGATCACAGAGTGTGTGGTTGTTCTGCAGCTGAGGGACAAATGGCCAGCTGAAGACATATTGTTGCATTGTTTCTTTAACTGTGCATAACTTGGCTTTTCCAGACCTTTCTATGGCAGGCTGATCCACCTCTCACTTGCCACCGACTGAGCATTCCCGCTTTTATGCAAGGCTGTCTACGATCTCTCTGAACCAGATGTCCCTACCGCACATAGTTTTCAATGTTATGAATTCTTAATTGAAGACAAACACATTGATGTTGAACACCTAATAGTGCACGGTTTTTAAAGAGAACACTTGTTTAAGGAGAAAAAAATATGCTGGGAGATTAAATCTTTATCCTGGCTTTATTTTAAGCCCTATAAACTGTTGGCAGATTTGGTCTTATACATGAGCAATGACCTGTGTTGTGTCATTGGAAGGGAACAAGGAGGGATCTCCTGTCCAAACACACAGCACCCAACTGTTTCAGTACCTGAAGTATTAGCATTGCAGCAGTTTCTTTAGGTTATTTCCCTCAAAGATTCTTTTTTAAAGTGCAACACTCTATAGATAAAATTGTTATCATCATCCATCCCTCAATTTTCTACCAGGATTTAGTTTTCACATTCTTTAAAGGGCTGGTGGCAAAGGAAATGATGGCATTGGGCTGAGTGGTCAGGACATTTTTAGCGCTAGGAGTGTTTGGAAAGAGGTGGCATCTACCTGAGTGCCAAGCCCGGCAGTAGCATGGACCTTGGGCAGACTACTTGACCTATCCCAATTTGTCTTCTTGTCTTACAGATGGGACAGATTCGTGTCTGTCTTGTGAGATTGTTGGGAGGAATAAAATAAGTAAAAGAATTAATTGTCAGTAATACTTGGTAAACTATAGAGTTCTCGGAAAAATATTACAAGTACACCAGTACATCTTTGCTTGCATATCTTTCTCCCCAAATCAGCCCCACTAGGTGGTGTCGGTGTGGGGCCTTGGCACTTCACACTGGCCCATCCAGCCCAGCCACCAATCCGCCGTATATTTTTAAAGAGCTGCAGTCCGACCTGTGGATCTTGTAGATCCCTGAGCTGCACATTCTGTGACCCTCCAGCTCCATGCTTCCCAACCTTGGCTGAACTTTGCAATCAGCTGGGCAACTTGAAAAACTCTCCGCACCAAAGCCACACTCGGGTTCAATTAAATCAGCGTCCCTTGGCGAGGGACCCAGGCATCAGTGTTTAGTCAAGTTCCCCGGTAGTACCGCTGTGTGGCCAGGGTTGGGAAGTCTTCTCCTCCCTGAGCAAGAGAAAGAAGAGTACAGCTAAACACTGAAACGTTATTTTGTTGTTTTTCTCCTAAAGCAGGGGAGAAATGGCTTGCCAGTATGACATTGGGAAGAAGCCAGTAGCCAACCTGCTAGATCAGAATAAAGGAAGGAAAGGTTAGAAAGGGTGAGAAATTGAGTCGGCGCATCACGGCCACTCAGGATGACGGTCTGGGCGCTGTGAGCACACATCCTGGAACTCTCCCCTCTCGCTCTCTCCTTCTCTTCTTTTCTCTCTCTGCCCACCCCCCACCTCCTCCCTTCTTGCATTTCGTTGTTCCCCAGTCTCTCACTCTTTCCCTTCCTCCCCTCTCTCTCATTCTACAAAAGGGCTCTGAACTCCTAACGTGGATTGTAGCCACCTGCTTATAAAGCAGCAAGCTATTTCAGGAGTCGCGTATGTGTATTTTCGTGTGCTTCTCTCCTGCCCCCACCCTCATCCCACACCCGCCCCAGCGGCATTCTGCAGCCTTTTGTTACTGGGCCCACTTCACAGCACATCCCTGTGTCTCCAGTCTCACGTGTGGGTGAGTGTGAGTGAGTCCTCTCTAGGATTTCCTTTCATCTCTTCCCGCACATTCTGAAAACCCTATTTTCCCACCCCCACTTGCCTGGGCTTTCTCATCTGTCCTCCAGACTCCCCACCTCCTCTCTGAAGCCCTTGTCTCTCGGTGATTTTTCAGTCTAACTTTTCTCATTCATATTCCAACAAGCCTGATGAATAGGAATATCTGGGGAATGGGAGTTTAGGGGAATTTTAATTTTCTGGTTAAGTGACACTAGCTTGAAGACCACTTTTGTTTTGTGTCTTATTGTTGGGAAAAGTGGCAACATAGAAGCCCAGGACTGGAAGGGTTCTTAGGGAATACCTGGGTGGATCCTTCTAAAGGCAAAGAGACAGAGGCCCCCTGCAGTAAGAGGACTGCCAGATGTACCCAAGACAGGTGAGTAACAGTACCAGGTTTAAAGAAAGCCCAAGGCTCCTGAGCTCTGGACCCTGATCTTCTAGAGCACTCACTTGACCTGGCCTGCAGAAGTATTGTGATTCACCAGGACCCATCAAAGGTGCACTGCCTTTTTCTAAGTGAACTCTGCAGTTCCCTCATAACGTCATATGCCCGTGAGCTTCACTTATCTGTGTCGTTTGCCTGGCCCCAAATGCATTCAGCTTATGGGGCCTGCATCTCTAGACCGTCCTGTTTCTGGGGTCTGAGATCATTTGCCTGATTAATATGACTACCCTGCTTAGACTAGGCACATTGATTTTTTTAAATGGATGCCTATTCCTACCTCAGAGACATTTAAGACTTGGTTAGAAAAGAAGAAATCACAAGCAGGTGGGCTGAATTTCTTCAGACTTCAGAACACCTCCTGGCAGGAATATCAAGTTCCTCATTTTCCTTCTTGTTAATTAAATATCCACTGTTAACTTGATTTTCTTTTTCTGTTTCCTAAGTGAAGTATTGCTCAAGAAAAAGTGGGTCAATTGAGGGTTCTGACAAGTTTTGTCCCAGTTAATTTAAGTTTTGCCATATGTTCTCTGAGAAGCGTGTGCTAACTACAGGTCCTCTGCTGATTAGCAACCGACCTGAGGGTTTTCAATCTAGACTTCCAGTTCTCTGGCAAGAGAGAGGCAAATTAAAAAAGGAGAGATCTAGGTGAACCGAAACCTAACTTGTCAGAAAGAACACAGAAAACAAAGCTGGAGCACGGCATGTAGGTTCAGAACCTCATTACGTTATACCATGGAGCAGAGTTTCTCAACCTCGACGCTCTTTACATTTTGGGGAAAAAAAAAATAAGTCCTTATGAGGGGCTTTCCTGTGCACTGCAGAATATATAGCAGGATCCATGACCTCTACCCACTAGGTGGCAGGAGCCTTCCCTGCTCCCCATACGTGAACATCAGAAGTGTTTCCAGACATTTACCAATCATTGATTGGGTGATAGAATCGCCCCTGGTTGGGAACTACTGCCATGGTGAAGTGTCCCCTTAATAACCAAGGAATGTGAACAAGCCCTCAACAGTAATATAGGATGCCCATAGCTTAGCCTCTCTTGAGACCAGCATCCTCTGTTTATAGAGGTCGGACTGGATGAGTAACTGGACGTAACTGCCTCTGGAAGCCTGGGGAAGGTGGTCTTTGTT
This sequence comes from Phataginus tricuspis, assembly GCA_029783875.1. NCBI lineage: Eukaryota > Metazoa > Chordata > Mammalia > Pholidota > Manidae > Phataginus > Phataginus tricuspis. Next base: position 4,001,546 of record JAQQAC010002629.1, read on the forward strand.
GGCTGGGTCCTGCATCAGCCAATGCACAGAGGTGGGGCAGACAAACTCGCGATGAAAACTCCTGGATTCAAGCATCACACCTACATCATCCACCTAGAATAGGGTGAGCGTGTCCCGTGTGCCAGGCTGGCCCAAGACACTTTGCTGTATGGAGGCATGGAGGGGCGACCATTCAAGGACAGAAGAAAGGAGGGGCCGTGAGAAGGCCACTGAAGTCCTAGAGTGCCCGTGTCCCCAGGTACTGGCTGGGAGGCTTTGCACAAAGGACTTGTAAAGATAAGGCTCCTAGCACCTCAGTCACATACTGAAATCCAGGTAAAGGCTCCCATACCAAGTAACTACTCAAAAACTTTATTTCTCCCATATAATGTATATCTTTGACTAAACTCTAATGATGGAATAGCCAGGCCCTTTGAGCAAAAAACTCTCAGCAACTGTGTCCAATTGAAGAAGGCCAGGAGATGGTGCCCAGTCAGGACAAGAATTTTGCCTCAGCCTGGATCCCTGGAGAAAAATGTCAGAGTAGAGCATGTTTAATGGAGAACTATGTTTGCTGACCCTGAGGTGGGACCCACTGGTCAGGAGCTCAGAAGGCTGCCCTGCCATTTGCTGGCTCGTACCAGGAGGTAGCCAGGGTCCACGCTCCTGTGGTCTGAGGGGCCCAGAAGATTCCCCACGCCTACAGAACATCTATCAACTCATTAGCTAATGCCTGCAAATACCATCAGCCACCCCAGCCCTTAATAGCTTAACTGTGGCTGATTTTATTGGGTCCTTTACTGAATAAAAGTTTAATCATAGAAGAAGAAAGTAGGAGCTAATTAATGCTGGAGGGTAGTTATGTAATGTGATTATATGTGTGTGTGGTTACACAGATGTATATCTGTACCTATATACATACATCAATATATATAAGTGCTATATCTATGGTCTGTACAGATGTGTATGTGTGTATCCCTAAATTTCTCTCAAATATACTTCAGGAGCCTGTTTAATCGCCATATTCCACCTGCTTCCTTGTTATTTGACATTCCATCCCAAATCAAACAGCATAAGCACTGAGCTAGGGGAGGTGACTAATGTTTATTCTGACTACCCTGAAGCATTTTAACACCATTCTCCAAAACAGATACAAATTCCAGTCTTTTGATAATGTTCGCCATGAGAGGGGTCTCTGATGCCGTTCATGTCACCGGCACGCGTGATCCACCAGTGCCCCCATCTACATGGGTGTGCCCAATGGGACGGGCGCCAGACCTGCTGACAGGTGGATTCATATAAGCCAGAAACACGGGCATCCCTAAGCCCTCCAGGGACCTATGTGCAGTTGCTTAGGAAACTTCAGAGGAATGACAAGTGGCATTTGCCCCTCTAATTACTTGCACATACTCATAAATGTGTTGTTAATTCTAACATACCAAACATCAGCCTACCTGCAGGCAGGGAGTACAGATAAGGCACTTTTCTTATACTTTTGAGGAGCTTGAGAGAACATAAAAAATGAATTAAAAGAAAGTCTCCTTTTGCAGCACTACCCTTTTCTTTGTGGTGATGACTTCACAGTGTGGGGAGCCTGGGGTGCCTGGTGGGACCGGTGGTCTCACTACTAGGGCTCAGGTCTGATCAGGCCACAGGCTGCTTTTTCTCTAAGCAAAGACCAGAGGATAGGCTTATTCCACCTGCTCCCTCTGGCACAACCTAAAGAACTACCTGAGCTAAGACGCGTGTTAGAGTGTCATTTGTCATTTGAAAAGACTTTTATTCTATATAAATATTCAGAAAACCAGTATGCCATGGCTGAACTTTAATCATCTGGGAAGGGAGTGCAAATGGAGGGTTAATCCATCACGATGCCCAGGAAGGGACATGAATTGTGGCCTTAAATTCTTTCCAGATAGCACAGGATAAAGAGATGAGCACCCTCTGTGGGAGGAACACACCGGAAAAGGTGCTACACCTTTAAAAATTAGATTCTCCTTTAAATGCTCAGTAGTTTGCTTGGACGGGTCAGGGAAAGTTTCTTGAAGCTTAAAGATTGATTAATCTGAGAAAGGAGAGATTTCAAGTGCCACAAAGCCTTAGTGAAAACTACCAGTTTCCCTTAGTGCCGCCTTCTCCCTCCCCCTTCCCTTGCCCACAGGAAGAGGCGCATGGGCATGAAATGATGTGAGGGAAATTCCACAACGCAGAGATACACAGACACATGCAGAGAGCAGAGCACAACTTTGTGTAGCCAGCAGTAGCCCTCTAGCTCTCATACAGCAGATTCCTCTTTACAGCGATCTTTCAGTAGATTTGCATGGACTTAAAATCTCGACATATATGGTGTTTCATCACATGGGTGGGGGGATGCCAACAGCATAAAACAAAGCATGATTATTCTCTCACTTTTGCTCATGGCTACATTGAAAAAAAGAAGAAAGAAAGAAACAACAGTCCTGGGGAAAAGAGATAACCTACAGTTTCCAATACCTGTATTTCTAGGGGGTAAGGGGGAGACCTGCGGTTCTGACGTTTCCCAGAAAGGCTTTGCTTCTGGAAGCCTTCCCTGTAAGCACACTAACAGGGCTCTTAATGCCCCAAGCCAGAGCAGCTTTTGCCATTAGATTCTAGTAGCTTTCCTATGAGGAGATTAAATCAATGGAATCCAAGGAGCTTCCCTTCAATTGCCACAATTTGGGGATTTTTTTTCCCCAAAATGGTATGCTGTCTTCTAGAGGTGATCTCTTTGTGGGGTTTAATCGTAGTTGTGAAGCACAGCCCAAGAGAACCTTGTTCCTGCTACCCCTAACGCCGGAGTGATCTGCTACTAGAACGGCAGTCCCAGATGACCATGCTTAGACTAAATCCCAAAGCCCCTCCTCAGAGTCACCAAAGCACCTCCCTTCTAGAACATTCACAGTCTGCATGCGTGTTACGTGCATGCTGTGTATCATAATGTCATGTTCTAATTGCAAACACATCAAGATGAAGTTGCCTGGTCAGGAAGAATGAGCTGGTGTGTGTGTGAAAGAGAGAGAGGGAAGGAGAGAGAAGCTGTCTCCCAAGGCTTTAACATCTTAAAGATATTTGCAAAATATTTATCTTGAAAGAGCCTCTTAGAAGCAGTTATTATTAGGCATACTGGTTTCTCCATAGGTAGAGCTGAAACCGACTACCAGTCATCAGTTTAACTAAACCTCCAAGGGATACCATTCTGCATTTCAAAAAGCAGATTTTGCCTCTTTAGGTAGGTGGCTGGAGGTATTTGCATTTTGGGAGCTGGCGGTTAGGTTTCTTCCCTATCCCTCTCCTTGCTATTTAGATGTCTCTTAAAAAAAGGAAAATAGAAAAAAAAAAAGAAAGAAACATGCCAGGCTGTAGAATCATTCCAAGGGGTGAGCACCTGAGTTTGAGAAAGACTTCTGGACATGGACAATATTGGTTCAGTGTTCACCATCTGCATTCCATGACAGTTTATTTCAATCATACACGAGTGAAATACCCTTCCCATCCAGCACACATACTCCCCTCTTCCTATTCCCCCACATCCACCAACTGCTACTACTCATTAATTTAGTTCAGTAAATAATCTAAACTTCACTGATGGACCAGAAACCTATAAAGGGTAGGAAGGGGCAATCTTTGATCCCAACACAGCAACAAGTAAAACAGCGCAGGGAAAGCAAGCATTACACCAAAGGGCGATCTGAAAACAGGCAGATTTTTCTGTCCTGGGTTAACAAATTATTCCCATCTCTGTGATACTGGAATACGGGTTTAAATGATGATTTTCCTTCACCCCACCTTCCCCTTTTGCTTCTGTATCACATCTGCCCCTCAAGTCTCCTGCTGCAAGTCATTACCCAGTAGGCATTCACCCCGAGGTAGGGTTTTTCTCAATATCCCCTGTAGTAACTAGGAGTGTGCTATGCTGAGAGCCCCCACTTGCTGCAGTCTTAGCAATGTGCTCCAGAAAGCACAGCTTTCATCAGCAAACGTTTAGATTCCACCTTCTTTCCCTCAGTCAGATGGTAGAAAGCAGAAGCTGAGGGTCTCTCACTTGGGAGAGTATGGAAAAGGGTACAAATGTTACTTAATCTGGTGAATCAAAGGCATAGAATTATGAACCAGTGGCATGTGGGGGTGAGATTTCGAACTGATTTGAAAGATGGTTATATTAAGTGCAAAAATGTTTCTTGTCCATAGGACAATCTGGCACTGCCTTTTAAAAGCCATTTGTAACGATCTCCACCTTAAAGGCTGAGCCGTGACGCTCAGTCCTCACTCCACCCTTCACTTGCTTTAAAATGGTTAGATTGCACTTCGCCCCACACACACAAAAATAATATAAAGACTCTTGCTTTCTTCTTCAGCCTCTACTTGTATGGGGTAACTCAACCTAATAAGCTTTGTCCTTAATATTTCCGACTGAGTCAGATTGTTTTGCTCCTGAATTTCTGGATTCCCTCTCTGGCCAGTGGATATCCTTACCCCTCCCTCCCCTCCCCTCCTTTCTCCTCCCCTCAACAGGGAAGGAAATTTTAACTGTTGCTTCTCTTTTAACACAGGTAACAATCCATTTAGGTTACACCAGTCTGTAAAAACTGTAAATGCTATTTTATTTTAAACATTTTAGTTTACAAAAAAAAAAAATCAGTGATTGGTACCTTTTTACACTCTCAGATTCCTGAATATGGACAGATCTTCAAAGGGAGGAAGGAGTTTTCATATGAAATTTAAGAGACTGTCCTGAAGGTGGTGGGGTGGGGTTTTTGTTGCATTTTATTTCATTTTTGTTTTTAAGACACAATAAAGCTAAAATGTCAGGTCTCTGGGAGCGATCCCCTTACAGTTTCAGTTAAGGAGCATTTCCGAGCACAGACAAGGAGACCCCCAGCCTGGCGCTCGCCGGCCCACCCCGGCTGCCCAGGCGTATTTGGTAGTGCATGGGTTGAGAGCCATTGGGACGATCACACCTCGCATTCCCTGGCGGGCTGCTGGTGGCAGGTACAAGAGCCATACTCGTTGATGATCACCAGGGCTCCCTCAATGTGGTTCGGTTTGTAATCAACGTAGTATTCCTGGGCAGACATGGCAGCCATCTGATGCATGGTCTGTTTCTGCTTTTGCTTCCTGCGCTGCGTGACAAAGCACTGCCTGAGCTGCCTGAGGCTGGCCGGGAAGCACTTCCAGGACACATAGAGCACCAGGACCACGATGAGGAAGGAGAAGATGAGGGCCATGGTACCTGTGACCACTTTGTGGATCTGCACGGCGTTCTCCGCGTGCTCACCGCCGGGGAGAGCCGCGGTGGAGGACTCAGGCGTGCCGTCGAGCGGCCCCTCCCTGTCGTCAGGGAGCGTGGGGGCCAGGCTGGCAGGGGGCCCCAGGTCACTGTGGTTGGTGACGGCCGAGAGCAGGTGGCCGCTGGTGGGCTCGGCCCCATCCTCGCACAGGTGGAAGGCGTACACGGCGTCCAGGACGTCCTCGCCCTGTGCGTACTCCGGGCTGGCGCACTGCAAGTTGCCATCGTAGCGCCCCTGGAAGGTGCTGAGCCACGAGGCCAGGGCGCACACGTTGCGCCCGCAGTCCCAGAGGTTCCCGGCCAGAGTGATGCTCGTCAGCGACTTCCAGGAGTTGAGGATCCGGGGCTCGATGTAGGTGAGGCGGTTGGAATCCAGCTGCAGGGACTGCAGGTGCGGCACGGTCTCGAACACATGGGGCTCCATGGACTCGATCTCGTTGCCCGACAGGTCCATTTTCTCCAGGTTCCAAACCCAGTCCAGCGAGCTGACCACAATGGCCACCTTGTTCCTCCTCAGGCAGAGCGAGTGCAGGGAGATGAGGCGCGGGAAGTGGGCGAAGTTCACCTTGACCAGGTCGTTGTGCTCCAGGTGCAGCTCGGTGAGCTTGAACAGGCCGGCGAAAGAGTTGCGCGCCAGACTCTTGAGCTGATTGTATCCGATGTCAAGAAACTTGAGGCTGCGGCAGTCCTGGAAGATGCGCACGGGCACGAACTGGATGGCGTTGGCCCGCATGTGCAGCGTCGTGAGCTTCCGCAGCCCGTGGAAGAGGTCGGGAGCGAGCGCCTGCAGCTTGTTGTACGAGAGGTCCACGCTGCGCAGGTTGGGCATGGGCCGGAAGGTGGTGTTGGCCAGCTGGGTGATCTGGTTGGAACTCAGCGTGAGTTCCTTAACTCTGCGCAGTTTCTGAAAGGCGTCCCCCTGCACGGAGCAGATGTGATTGTGATCCAGATAGAGCCACGTGAGCTGCATTAACCCCGTGAACTGGCCGGCGCGCAGCTCCGAGAGGCTGTTGTAGCGCAGGGACAAGCCCAGCAAGCCGGACAGGTTGTGGGGCGCCTCGGTGAGGTTGAGCGCCTCGCAGTACAGCAGCCGCGCCTCGCACCGGCACAGCTGCGGGCACCCGCTGGGGGCGGCGGGCAGCATCTGAACGCAGGCCCCCAGCAGACACAAGACCACCCCCGAGGGCCTCCTCAGCCGCCAGTATAGACAGAGACCGAGCAGCAGGAAATCCATTAGCGAGGATCTTTCCAGAGAGGTTGGAGAATGTCCATTGGAAGCGCTCGGTCAGAAATCTACATCATATTTTATTCCGAGGGAGGGGGAGCGGGGGAGGGGGAGAAAAGGGCAAAAATCAAATAAATATATTGAAATAAAGAAGGACCCCCTCCCCAAAACCACACGTTCACCTCTAAGCATGCAGAAAGCTGGGCGGCATAGAAAGTTCACAGCCACGGAAAGATCAAAGAGATGGTGATTTGGTCCATGTTAGATGCTGCAGCAAAGAAAAGGGAGGAAAAAAAAATCTTCGGAAAAGAATTTAATTAAAAAGTGCCTTACCCACCCTTTTCCAGAGAGTGACAACCTCCATTCAGCTGCTCCCTTTGTGTGCGGGCTAATTATATGCAGGGCGAGAGAAGACCCCTCTGTGTTTCCGAGGCGGCCCCGGGCCGCGGCCGGCGGATCTGGCAGGCGCACAATGTCTCACTTTGCTGCTCGGCTCTGGGCTGCAAGGGCGGCTGGCGAGGCGGGAGGCGACTTCTAGGACCCGCAAGTTTCTCAACTACGTGCCGGCGCCGGGCTTCGCCTTCCTGCCGCTGTCCTTTCCCTCTGCAGTTCGGACTGTGACGTTGTGGGGGGAAGAAAAAAAAACCCTCCAAACTCGGGGCTCGCGACTCCCCAGGATTCGACAGGCTGGTTAATGTCCGTCATTGGAAAGGACCGCTGACCGGCGTCACCTTTTACTCCGCCGAGACCGCCTGCCATTCGCGCCCGGGGAGGCTGCGGAGAGCGGGCTCGCTCATGCCGCGGGCGCGGGGCGCGGGGCTCGGGGAGCGGGAGCGGGAGCGGGAGCGGCGCCGGGCTCCTTCCTGCGCCAGGCGGCGTGCGGCGCGAGCTTGCACCGGCACCGACTGCTCACTGAGTGTCGTAAGCTGCTCGCGATTGTGCGTCTTCCCGGAGCACCTCAGACATGGACAGACTGAAAAGGGGTGGGCATAAAACCAGCATTTTACCGAACCACTAAAGTAATGTATGTTCTTTGATGAAATGGAAAACACTTTCGTCTCTTTTGGTCCATATTTCAAAAAAAGGGGGGTAGGGGTGGAGGATGGAGGTATGGGGTAGCATCATGAACGACAAGATATTTCCAAGTGGGAAACCGAAATATTCTGTTCTTTCCCTTTCCCTTTTGGGGACGTCCCCACCCCCACCCCCTTTAAAGCTGTCTACGTGTAAGTGATAACGTAGGAATCTGTAGAGAAATCAACATTTGGTCCTTTGCTTTAGAAAAGCAACTTGAGAGAAGAGAGAGGAAAGCAATGATCTGATCGTGGGGGTTTGGTTAAGATTTTTTTTTTTTTTTTTTTTTCCTTGCAAGGACTGGAGTTCTGCAGTCAGCCAGCCCTTTCTGGTTGTGGATAGGGGAGTGCTTCCAAACCCAACGAGTATGGGAAGCCGTCCTGTTCCCCCGGCGAGTAAGACCTAGTGTGGTAGAAACCTGTGTCTTTGTACAGGGAGTCTTCCCTGATGGGGTCTCCATAGACTTTGATGGGTTTCCCAGTGGATTAAAGAAAAATTCTCTATGTCACCAAAGGGCTGACCCTGACGTGCTTCCCATGGTGGTTACAGTGCCCTGCAGCACACCCCACTCCAGGAGAATGTGCTAGAGACCCGGGAGGGAGAGGTGCTTTAAACCGTAAGGAAGCCTACCATTGAGCTTTGAGACTGTTAACCAATTGTGTCTTCTATGAGTAGAAGTCTTTGCCTATTTCATCCCACAATCACTTAGAGATGCATAGATGGGGGTCCTCACAATGAGTTTTCTCCTTTTTCCCCTGCTCGTCTGGGGAGGACCCACACTGCTATTGCCAGAGACCTGCTGGCTCTCTGTAAGGAAGAAAAAAATCCTAAAAGATGGCGGAGAAACTCTGATGGAAGTAAATGTGGGCAAGCCTACCTTCGTGATGAATGTAAATCTCTAGCTCCTCTGAATTCCCATCATTTCTGCCTCCTAGGAACTGATAATAAGTGGGCAATGTCTGTAGTTGTACTTCAGTAAGAGTGAGATGGGTCACCAAAGCTCCATGTCAGATGGACTTTGGACAAGTAACAAGATTGGTCCTTAGCATCCAAGCTGAACACACCAACCAGTGGAACCAAAGTCCCCAAAGACTGGTGGTACTTTTCAGGAAAAGCCATATGAACAGGGGAATGAGTCACTCCATTTTGTATTCGTCTGAACTCTGCCCTGGCCATTCGTCCCTGAGGTGCATCATCTCATTGAAAGGGAAATAAATCTGAAAAGTCCTAGACATCGCATGCTATCTTAGGAACTAGAAGAGACATGAAAAAAATCAACCCCTTTAATTTTTTGCACATGACCAAACTGAGGCCCAGAGAAACCAGGCAATCATCCCAGGTCTCACAGCTTGTTACGGGCATGGATGGATGTTTTGCTGTCCCGCACCCCAAAGTGGTGTTCTTCCTTATCCATTCTTGATGGTTACCTCTCCATCACTCCTGCCTCCTAACTAACTCCGGCCTGGGCACCTGCAGACTTCATCCTGGCTCCCCCAAAGTGCTGCGGAACACTTTAACAAACAATTTCACCGTCAAGTGTTTTCACCTCTTGCCAAGACAATTATTCCTGACAGCCGGCTGTCTGATTGAGGCATAAACTCTGAAGGGTTGGGAAGGGAGGGCTGGGCAAGGCCGCAGTAAACACTGGCCAGCCATTCAGCACGTACTGTAAGTACAAGTCACCCAATCCCATGCCTGCTAGGAAGAAAATCCTCCCAATGCAGGCAGCTTGGCAAAGCTGTGGTGGGGCTTGCCAAATGGGCAGGAAGAGGCCCCACTTTGGATGTCACTTGATTTGTAGAGCTGGTGGAGAGGCAGAAAAGAGTTGAGTGTTGGCAAGAAGGAAAGAGAATAAAATTAAATTCACTGCATTTATATGTGAGTTTTCTCCTAAGTATGCTGCTCAAAATGTAGAAGATGTATCGAGGCTGTAATTAAGATATATATATATTGCTTTTCACATTATTATAATGCAAATCATTTCATCTGGATGGTGCCTTTAAACCTTTCCCACCTCTAATGTGGCAAGTTTGCATCTTTTCTATGGTTTTTAAACCCCTTGGCAGAACCGTATACATTAACAGATTGAAATGAGCTTTATTGAAATTTAGCTATTCTAAGTCATCTGAGTTGCAGAATCCCAATTTATTATGTATTTAAAGCATACCAGCACTGATTAAATCAATGCAAATTAGGTTAAATAAGAACAACATGAATCAAGTGTTTCAGCGAAGTTGAGTCGAGAAACGACAACTTTTGAGTCACCACAGCGAGTTGATACGGCTGTTTTTCACGCATTTTAATTTCATGCTCCTTAGGGACCAACACACTAACAAGTAAAAAAAGAAAAAAAACTCACCTAGAGTCATCTCTTTCCTCATGCTCCGTATTTTGTATCTCTTTATCTAGCTTGTGAGAACATCTGATTGACCCAGTTATAATGGTGCTCCGGTGTGTAGATGAAGCTCTTCTTCAGGGCTGACCACGGTTTCTGTCAGCTGATGTCTCCTCCTTGGAGTTCAGTGCTGATGAGAGATACGTTACACACTTGGAAAGCGTCCTTGACATTATGCATGGTTGTGTGGGGAAGGAGCTTGAGCGTGTCTTGCTGAAGCACCATAGTTGTAGGACACGTCTGTAAAGCCACCTGGAGCCATCAGGCCAACATGTGATTGGGAACTGAGGTAACAAATGATAATTATCTTAAAAATGTGAATTCAGCCATTGGGAAGGAACTCTGGGGTACATAGAGTGTGAAACTGATTGCCACAATGCAATCTGGAACTAAGAGGAAGCAGGAAACTTGGTGTAGCTATAAAGGCCAGAAGTATAGCTTGAAGGAGGGAGAGGTGATTAATTCCTCCTCTTCTAAGCCTTATATATTAACCTTTGCATTATAAGCCCTCCTTTTTTTTTTTTCCTTGGTATTTCATGTTGTGATAGGGAAGTGGGGGTCACATAACCATTTTTTTTTTTTGGATATGCCATAGCTCTTCCATGTCATCTCAACTAAAAGCCACCTCCAATTTCTTAATTTAAGTCAACACAGTTTGTGAACCAAGAGGTGCACGTCTCGTGTGCATGCACTCTGGAGATTGGCTTTCCATGAGTAGGCTTTGGCAGCGTTCAAGGGAAGAAAAATCCTAGTGGTGATTTTAATGTCCTGTCATCGCCTGCAGCAGCCTGGACCTTGATCTTTATGCTGTTGTCTTTAATTTTCAGTAGCAGTGAATCGTGGCTTTTCTTTAAAAGGAAGCATTTAGAGGAAGGGGAGGCGGGTGGGAGTCACAGTTTGCAAACAAGAAAATGAAGTGTTATTTCTATGCACACAGCATTCAGCTCGCAGAGCCTCTGAATGTGCATGTAGGGCTGGAGGGCGGAGGCCCTAAGGCTTCTCACAGGGAACCTATTCAGGGGGAACAAAAGAAAGAGGGAGGTCGGTTTTCTTACCAAACTTGATCCTCCTCTTAAAACGAGGCAGTACTGTGGACAGCGCTAAGCAAACACCTATACCTGTCATGGGCATGCGTGGTGTGAGTGATGGGAGTAAGCCAAAGAAATGCCGTGGCGCAGTGCTTTCCTTTGGGAACTCTAGGCAGGGAAGAGAAGCAGACACTGAGGAACTTCGCTGATAATACTGATTTATATACTGTCCAGTGTTGAAGAGTAAATGTCTCTAAAACATGCAAAGGAGAAGAGCTGACTGTTCAAATGTGACCCATGCTAAAAGGCTTCATTGAACAGTCAAGTTTATGAGGTCGATACTTGAAGGACTCAAGATGTAGGCCCTCTGGCTGGAGGGGTGTGCGTCGTGAAGGCGTGAGTGCAAGTGTGGGCGCTGGGGTGCTTCTGTCGGGGTGAGAAGGTGACTCCCTAGTACGAGGCAGGCACAAGGTAGACAGGGACAAATGGAGCCTCTGTGTTGGGGACAGGGAGGATATCGGGAGCTTCTAAGACTACTGAGCAATTTTGTTTGCTCTAATTTTTTAGTTTCTAAGGTTCCGCACCTTAAAGTTGTCTTTGCCCTCTTGTAGTAAACTTCTGGTTTCGCTCATGAGGGCTGTTCTGCTCTCCTGGGCCCCTCTCTGCAAGTTCCCTCTGTGCGGCCGTGTGCTCTGATCGTGTCATATGAAGGCTACCTGCTATGTACACTCTGTCCCTCTGTGCTCACCTTTGTTCTAGCTGTCCTTTGAGGTTGATGTCACGTTTCCTCTGTGCCTTCCATGTAAAGTGATCCCTCATTCTGCTAAACTCTATCAGCAGCTTGCTTTTACCAATCCTGTCCTTGGTCCTCACTTCATATGAGGGGGGCAGCAATATCTAATTATAGTATTTTAAAGCTGAATGGGACATTAAGCATCTTGGAGGCGAGGAGTAAGAGATGGCAACCGGGGCTCCTGCTTTGTCATTTTTTATCAGTTTGATCCTACGTGGGTTACTCCATTAGCAGTGAAATAGGGCTAAGTGTGACTATCTGAAAGGATTCTTGGGGTAATTCAATGAGATCATGTATAGTGGAGTCTTGCAACTCGAAAGTGTAAGCCTGGGATTAGCAGCCTTGGAGAGTTCTAGAAATGTGGAATAACAGACATCTCCTTAGACCCACTGAATCAAAGCTGCATTTTACGATTCACTTTCGGTTAAAATTAAATCTTGAGAAGCATTCTGTTGCAGCACTCACTAATGTTGACTTCAAAAAGGAACCCAGGTATCGATGATTCCCTAGTTTTGTCATTGAGGACTTTAAGGGCCAGAAATGTTAAGTGATTGCCCACAGTTGGTGATAGCATCTGTACACAAACCCCACACCTTCTGAACCTTGTCCCTGCTCCTATTAGATTTCAAACACGTAGAAGGGAAGTCTGTGTCTATCACAGTACCTAGCATGCATTGGGGCTCTTAAAAATTTTTCGTTTTATCATTGGTACAGAAGGAAGTATAGAGTCCTTGTATATGGTAGCTTTAGGCATATTCCACTTTACATTACTCCTCAGCTTTATCACTGCCAATCTGTATGTATTTCTCATGGACATTTATTTACATCTTATCTTTTTATTATAGAAAAATGAAGTATGGAAAAACAACCTTAAAATTTAAAGTGAAGATGAAGTCACCAAAATTCAGCTATATTAAGTTGTGGGTATACATTCTTATAGGACTTGTCTATTTCCTATGTGGTTATATTTCCTAGAAACCTGACATTATCCATATCACTTTGTAACTATTTTTTATTGTTTGTGCTTTCCCATATCAAGAATACAAACCAACAGAATCATCCACAGTGGCTGCACACCTCGCCGCTGTATTTATTTTATCCATCTCCTCTTGTTCACCAGTTAGATGATCCCAGTTTTTTAGCCACTATAAAGGGGTCATGATGAGCCTCCACATACATATGCTGCTACAGACTGAATGTCCGTGTCCCCCGGAACTCAAACGTTGAAACTTGAACCACTGGGATGGTATTTGGAGGAGGGGCCTTTGGGTGGTAATTAGGTCACCAGGTGGAGCCCTCCTGAATGGGATTAGTGCCCTTATATAAGAGACCCCAGAGAGCTCTCTGGCCCCTAGGCCCATGTGGGGATGCAGTGAGAAGCAGGTGATCTATGAAGAAGGAAGCAGCCTTTCACTAGAGCCTCCAGTCCTCTGAGAAAATAAAATGTTTCTTGTTTTAGCCACCTACTCTATACTAGTCGGTTACAGCAAGCTGAATGTATGAGGACAATACCTTTGCCCATCGAGGCTACTGTGTCCTTAAATTGTAATTCTAGAATCAGAATTGGTATTCAAAGGGTGGCAACTTTGAAGACTTCTAACGCAGGATGCTGGATTATCCTCCTTACAGGTTGTACATGTTTCCCCCTCAGTAGTTCTTTTGCTTCTTTTTGTTGAGAAACACCAGCTCACCACAAATAGAAACATCTCTTGGTCCCCTTTCCTTCCTCTGGCTGGGGTACCAAGTCCCTGCCTGAATCTGTTCTTGGCACCTGGGAACCATCCTTCCTTCTCATTCTCATTCCCTCATTCCTTCTGGTTGAGGCAGTTGCCACTTCAGTGATAGGGTTGGGCTTTGGGTTTTCAGGGTTCCTTCTGGGAGTTCGTGAACATTTCATCCTTACATCTTGTCGAGTGGTGGGGTAGCAAAAGTATTTTCACAAGGTGCTGATGTCTGGAAATAGTTTAATGCACTCTTACCCAAAATGCTCTCTGGGGTAAGAATATTTTTAAATATTTGTGAAATGCCCAGACTCTGTTCTGTTCTTTGAGATTCACAATACGTTGTCTTAATCACAAGAAAGTTTCACCCACTTATGTGGGACACTTATTAACACCAAACCAATATGCCAGGACGGCTTTGGAAACATTTAATTGCCATCTATAGGTTCATTTGACTTTAAATTGGCTCTCAGCATTCTGAGGACTGATTCTAAGGCGGGGATGTCAAGCGCTAGAGCAGGACACTGGTACAAAAAGGTGCTTTTGGTCGGGTCCCAAGAATTTATGAGGATAGCTGGAAAACTATAGTTCTTCCGTTGGTGTTAGCAAGTTTCACCTCCTCATTCTAGCCACATATAATAGAACCAGTTTAATTCTGTAGTAACTTCTGTCTCTGATATGTTTTGACATTTAGCTATCTTATTTTATAGAAGCTTCCAGATGTTGCTCATGTTGTCCTTGCAGAAAGGAAACTCCTTGAGGACAGACTTATTATTTTCCTGTTTTTAGAACCCTTTAATATCTACCTCTAAAGGCATGCAGAAGATCACATACAAGACCCCAAACACTGAGAGCCTGAACATCACCACACAGCCCAGTACACATGACCACTCTCTTCTTGGTATAGTCCGGCATAGTTTGGGGTTCAGAGAGATTCCGGTTAAATTGAGTTTATTAACTGGCTTGAATTCTTACCTAACCAATAGCCTAGGGAATCTGGGCTAAATATAAAAAGCCTCTGTGTTACACTGACATATAGGTACAACATTAACCCAGGAAGGTCCAACCTTTTGGGGTTGAAGTCACACAGATTAATGCCATTTTATACGTGGCCTCCTTTCACAGATTTCTTTTGTGTAGGAAATCCCCCACCACCCATAAGCAATGAACCTTCAGCAGTGAATTAAACTGTCCAGTTGGGTGCATTCCTCTCTGTACTCAAATCATCTCCCGTTCTCTAGAACTACTTCTTAATCTCCTGCTGGCACCTTAAGAATGTCTTTTAATTATTTAACATAAAAGTCTGTTGCTGTTCTTTGTTTTTATTCAAGTCAAATGGAGGTTTAGCTGATGAGGTACAGAGTTATAACGTGGTCCCTGCTTTCGGTGTTCTCAGATCTGGAGCAGAGGTGATGGGTAACATAGCAGTATAGTTCATACAGTGGTGGGTGTGTAAACAAGAGCTGTGGTTGGAGAGATTTCTCTAGCTCACTGAACAAGGCCAGTCAGAGCTGATGGGAGAAAAGGGGGAGGAGTTGACCAGACGGATGAATAGGGGCCACCCCAACTAGTAGGTGAAGTCTTTGGAAAAACTACAGGGGCTTCTAGATGCCTTGGGTGCTGTGATACCAGGTATGGGGGAGAGGAGTGAGGAGAGATGAGACTGGAGTGTTAGCTTAGAGCCAGATTGGGGAGACTTCCAAACTGCATTATGATTTCCAACACATGGGTGCGAGGGAGATTAAAGCTGATGGTGTTGAACATGAAGGGCAGAGGGGAAAAGATGCTGGGAGCAAGGGGAGCAGTAAGGAGGCTCCCACATCTGCTCAGGCGAGATCTTCTGTGGGACTGACCACATTAAATCAGAGATGGTGAGGGCAGGCCAGGGGCAATTTTTTTTTTTTTTTTTTTACAAACAGGTTTGTAGTGAGATTCACAATTCTTAAATGGTACTTTTCCTGAGAAATAATTTCATATGATTTCAATAGAATGGGTTCATCTAGAGTAAGTGGGAGGCAGGAAGATTAAGACATGAAAACAAGCTCTAACATTTGGAACCAAGAGGAAATAGTCGAAGATACAGCCGGACGTACAGATCCAGGGAGTCTCTGGAAGGTTCTTGGTGCTTCTAGTGGTGGCAGTAGATGCAGGTCCCCAGGGAGAAAGACTGCAGTACAGCTGAGGCACCATCGCAAGTCTGCACAGTCCAGTAGGGTAATGCGGATGAGGGGTGCAGCTGGACAACATCAGCTTCTACAAAATAAGATAGTTAAACGTCAAAACGTATCAGAAGTTACTACAGAATTAAAGCTGGAAGTGGTATCTACCTGTGTGCTACCAAAAAAGGGCATGTTCTGATTGAAGCCTTTCAAAGTCTGATTTGGGCAAACACAGCCTGAGTCCATAGTGAGCAGCTTTTAATATGTAGGCATGGCCAGGAGACTGTCATTAACATGTATTTCACATAACTGTGAAAAAGAGAAAAATACGTTTGAGATGGACAGGTTTTGCGAGGAGCCCACATGGCCAAGGATCACTGACGCCGGGGCAGAGGGCCCAGCAGTGGGTGAACTGCAAAGGAAAGGGAGTGACGGTGCTGACTGGCTGAGGACTCTGTGCGGAAGGCTGGCCGACACTGAGCATACCCTTCCCATGAGAGGCTTTGCCATTGGCATCCCGTTCGGGGTAAGGTTATTGTTTTGTGGGTGGGCCTTACATTACTTTCTCAGATACGAAACAAGGTGATGACTGGAGTTCATGTCCTTCAGAAAGCAATTCTGTATTTGTATTTCAGCAGAAGAATGCAAGTCACTAAGCAATTTACTGAAGAGAACTTTTGAAGTTTCTGACTCTTTGTTAGGCTGGAAACTGTTCTGCCATTTACAAGCCGTGCGACCTGAGCAAAGGGACTTAACCTCTAAGCAGAAGTATTCAGCATAGTAAAAGAAAAGACAAAAATAAATTTAATGATAAAAATAGAGAAAAAAAACAAATTATATTGCAGTAACTACTTATATCAGTTTCTGGTATAATAGGCCAAAATTAGATCATATTGATTGAAGAGAAGGAAAAAAGTATCACCAGCACACATGGTATCATGCACCTCTAACCTTAACTCTTAGCACTCCTTCTTAAGTATCAATTCCTACTTTGGGGGCTGCAAAAAAATAAAAACCAAAAAATGTGGTGGTTAAAAAATGTTGTATTTAGTTCATGGTTCTGTGTGTTGTCTCCGGAGATCTGTATGGGCCAGCTTAGCTGTGCTCACTCATATCTGTGATCAACTGTTAGAAGAGCTGGAGTGGATAATCTCAATGGCTTCCCTCACAGGAATGGTGGTTGGCAGGCTGTTGGCTGGGGCCTCATTGACTGACTGACTGACTGGCTATAGCTTGGGGCATCTCGGTTCTCTTTCTTGTAGCCTTTCAAATCCTCCAGCTGGCTAGCTCCAGGGCAGTTCCGTGGTGATTGCAGGCTTCTAAGAGCAGCAAGAGAAAGCCAGTCCCTAGCACAAGAACTGTTCAAGCCTCCCTCTTTGGCAAATTGCTGTTGTCTGTTGGCCAAAGCCTAACTTAAGTGGTGGAGAGAAAGGCTCCATCTCTGAATGGAAAGAATATATGTTGGTTTTTTTGCAGGTTAAATATGGCTTAATGTTACTATAACTGAAAGTACTAAATGCTCTAAAGTAATTTTCATTTTTCAAGTTATAGGGCCCAATCAGAAGAGTCCATGAACACCAAGGGCCGGCTGTATAGGTATAACCTCAAGCTTGTTAAAAGTGCAGAACCTCAGGTTCCAACCAAGAGACACTGAATCAGAACCCACATTTTTACAAGACCCCCCGATGATCTGTAAGGCCAAAGAGGTTTTAAAAGCACAGTATCTTTTTGCTATTCCTCATAATTCCCATTCCTAGGGTGCTGTGTTTCCCTGTTGAGTGATAGATCTTTGATTTTTAAAGGTGCCAGAACTGTTTCCTTCTGCGCAATTGAAACAGAGCAAACACAGGTTTAAACAGCAAAACAGGTTGCCTCACAGCATGAATAGCTAGAGAGAGAAAGGATGTGACATTTTCCTGCTCAATTGTCCTTTGCCTATAAAAATAGAAACTTAAAATTAAAATAACAGTACATAAATATCAAAGAATATTGTGCTTAACTAGGAAGCAGCATTTAGATATTAGAACAAGTTTATGGTAGAAACAGCTAGGCACATACTTACTTAATCTGACCTTTTACATTCCTGAACAGTTGCTTAAATGGACCTTGGTTTTCTAAAGGTTGAAAGATTGACTCTCCAATCTTTAACCACAAGTTAAATATCTATAGAATGTATGTTAGACCTTAGGGACCCTTTAGGCCTCTAGACAAGTAACATGACCAGCAAAACTTACTAAGCTTCTAGTGTGTGCAGGTCCTGTGGTCAGAACTCACAGGAAATACAAGTGTGTGCTATAGTTTGTTAGACTCTCTTCAAGTCAGAAGTGAAGGAGAAAAGTAGGGAAGAGAGCCTAAGCTTGGAAAATAAAAGCTGATTTCACCAGGCTGAGGATAAACAAGGGGCTAGCTAAAAGACTCGTTGCTTTTCTCACGCAAAGCCTCAAGCTGTCATTCTGTGTGAAGTTTGCTTTGGGTATTCTCTTTGCAGGATGGGCTAACTTCTTTGAGGCTTTAATTAACACTACCTTAAATGCATATGCTTTGGGGTCCTGTTTTTTGTCAATCAGCTAGTCCACCAGTCAGTAGTTAACCAATACCTGTTGAGCGCTTAACATATGCAGGCATATTCTAGGCCTGGGGATACAGTGGAATAAGAATGAGTAACTGTGTGAGCAAACACGTAAATGAGACAATTTTTAGATAGTAATACACTAGGCAAAATTAAAATAGAACCATGTGGAAGAGAGAAATTGAGGGAAGGGGGCTGCTTTATATAAAGTTGGGCAAGGTTTCCTTGAGGAGGTGGCATTTGAGTTGCAACCTGAATAATGAGTAGGAGGCCACCATTTAAAGCTCCATGAAATGTGCATTCCAAGCAGATGGAAGAACATGTGCCAAGGTCCTAAGGCCAAAACAAGCCTGTGTTCAAGGGATCACCAATGGCTAGGAGGCTGGATTGAGTGAGACAGGGTTGAAGAGATGAAGAGGATTTTGAACACCAGATACGCTTCTTTAAAATGTCAGTGCCCCTTTTTATAAATGGTCTTGCCTTCACAAATGTTCACCAGCATCTTCATCCGCATCAGCAAACCTTCTAGAGAGATTACTCATTATCAGGCACTACAATGAAACACCTCAATGTATTCATTTCCATTCCTTCCTTAAAGTTCTACAATACTCTACCCTTTTCCCAAGTCATAAGGAAATCAAGGCACAGAAAGCCTAAGCCACTTGATTTAACACAGCTGGTAGTGGTGTGAGATGATTTTATGTACAGTCCCTTGACCCTTGAATGGGGCAGCTATGAAAGCTAGACACCAATCAGCCTTGTGACTTTTAAAAGCCAAACTCGATGCTTCTATGATCTTCCTTTTCCCCAGGTTTCATCTAGAGTAGAACCAGCAAGAGAGAGGATGGGACAGCGTAAACTTTCCTCCTAGATTCCCACTTCTCCTGGCCCCCTTCTACCATCTGTTGCTATTTGCATAGAAAAAGAACAGAACAGAATACCAACGACCACACACATTCAGAAATCTCATTTTGTGTGTGGGAGTCTGGATTCATTAACAAGTTCCTCAAACTCTCCCTGCACTTACACCACCAGTCTAAACATAACCCAGTGAAGTCATGGGGATAGGCGACGATCAGCTGCACGGTGCTGAGATGTCAGTGTCAAAATACATCACCTGCTACTTCCTAGTAAATGTGTTCTGCTTCAAGCAGGTTGTTTCTCAACAGCCTCTAAGTAAATAATGCTCATTTCAGTAATCTCTAGCCCCCACATTGTCCCTCTGATCCTGACCCCTATAAAATCCCACTTCCTTTTGTAAGGACTTCCATTCTCCGGACTATTCATTTATCCATCCACAAATCCTCCTAGCCACTCATCCATTCAGCAACCATGTGGGGGGTACTTACTCTGTGCTAAGTATTAAGGCATACAAAATATTTGGGGAGGGATTCCATTCTTTGGAGGGTCCAATTGCTAGTGGGGAATAACATTCCCAGAAGCCCATATTAATCTCCGCCTTCTTTGAACTATTACTCATGTAAAAACTAAGTGTTCTGTTAGATATTGTCTTAAATTATTCTTGGATTATTTCTGAACCCCCTTCCCTCTTCCTCATCCCCCCCCCTCAACACACACATACTTCTAGGTTGGAATTTCTCAAGAACAAAATCCAAATCATATTTCTGGTGTAGGAGTGAACATAGAGTTAGAATATCCATGTTTAAATTCTGGTTTTGTCACTTACTAGCTCTGTGGCACATTCTTTGTGCACATTTTTGGGGTAGATTCTTTCTTTATATAGAGAATGGAAGTTGGATGAGAGGATTTCTAAGATCCCTTCCAGTTCTGACATTCGTGGATCTATGAAGTCTGAAGTACCTAACAAGGGCTGGACAGTGAAAGAAACACTCAATATAAACGTGTTGAGAGCTTGTTTCAAAGGCTTCTAGTTCTAACCCATTTATGCGGTGGGTAGTTTTCTACCTGTCATGTTACTTTGACACTTACTTATAGACCAAAAGTGAATAAATATGAAAATAATTAAATTGTCACATTGGGCCTTCCTTGTTCAAGGTAGGCCTTGGACAGTCTTCAGCTGGGCAGAGATTCTCGCTCAGCCCATAGAGCAACCTAGGAGATATAACTTGTGCTAAGCCAGTTCTTTATTTCTACCTTTATTGGATTGCTGTATCTTATACCAGACGCTTAACATTAGCGATATTCAGATGGTCCATGAAGAGGTTTTGATGTTTGTTTGGCTGAACGACTCATAACTGATGAGTAAAGGAAGGTGGGACATTAACGGTTCAGCCCTGTGATTGGGGACCTTCTGCCGAAGGGAGAATCTCATCCTTTACCAAACTCTGTCGCAGACGGGAGCCTGGCCTGGGTGCCTCCTTGTCTCCCCAAACGGTCATCTTGAGTGGATTTGACCATAGGTAGAGGTTAACTATGCTCAGATAGTAATAAATCCTGTATGGGTCAAGTACTCGTTTTAAAAATAGATAATTCTCTAAAAGCATTTAAATCTGTCTACTTGATTTAAATATAATGGTGTTTGAGGGATGTCTACAAATTTGGGATGAACGTGGATTCAGCTACTTCCTTTCAATATAGTTGTCTAACAAGACTGATAGATACCCACCAGTTTTTGTTTGTTTTTGTAAACAACAGTAGTTGTTTGACAAAATGAGGTTGGTAAATTGCCAAACTAGCCACATCTCTTCAGACCCAAAAAGTTTGTTTCATTGCATAGTATGATGACTAGAACATCTCTCCTACAGTTGTTGGGAACATTGCAAAGGCTTCAGAAATCTTTTTCAGATCCAGGTGTACAGCTCAGGATATTCAACCAATGTGGAAAGCAAATACTGTTTACTTTGATGGTTTTGCTAGTGAGAATCCCTGAAAGCTAAAAAAGAAAAGTAATACTGGGTGACTTTGGTAATATGGATATAGTATGACTGGATCCTGAATCTTCAATTCCAGAATCCTTTACCTTCTGATTCCACTGCCACAAAGAACACCACCCCAGCTGTCATAAGAATTTTTGATTTACAAAGTAAGCTGTATGACATTTACCACCCACCTAACTGCCGTGTTGTCAGGAGGGTTAAAATGAGACATTCAAAAGCCCTCCAGAAATATTTGATGGTCTGTATAAAAACAGTAGCAACTCATGAAGTATGTCTCTTCTGTAGCAGGGAGAGTCTTTTTCTTATAGCCTGCTGGCACAAAATGAGGCAAGATTTTCCACCCAACTATTTTGGGAGCAGATAAGGGAGGGATTGCACATTGGAAAGTAATAATCAGAATGTCAGGGAATAATTGTGCTTTGATTCTGAGATTTAGCTACTGACTTAATCATGGGGATTATTTTTTTATCCATTCAATAATTTTAAATAAGTCAAGGATAGACATAAAATTATCTATCAGGACATAAATTTCTTCACCTGTAGAATGGGATTAATGTTCTTGCTGTATGGAACAAATTTTACAAAAAAAAAAGTGGTTTTAAAGTTGCATTGTACAGATGTGAGATTGTACCAATGTGAGATATGCTCATTATTACTGTCATTTTTGTAGGTCTACTATTTTAGTAGAACTGCATTTAGCATTGTCACTTCCCTTCTCTGTGGCCAAGGGGTCATTGTCATTCCCCACCATAGGGAATTTGTATTGGAAGAAAACATTAGTGTTTTCCTAGCTGTTTTTCCCCTTTGGCTTTAACAGCTCTTGTATCTTCTCTGGGATTGAACTATGGTTTACCTGCTCCGAATAGTGATACAGTCAGCTGCTGCCTCACCAAGTGGTTAAATAAGGAACAGATAGAATACTTGAAATCACCCACAGATGATTGTTATGTGGAAGTATAGTCCTTATTTTCATTTTTTTATTATTGTGTTTTCTTTATCAAGTGTGGTATGAAGACAGGTGACTCAGAAAAATGACTTGATTAGACTTAGACTTAACAGTTATTAATGTCTTGTAACTTTTGCATCATCATTTTTGAGTATTTTAAATTAAATCAAGATCTTGTAATGCTTTACTATTAAATATTTAGTAAATGTCTCTGAAAAAAGAACAATTTTTTTTACATAACCACAATACCATTATCACACCTTAGCAATTGACAATAATTCCTTAATATTATCTAATACACACTCTATATTCAGATGTCTTCTATTATCCCTCTAATTTTCTTTATCTTTTTTTATATTTGTTTGAGTCAGGATCCAAACCATGTCTCCACATCATTTCTTTAGGGAGGTGAGGTGATGTCTTTTAGGGTGGTGGGACAGAGAATAACTCTAGGAATTCCCCTAAGCATTGAGTCCTCCACAGTGAGCTGGCATCAATATTCATATATTCACTCATCCATCCATCCATCCACTCATTCATTCATTCATTCATTCACTCAAGTATTTATTTGTTGTTTTGTGTGCTTGCCACTATAGCAGATACAAAGATAAGTTTGACATGGTAGGTTCTCTGGCACATTCACATGTGAAAATGACTAAAAAGAAACAATTTAAAAGTCTATAGCCGACATAGCATTGAAAAACTCGTTAACCAAGCAAGTAAATATTTACCATGGTAAGAGTAAAATGGAAGGGCCTCCTGGAAAATCAAGGAAGTTCAGCTTGCAGTGAGAGGGTTTGGTGATTTCACATGGGGGGTGTTGGGGAAAGATGGCCCTAGGGGAAAGGTTTCATAGTGGTTCTCTAGGTAGGAAGGTCCTGGACCAAGACTGACAGATGGGAACAGAAATACTCCTGGGAGACTGTTAATTGGACAAAGAGATGCTGAGGGAAGTGCACATAGAGATATAGTGAAAGAAGTTAGTTAGAACCAACCAGCGATTTGTCTTGAGTATGTTGTTTCCTTATTGAACGACACATTTTAAATTATTTGTGATATATAATGAATTCATAAAATCTGTACAACTACAACCAAGGATAATTGTGCAGTATATCTTTTTTCAAGCATATGATAGTGGTCTTTAAAAAATCTGTCTTGTCCAATCCATAAGAAGGCTATATATTCTAAATCCTGTTAATTGTAGCAAGGTTTGATTTTGGGGAGTATGTGCATACATGCACTTTTAGGCTCTGATGGATGATAAAATGCTAAATCACCAGTGGTGGGAAATATTAACGTAAGTTTAGTGTTCACTGTGACTATATGTAATCAATACCTTATTTCTGCTAACATGTTTTGTGAGGCTGTCTCTGGTAGCCAATCAATACTCTAGGAAAAGCCATAACCCTTCCGAAGGAGCTCTGTTTTATTTATTTATTTTTTAAAGTGTAGTAGGCTTCAGAGCACAGTGAAAAAATCAACAGAGCAAAACATGATTTTATATGTGCTTGTGTATTTTTGAGCTGTTTGAGACATTTCTAGTAGGTGTGGAATTTCACAGAACCACTTCCTAAGAACACTTGGCTCGTTTTGTTTTTTTCTTTCCAGAGAGCAAATTAATTACCATCTGATATGTATGCTTAGTTCCCTTCTCTCTACCCCCAGGCTTTTTTATTAGTTGGAGCCTCTAAATCAAACTCAGTATAGATCATTGTCACTAAAACCCAGCCGAACCGCGGCTCCTCTAAGCCCTCGTTGTATGGGCCGTGCAGACAGACCCATGAATGGGTACGTGTGTTCGCGAGCTGGAGAGGGAGTGTGGCTTCCGCACTGCACCCCGCACGCAGTCACTCCTCTGAAAGCCGGGGAGCCTGCTCACCACGGTCAGAGCAACACACACTTGGGGCCCACGGAGGCCCGCCGGGCGGCCGCGCTCCCGAGCCCCGGCCCCCTGCCGCCCCGCCGCCGCCCGCCGCCTGCGTCTCCATGACGACCGGCGACGCGTGTCAGGCCGGCGGGGGGCACCACGGTGCTGCCGCTCCCAGCGCCCCCGAAGGGCGTCCAGTTCGGGATCGGGCACAACGGCGGGCCGCCCCTAAGGCGCGGCTTCCAGGCCCCGACGCCGAGCCGTCTTCTCGGGGCCAGCGGGCGCCCCTCGCGGCGGCCGCCCCGCTCCCCGCCGGCGGCGCGTCCCGCCCTTGTCCTGCGTCTGTGGCCCCCGGCCCCAGCTCTGACCACAGCCTCGCCTGGGTGGGCAGAGCTCCGGGCTCGCCCTTCGGTGAATTCCGGGGCTCCTGGCACGGAGGGCGGGAGCAGGCCTGCGGGCTGTATTCCGAGGCGGATCCCCAGGGCGGTTCCGATGCCTGGGGATAACCGCCTAGGTCGCCGCTCGCTCCTCCTCCCTTCTGGGCTCCCCTCTGGTCTCGCTTTCCCTCCTGCTTACTGGCGCTCTCAGATGCAACTCCTGTCCCGCATTGTCCCCTCCCTTCCTCCCTGCGGCCCCTCCGCCCCTCATGGCCCCCCACGGCCCTGCCCGGTCTCCCCCCAAGTTGCCGGGGCGCGCCAGGCCCCGTGCTGCATGCTTGGGAGGCTGTGACCTCCGCCCCCGAGAGCATCGTGGTCTCTCGGTGACCCTCTCTCGCCGTTCTCCGCACCTGCCGGCCCCTCTTCTCTTTCTCTCTACAAAGCCATCCTGGTTTGTTTTTTTCTGATTCATTTCTATTTTATTTTCTTCTCTTTTCTTCTTTTCTTTCCCTTTCTTTCTCTCCCCGCTCCCTTCCTCCCTCCCTCCGTTCCTTTCTGCAATTAGTGAATCCGTATGTGTTGCTTAGCACTGCAGATACCAGGTAGGGTTTAAGAAGTGCTGGCATCTACCTCAGTTTCCAGAATGCAGGTTCCCCCCTCCCAGGATGTGGACCTCTTTACACTAGAGGGGCCAAGCCGCTGGATGAAGATGATTTCCCCCCCTAACTCTTTGCTAATTACATGTCATTTTCCTTTTCCTAAGCTCAGGGTGAAAAGTAAGGTTACTCTCAACTATCATTAGAAGCATTCTAGTTCTCATAATGTTTAACGACCTCTTCCTTATACTCGCTCCCCTTAAAGCTGCAATTAGGATCGCCCTCCAGTCAAAAGAAAAGCATATAAAAATGGGGCTTACATTAAAAGAGAAAATACAGAATAACCTCTCAGAATTCCCCCATTATTCAGGCTGCTTTTTTACACAAAGTTATTCTTTTCAGCGTGAACATCATGAATTGTTAGAGATTTACCTGTTCCAAAGTTTCAGTGGTAGCTGTGTTTCACGAGAGTACAAAGACTGTAAGACCCTCTCTGCAAAGTTAGGGGACTCTTTGCCCTGCGGGAGCTGACAGAACTGCTACCTTTGGTCCTTACGGGCAGCTCCTAATGGCATGAGACACTGTCCCTGGTCTCTGCTGGGAGTCATAAGCTGTGCTGGAGGGCATGCTGTCTCCACGCTGAGCTCATTTCCTCAGCCTTTCTGGGCATTTGAGATTGAGAATCGCAATCATCTTGACCTCTGACTGCCCTGGGGTTAAGCCCCTGCTTAAAATATTAACTAACTTAAAGATTTCATGCATTACCCAATCAGTCAGCCTTCTATGTCCAAAGGCTTGGGCAGCCTAGGGATTGTGAAAAATTAAAACAAAAAGTAAAATGTCAACCCTTGGAGATCAGGAAGACTGATTTGCATGAGAAGAGAACCAAATTCTTTGCTTAAAGTAGTACGGCTTGGAGTAAAGTCTAAATTTCTCAGCATGACCCGGAGGCCCCAAATCATCACTTCCCTCCCGTCTTTCCTCACCGTCCCTCTTGTTGATTTTATTCCAACCTCACGTCTTCCTTTGGTTTCCCCCCCAAATGCCGATCTGTTCCGTTTTCGGAACAGCCATCTCCTTCTCGCCACTCAGTTCTCCACTGAGCAGTCTCTCACCCAGAGAAGCCCTCCCTGACCCTGCATCTAAGAAGGCAGCGGATCATTATCATGCCTCCCGGTTTCAGTGTTCTGCCCTGGCACATGCTGCTATACTATTGAAGATTTCCCTGTTGGTAAATGGTTTCCCCATCTCCCATTACAAGGTAAGCTTCTTCAAAACAGGGGCCTTAACTTTTGTTCCACCTAAAAGAATGCAGGGCATCAAAATGGGTTCATTAAATCTTTGTTGAATGAATAAGTGAGTGAAATGCCGTCTCTGTTAACCTCTGAGTGAAAGATGCAGATAGTACACAGTAGTGTTTCCAGAGGAGAGAGGAATCACTCTGGGCTAGACAAGAACTGATTAGAGAGGAAGGGACGCCTGACTTGGGTACTGTAAGTACGCAGGATGTAGAGGGACAGAAAGAAGGAAGGTTGTTTTTTTTTCAGATAAGGAAGATTTTGCCAATTAAGTAATCTAATCCATGGCCCCAAACTAGTGGTTGAAGTGTGGACGAGTCCCTGAGCCTTAGTCTCCACGTCTGATCTTCGATGTTGTTCTTCTAACCCTGTGATTCTTGAAGTTGTGTTTGTTTTATATTTTTCCTCATCAGGGAACTTGGGTATGGCAGTTGCTGCAGCAGGAATAGCATCGTAGAAATCACGTTTAAGTAACTGGCTCTTTCTCTACAATATGAGAACGGGGAGAACGTTTTTCCCTTCATTGGCAAAGAAGATGGTTATGGCTGATTAATCAAGCCATTAGTTACCATTTTGCTGCATTCGGTAGAAGCAATGATGAGATTTTAGCCTGAATATTCATGTTATAAGTGCTACATGAGTTTAGAATGCTTATACATTTACAGAATTGAGAGCTAAAAAGGACCTTGGAGATCATTTAAACTCTGCAGCCCATCCTCCCTATCATTTATAATCTTATAGCTTAAAATACTGAGGTCCAGAGTCATAAAGTGATTGGCTTATGGTTACATGGGTAGCTGGTGAGCACACTGAGATTATCCACCCAGCCTTTCTGACTCCCACTCCAGTGCTCTTTGTATTGAACCTAAGTGAGCTTCACGCATTTGGCCATGTTACATAAGCAGAAAAAAAATTGGTGAGTCATGACTAGGCATGCTTGTAGAAGAAACCCCATCATCAATCTCATTTTCAGAGTCACAGTGGTGAAAGCAAGGAATGCATATTAAAGGAACACGCTGCCGTTTGAAAGGATGCGAGGCAGCGTTCATCACCCTTCTTTAAGAGAACGCAGAGTGCAAATTTGGGAAAGAGGATGCCGTTGTTTTACTTCCCCCATGCATTTTCTACATTACCCTAAAACTGCCGTGCTGAAATTGTGACACCCCACCCCAATTTTTTATCGTTTAACTGGCAGGACACACAGTCCGTGGAGATTTATTATTTTGACTAATGACCTCAGCTTCTCTGTTACAAATAGTTGAGTGTCAAATGTCATTCTTTCCAGCCTCCAGCAGATGGCAACTCTAGTCTTCCTGTCATTTTATCTCTGCCTACGCTCTGATTTTGTCGTCCTCCACCCCCTGCCCCCTTCCTTGCCTTTCTTCAGAAGTTCATCCTTACGTCCTGCTGAAGGTTAGATGGACTTGTGAAGTCTTTCCTTTGCCTTTGGAATCACTGCCTTAGCATCTGACACTAATGGCCCATCTAAATGTGTCCAGAAATAACAAAAATCACAAATTAGCCAATGGTTCTAATTTTTTAAAAATAGAAAAAAAGAGAAGATAAAGTTAGAAATTCTAAAATAAGATGTACCATAGAAAACTTCCCATTTAAGGAAACAAAGTAGCTTCTTAAAAGGAAAAAAAAATTTTCAGTTTCTTTGGATCTAGCTTTTAAAGGAGGATAGTTTAATTAGATGCTCCTTAGTTATTGGTTAAAAAGTTGTATCTCCAAAATAGCACCCAAGAGAAGCTGTGTCAAATGTCTCATGGCTGCATTTTTGGGTCTCCTGTGGTTTCATCTCTTCCATTCTTCCGTCCTGTTCAAATACCCTTTCCTTCAGTTATCAAAACTGCTGTATCTACCATCCTTATTTCTTTCCTTCTTAGAAATCCAGTTTCTCTCTACAGGTATATTCCTGAGCCATTGCGATAAAGGCCTTCATTCATCTTTCAGTCTCTGCCCCCCACTCCCACTCCTTCCCTCCCACCACCTGGGTCCTGGTGACTCTTACAGGATTTCGGAAGTGAAAAAGCATGGATTTTCATGCTGCTGTCTGGTTGTAAGTCTGAGGGCAGCCATAGGAAATCAACAGAAAGGAAAGCAGTTACTCTTTTTTGAAAGGCATAAATTAATGATCACAGGCACATATAAGAATATTGCACCAACTGTTCCTCCTCGGAAGGCTGCCCACAGATTTCCAAACCAGCTCTCCCAGTGGGCTTGCTTGCATCAGGAATGCCTGACGAGGGACAGAGGAAGGATGAAGGAGGGGGATTATTTGTAAAGTGGGTCAGTGGTCTACAAATGCTTCATGGAGGGAAGTTTTGCTAACTTTTCCTCTTCCAAAGAACCTAACCATTTTTTTTTCTTCTAAGTTGAAAGAATGTTGCCACTTTGACGTAGGAAATATCAGACAGAGGCTAAAGTCTAAAGGAAGGAAATAGTAATAATAACATACCTCTTGTTGGGGGAAAAAAAGCATGTTTAGCTTCAATGAGTACATGTTCCTTGGTTATTACTTTCATCATGTGAAAATATAAGCTGACACTGCAAATATGGTCCTTGGAAACAACAGATTCTTGTGAAAATCCGAGTATGTTATCATTTACTGACAGCTGCTAATGAAGACAGGGGAACTTACTTCAAACCAACAAATAATTAGTGCTGACAATAGAAGTATAAACAGAGTCTTAATTAATTAATCCCCTGATTGTCTGTCCTGCTGTATCATCGGCACCCCTGCTTCAATTTTAGCTGTGACATATGCCCCAGACTTGCTTCTTTCAACTTCGTGATCATCACTTATCCATGTGCTTGGTGTAGGCAGCCGTCTGCTCTAGAAGTCTCCCCTTTGGGTGCATGTGCGCTCTCATTCATTAGTCACTCCCTCTGACTTCTCTCAACTCTGGTGCCTGGAGAGGATTCCTTGCTGGCTTGGACAGCTTATCTGGCGTCCATACCGGGATGCATTTCAGTTATTAGGAAATGGGAAATTATCAGCCGGTAATCCTTGAGTGACGAGGCAAACCCTCTAGACTCTTCATTTTGCTCTTGGTGACGACAGACTCCTAGCTGTCCCTGTCCCCTGCCTCACCCCCAGTCCAATCCCAGTGGTCAGACAGCAGGTGGATTGTGCTGTTTCGGTTCTCCTTGTTCTCCGTCTTTCTTCAGGAAGGACGACCAGCTCCTTACTAAAGCACCAGTAGTGATTCCATCCTTGCTCTCTCTTGAATGAGGGGGCATCGTTGGAAACGTCACTGTGGTGCTTTCAGGTGGGGTGAGGTTAAAGGGAGATGCATCGTGCATGTTGCAGAGACATGCCTCCCAGGGGGATGACTGAGTGGAGGGGCCATATTGAAAGGCCCACAGAGCGGGATGGACAGGGCACAGGGGAGTAGGTCTGTGGCAGTCAGCCAGAGAAGCACGCGGCCCAGAGAGTCAGTACTAGTGCCTGGGTGGGGTGGTCAGCCCTCATCCTTCCCCTTGAGGGTTTAGGCTCTTTCCCAGGTGGCTTTGCTTGTGTGAACAGCCCTGCCTCTGAGAATGGCCAGCATGGAGACAGCCGCTCCTAGCATGCTTGTGGTGCGTGTGTGATGTATATGTGTGTGTGTAGTTTGTACAGTTGTGTTGACATGCCTTCTGATTACCTTGTATACCACAGTTACTGCAGATGTTTGTGGAAAGTTACTAAGAATCACCCAGAGACCATTTGCTCCTATCCATACAATGTGAGCCAGGCGCCTGCTCACTTCCTTTCATCATTAATTTGATTGGTGTTTACTGGGTCCTATGGGTCGTAACCAGCCCATGTAGGATATGCACCAAGGAGAAGTTCCTGCTTTGGAGAAGTAATACTTTGAGGAAACAAGATGTATATACAACACAAATCAGTGCGAGAAAAATCACATGGAAGAAAGGAAAGAGTGTGGTAAAGACTAAGAGGAGACGGAGAACAGTCGCATTGCACTAGGATCTCTCTCTCTCTCTCTCTCTCTCTCTCTCTCTCTCTCTCATAATGGGGAAGTTGTATAGATTCTTTCAAAATTGCAGAATATGTAGGAATTCAATTGCCAGGGACCAGCTCAAAGAGCAGGCACAAGGGAATACAGAAGTCAGTGTATGGTCATGGGGATATTGAAGACGTATTGGTGAGACTGACCAGGCAGGGCTGTGTTAGGATGCAGGGGGAAGTGAGGGGGAATAGTTAGAACCGGTTGCCTCCCCAGGCACATGGGTTCTTTCCTCCTAGTAGTTGATTATGTGGGTGCTTTAGACAGAAGCTTTCATTTTTTATTTGACTTTACCTGCTGAGGTGCAGATATAACCTGGAAACCCAGAGAAACCTTCCCTCTGCTCGTGAAACCTAAGGATTACTTAACTAGAGCGGCTCCCTAACTATCATTACTGGCTCTGCCTTTTTTTAAATACCCCTTTGCATTTTCAAAGGGTCCTGCCCTGCACCCACCTCCCTGCCACCTGCTGGGTTCTACCGAGTAACCCTTCCTCGACCTCCCTGGACCTGACCGCTTCCTGCCAGAACTATAGCAGGTGGCAGACCTGTTCAGTTTGCTTGGATTTTTCACAAGCTCTTCTTGTGTCCTTTCCACCTGTGGCCTGTACCCACAATACGTGTGTTCCGAAATTTTTGTGCAGCTACCTTGTACAGAAGGTACAGGTGAAAAAGTGTTACATATCTTAGCTCTTTAGTTCTTTATAGCAGTTCTTGAAAGTAGGAATATTTAATGCATGTTTATCGAGCATCTATTATATGACAAGGATACAGCAACAGTCAGTAAAGACATGCAACTGCCAACGGCTACCTTACATTTAGCAAAGAGCATACTTCTCGTGGCAGAAATTAAGTCCTAAGGAGGGAATAAAATTTGTCCTACATTTATAATTTGAATCTAGGTCATTCTGACTCCAAAGTTATCATTATTTTTTTAATTCCCATACCGATCTGCCAGTTTCTTTTTTCATTTTGTATGTGAAAATGAACTTAAAATCAATTATTCTCAGCAATTGTTCCTTTGAAGGAAGGTTACAATCAGATCGTGTGAGCTAAAGAGAGTCTTAGGTGACAGACGACCCTATAAGTAATGAAATCCTCTTTGGACGTCATGTTCTGCTCTGGGGGAGGGTGTTAAGCCCTCCAGAAGCTGCTTCCTCAGGCCTCTACAGGGCCAGGGGCCCGTGGCCACCAAGTGGCTGGTTGCTCCTTATTGCATTTAGTATTATAGTAACAACCCCACCAGTGTCTTTATGAGAATTTGCTCCAGGCTAGTGTTTCCTCCTGGTCAGTAATGAGTTTAGAGGAATGGATGTCATTAGAGGAAATGAGATTTGTTCTCATCCACTCCAGCGGTGGAGTGAATTATGTCTTATTGGGGCCCCAAGGCTAATATTTCAAATTTGCCACAAGGTACTTCATCAAAAGTTGTATTTTGGTTCCAAAAGGATCGTGCACGCCTATTAGCAAATTCCTTTAAACTCTGTGTGTGTGCGTGTGTGTGTGTATTTTCCTTCCCCTGGCACCCTCCATTGAAGGCCTTCGGAATGAGCAATTGGTGAAAGTGGTCCATTTCCACAGGGAAGCGGGCAGGGAAGAAGCACGGCCCTGTTACCTGACAAGGCTGCACCTGTGACAACCAAGGTGCATCAAATGCAGAAGAGGCGCGGTGCATCACCCATCGGGCCCACACCCGCATCCGTAGCACACCGGACACGCTCATGCGGCGGGATTTGGGCTTGCCATCTTTGAAACCCTCATGTCTCAGTTGCCAGGGCATGTTGTAATGTCACTGAGACTTGTAGACTTAAATGCTCCCCAGTTGGGCCTGCAGCATTCCAAGGAAGCCAGTTGCAGAGATGGGTCTATTAGGAAATAGGGTTGTGCATGAAAACACTAGTTTTCCAGTGGAGAGATTCCCAGAAATCCTAGATTGCTGGATAAGACCGCAGCTGCTGGTTATCCCCACAGGTGTCTCTGTGGTGGGAAGAAGTTAGCTTGTGTGATGTCGTGCTCCCACCCTTCTTGACTCCCCCCATCCTTCTGCTGTTTCCTAGGTAAAGAGGTATTCCAGAGCATTGGGGATTATTTTTCTGTGTCTAAAAGGGAATGGAAAGCCCCACCCTCTGACAGTCTAGACTGGCTTGAGGACAGAGCAAATGTCCCGGTTTTCCTTCCTAATCCCCCTCGCATTCATGGTATCAAGAGCTGCTCCCCTCCAAAATCTTGGCATAAGTTGGCATAAGTTACAACTAGTCTAGATATGACAAAAATGGTTCCATTGGTGTTATTCTTCTGCTTGCTGAGTCAAGTTTTCTTGCATTTTTTAAGCTGTGCATTTGGGCAGACACTATCCTCGATGTGAGATGCTATTCCCATACAAAGGGACACCAGATAGGAGTAAGGTTGCTGCTGGACTCACATCCGGTCTGCACATGACACATTTGCTGAGGTACATTTTAGAGAGGACTCCCAGCATTGGGCTGATGGCTCTGTAATGAAACAGGAAGGAATGACAGTCCCTCTCCTCACATGCAT
The DNA here is from genome assembly GCA_029783875.1 of Phataginus tricuspis. Classification (NCBI taxonomy): domain Eukaryota; kingdom Metazoa; phylum Chordata; class Mammalia; order Pholidota; family Manidae; genus Phataginus; species Phataginus tricuspis. Next base: position 4,034,289 of record JAQQAC010002629.1, read on the forward strand.
GTCTTACTTTAGTTTTGGAAATTGTCATGCATGTAGAACATAATTTCTCTTAAACAAACAAACTGTATTTATGACCACTGTAAAGTTTCAGATGCCACTGGACTGGTGTTAATATATTAAATCCTGTGCTGCAGATGGGTGAGGGTGGCCTGGCTGGCTGTAAGGCACAATTTTGTATATAGTGACATGTGGTAACTAGACTTATTGTGATGATGAATTTCAAAATGCGTATGAATACTGAACCACTCTGTTGTACACCTGAAACTAAAACAACATTGTATTGTCAGTTATTCTTCCAAAAAAACACCAACAAAAAAATCCTGTGTATGTCCACCCTTTAAGTAGGCCTCTACCTCCCATGAAGCTGGCAGCCTCTGGGTCTCTGGGCTGTTTTTACTGGCTGTTAATTGTTAATAGATTTCCAAGTGTAGGTCATGCTGTGTAGGCATCAATCCTTCATTTAAGAGGTCTGAGGCTGTCCCTGAGTATGAAAAGGCAAGTGATAAACAAAAACTGGAGAAATCACAGCATCCTCACTAAAAATGTCAAACCCAGTAATGCTTCCAGTAGTAAAAGCGAAATTTATTATTGAGAGAACAAACTTGCACGATAAAAAAGGAGCATTAAGTGGGAGAAAGCAGAGATAGAAGACCCCCAAAGAAGGTTGGAGAAAGAGAAAACATTTGAGAAATCAAAGCCATTTTAAAAAGATGAGCTAGAGATCAGGCATAATAAGACTGTAAATGTCTTCCTTGTTCTTGAAACAAAGAGAAGGGGAAGGCATTCGGGGTGAGCATTTTCATAATTCTGCTTGAGAGTCTGTATGAGGAATAGCTGTACAATCCTTCACATTAAGGCCGCGAATATATTGCTTCTGGGTTCTGCAAACCACAGACCAGAGCCAATTCAGGCGTTGCCTGTTTTCACAGGGCCCACAAGTTAAGAAAGGCTTTACATTTTTAAATGGTTGGAAAAAAGCAAAAGAAGAAAAGTATTCTGTGACATGTGAAGATCATATGAAATTCAGATTTCAGTATCCATAAATAAAGTTTCCTTGGACCCCAGCCATACCCATGGTTATACCTTGTCTGTGGTTGCTTGTTCATTGAAATGGCAGAGACGACAACTTGCCGCAGATACTGTATGGCCTGCAAAGCCTGAAATATTACTGTTAGCCCTTTGCAGAAACAATTGTATTGATGTTAGATTAACTGAGAATTAGTTTATTCAGCCTTCTCACCAGTCTAGCTCCTCCATGTCTAGTCTTCTCTTTGCAGAAGCTAATCCTTCCCTAACTGCCCATTTGCCCACCTCCCAGGCGTTTGCAAGGGCTCACCTCATGGCAGGTCCTGGGCAAGGCCCCAGGGTGGTAAGAGAGATGAGACGAGCCTGGTTGCTGCTCGTGAGCATGTACAGTTGGATGAGGGTGTGCTGGGGAAGGGCAGCAGAAAACAAGCACACAAATAAAAGAGATTCATGACAAAATAAATGGTAACAAGTGAAGCATAGGAAGATTTCAGGAATTAAGGCAGGAGGTTCTGAGTCTGGACACCCACAGGACGTCCAGCCAGTTGCTCATACCAGCAGGCTGGACATCATCCTGGGCTCTCCCGGGCCTGTGGTCTCTGCCAGGGATGCTTGTATTGCAGTGCAGCCCGCGTGGCGATCCATGCAGGTGCCCTCTGGAGCTCCATTCAGCCCATGTGGCCAGTTGTGGAGCCCTGACTCTCCCAAGCCCTTGACCTTTTTCAGTCATTAGCCTGAATTCTTAGTCAAGTATCCTGCATAGGCATCTTTTGAATTACCTACTTGACTCCATTTCCGATGCATCCACCCTGACCTGGGCCCCTGTCATCTCTTGCCTGGATCGCAGCACAAACTCAGCAGAATGCATCTCCCTGATCCCCTCCTGCATTTGCTCTGTTTGCACATGGGATTTGTACCTTTGCACATGTGATCACCCTACTTCTCTCTGTATGGCTCTTCTCACTATTCCCACATTCCTTTTGATAATGTCCCAAACTTCGGTATCTAATCGCAGACAATTGGTTTTCTGACACCTAAGCCCCACATGCACCCCTGCAGTCCCTTTCTTGCAGCCACAAAGACATCTTTCAGTTTCTCTGGGGTAAATATGTGGGCCATTTTCCAAACCAAGACACTCGAGAGAGCGAATGCGGCACTATTAGTAATGATGCCGGAGCAACAGGCTTAACCAAGACAGACCCAGGCAAACCAAAGCATCAGATCGCCTGCCGTTGTCCGACATGCCACATTCTTGTTCACCTCAAAGCCTTGGGGTGTGATTTTTCTTTTCCTGGAATTCCCTCAAAGTTCTCATTCTTCAACTCTCAGCCCACCTGCCCCTACCATCAGAGGAACATCCTGTGGTGTCACAGGTACGACTCCTCTTATCACCACACACCCAGAGCACCTTTGCGATCCCCAAACAATTAGGATTGCCTTAAAGCTCATTTTATAGTTTAAGCATCAGGCAAAGGTGATCATTGGTGTTAGTGTGCCCACAACTGAAGGGATTCCCAGGATGTGGGACTTCCAATACGAAAACCAGAGAAGTCCCAGGTAAACATGTGAGGATGTTATATCCTCAGTGGCGAGGACTGTGCCTGTCTTGTTTCCCACAGTATCCTCTGTATCTAGCATAGTTTCTTATAAGTTATAGATGACTAATAAAATTTAGTGGAATAAATAAAGGCAGAGAGGAAAAAAGGACAAACAGAGGTGATTTTCAGATGGGTTTATTAAAGTTTCTTTATACATCAGTACCATTTCAGGCTAAAATGTGAGTTCTAGCTGCAGTTTGAGGTTAGAAGAGTATTGGAGGTGAGAAGACTCATAATAACAGCACTTCTTCGCTTCCCACTATTATGTGGTATCTGGAAAGGATTTGAAGGTCACTGGTATGAATGCATGTTGGTACACCCTGAAAAGTCCTGTGTTAAATCCTAACTCCCACTGTGATGGTATAAGGTGTTAAGTCATTGGGTGGCTATTAGCTCATGAGGGTAGAGCTCTCCCGAGTGGGATTAGTGCCCTTACAGTAGAGACCCCAGAGAGCTCCCTGCCCCCGGCACAGCATGAGGACACAGGGAGGAGATGGCTGCGTATGAACCAGGAAGCTGTTCTCATCAGGCGCTGAACCTGCCAGTGCCTTCCTCTGTGACCTCTCAGCCTCCAGAACTTGATAAAGCAGCCCAAATGGGCCAAGATAGTCATTAATGCTAGGCGAACAACTGCTACCATTGAATGTGTTACCGACCCACTCTTCTAGTAAGAAACATTGCCCTTAATCAAATGGTTAACTCGTAAAGGCAAATATTTTGACCTGGGATTGGGGGATATGGTTTGGGGATAAAAAGGCAATGAAGAGGGCCCACCTTCAGATGGTCCAAATACCCACCCATAAGTGGCTGCCTGCTCGGCCTAGATGGGGTACGCCAGTGCTGTGGGCTCTGAAAGGTCACTAAGGTGCACGGTCACATCAGAAGAGTTTACGCAGAGCTCCACGGGGCAGCAGTCTAATTATTTGCTCTCAAATTATCCAGACCAATCTTTACTAGCTTTGGTTTTAGAGAGGTTATTCCCACCCACTGTGTTCCTGGCATCTATACTTGGTACCAGATGAGAAGATTGCACTGGGAGATCTGAGATGATTAAAACAGCACAGTAGAGCTCACCAATTGGTACAGTGTGAGATAATGGGATTTTCATTGTTTCCTTTGGACTACCTAAATTCAAGAAATGAGAGCCCAAGATTCCTATGAACCAAAGGCTTCTGACCACTCAATCCATGTTTGTTTCATAAAATGTAGATTATTAGGCACAAGAACAACATTTGAGATTCTTTTTGTAGATATGGAAACTGAGATCCATTGAGTTAAGGCCTTTGACCACATTTTATTAGCTCATTTATGCCACGCGGGGACCTGGAACCAAATCTCCCGACCCTGGCACTGGGCCTCCCTGCCTCCATTCCTGCACGTTATTATGAAAACTTTTTGACATGTGGAAAAGGTGAAAAAATTGTACAGTGAGCACCCATATTCCCACCACAATTTTACTGTTATCCATTTTACTATATTTGCTTTGTCACATATCTATCGGTCCTATTTTTGAAACATTCAAACTTAAGTTGCAGACATCAATACATTTTGCCCCCAAATACTTCAGCAATGCAGAACTTCATCTCCGGTTTGATATTTGTTTACCATTCTTTTTAGTGTAGAATTTATGTACAGGGAAATGAATATGAGTTTTGCAAAGGCATATATGTATCCCAAACCCCTATAGGGTGTCCTGCTTTTTCCATTTCAGAGATTTTTGAAACAGGTTGCATTTTACTTAAGTAATCATTTTAATATTCCTTGCTCCAGAAAATGTGCTTCTTTAGAAAACATTTTTACAGGAAATGGATTTGTGTAACACCAAGCTACAGTTTTCAAAGCAGGTTTTGTAAGGTGCTGTGTTCAAATGGTTGCTAACAAGCAACTTTATACATATTTTAATTCGTGAGAGGTGAAGTCTTGAAGTCAAGGAAATGCACTGGAGTGGGAGAGGAATGGAGATATTCAAAGGGAATTCATGTGGGAGACAGCCTTACAGACAATCAGCATGGTTCCCAGCTCAACGCCTACTTGTGTGCGGCACTCTGTCCCCCATTCCCACGCTCTGCATCTCAAAAAGGCAAGTTACCTGGAAATTTCCAACTCGGTGGGAAGTGGGCATGAGAAAAAGGGACCAAAAAATGTTACAAATTCTTTGTTTCAACTCTAGGAATGCTCTTTCTGACTTCAATTGTTTCCCCCCACCCCCACCCCCATTTTGCTACTATGGAAACAAATCAGAAAAACTAGAGCAGTTTTGAGAGACAGATGCTAACAAATGCTACTCCACATCTCTTCCCTGATCCCTTCCCACGACTCGTAGGGCGTGTGAGGAGCTCCTACTCATGC
>JAQQAC010002629.1:4039271-4157813 GCA_029783875.1 Phataginus tricuspis
TTGAAGCATTTTAACTGCCAACCCCTCACGTCCAAAGATAGTAATAAATCATAGAAGGACCTGGCACAACCCTTTCTTGTAGCCAAATTCACCCCACCGTGGGAGGTCTGTTGGTCAGAACAGAGGCCAGTAGCGAGCCTAAGGCGACGGAAGGTCTATTCCCCAGTCACTTCCATGGAGCAGAATTTATGGGAGGCAATAAAAGTGGAAAGGTATTATAGCCTACTTTTAAAGCAGATAAGTGGGTGGGAGAAAGAATGGAGAGGGAATATTCTGGAAGTCTTTCTGTGGGAGATCCAGAAAAACCATTTTAGAGAAAACAGAACATTTCAAACAGCTGGGCCTTCAGCCAAGGCAGATGGTCCAAAGTGAGGAATGGGAGGGCAGTGCAAATAAAATCAAGTTGTTGGCTATGGAAGCACCGTATGGATGTGGTGGTAGTTGTGTTAGGAGCAAGTCTATCAGTGCAGACCCTGCTTTTAAAAAGCCCACATTCAGGCCTTCCCTTTTGGCGTCTGAGCCTGGCCAGCGCAAAGACCTGCATCCAACACTGGCTTGTGTGGAAGCTACTCTTTTTTGTCAAAGAGGTCCAAATGCCCTCAGTAAAGCTTAAATGATAACAGACAGAAGAAAATGAGAGGCGCCAACTTACTGCAGTCCTGGTAGTTCGCCTAATGATTTGAGAGAAGCTTGTGGTTAGCAAATCACCGGGTGGGATAAGGAAGACTCCACAGTTTTTAGATAAGGCAGGATCCAACAACATAAGAACAAAAAAGGAAAAAATGTCAAAGTGAAAAAGAACATTAACAAGAACAGGAATGCACATTCTATCTCTGATTGCCATCGGCGCTAACTGTTTTTAGCGTATTTCTGATGTGTCTACTGTACTGTACTTTATACCAGAATGGCACAAATGAATGGTATTTGCTTTCTATTGGCCACAAGCTGGAGAGAAGAATCTCCATGGAAGTGTGCGTACAGGGTGACATATGGTAGATTTTTTTCACATCTACAAAAAACAAACCACTTGAACCTAATAATTGTGTGTGTGCACATGCATATCATATACATTGAATTTCACTGACCCACTCTGTTTTCCAAATGCAAGGAAAAAATATTTTATGGCTAAATAGTCATCCCTAAACCGTGAATCAGGAACACTGAAATGCAGCTAGGTAGATTATGGCACTGGGCTGGAGGGAATAGTAATGAGATCTATGTCACAGGTTCCAGCAGACAGAATACTTGATTTTTATTGTGGTTGGGTTTGTTTGGGGGAGGGGAGGTCCTTATGACTGAAACATAGAAGAAGAATTAAAATACATTAACCCGATTCTGCAAATGTCTTCTGTATAAGGGGCTGTGAATACCTTGATAAATTCTATCCCCACTTTGTTGTGAAAACTAGAATAACCTCTCCCAGGATGCATTTACAAGTCTCAATTTCCTCCAAAAATAAGTTGTGTAATTTTTCTTTATAAACTGGTATGTTCAGTAAGCTAGATTTTTACCCGCTCCTTCAACTAGGGGGCTCCTACTGATCAAATTCCTGCTATGGACTACGTTCTACTTGAAACACAAAAGAATGCTAGATTCTGCCTTTGAGTAGTTGATCTTATGAAGATGCTAGAGAAAAGCAAAAGGAACACACCATTCAGTAAGAATCAAGAACCAGACAAGGTATCAATTTGAGCTGGAGATTATTTGGATTGGAGCAGGTCTTAGATGCTTTCTATCAGCATGATCTTCAGTGCCTCTTTTGGGTCCTTGGAGAGCTGATTCCCAAGACATTAATTAAGGAGGACACTTCTACACTGGGGCACCACCCTGTTATTAATGTAAGTTCTTGTCAGTTTCAACTATTGTGCTTACAAAGTGTCTGATGCTTTTTCATGAAACACACAAGTAATTTAAGGGAAAATGAGTGAGTTTTTTTGCCTTTTTCTTTTGACTGACAACATTAATCCGTTCTATGTAATCTGTATCATTTAAAGTCAGGCTACACCTGTCAGTATTTGCTAGATTCTTCATGGCCACAGGTAATAACTATAATCCACAGAGCAGTCCTGTGGTTAGGTCTGCAACCTACGATTCCCAATCCTGGTTCTGCGTGAGCATCTCCTAAAGAAAGGAACCCCTTGAAACTGCTCATCTGTGTGGGCTATGTAGAGAAGGATTGGTCAAGAGATAACTTTCAGTGAGGACTCCCATGGTCTTTTGCTGTCTGCAGCTTTGGAAAAATCCTGATTATTCATTCATTTATTATCAAGAGGCCTTTGGCAAAATTCTACTTATTTTGAATAGCTCCTTACAATGGTTCACTTTTCAAAGGGTATTCATATTCATACGTTTCTTTGATCTTCATAATTCTCCACTAGAAGGAGAAAAATGGAATCTTTTACCATTTTACCTCTCAAAAAAGAGAACCAACACGAGTAATTGACTCTATCAAGGCGCTATCTAGCCCTTTAGACAGGCGACGGTGATTGCATCACAGTTTCCTCAAGCTTAGATTCTCATTCTATCTCTGGTGCAGGACATAAAATTGGTTTATTTCATTGCTGTTGTTGCCAGTTGGACTCAGGATTTAGGAACCAAGTTACAAATATTTGATAGTTTGGTTAACAATGATTTAACCAAATGGAATATTGAAAACAAATGTTCAATAGATCCCTTCCTTACACCATAGGCACAATTAACTCAAAATGGATGATAAACTTCACTGTAGGAATTAGAACTATTAAAGTCATAGGAAAAATATATAGAAACCCTGTGACTTTAGGTTAGGAAATGGTTTCTTAGATAATACCAAAAGTTTATGTGACAAAAGAAAAATAGCTAACTTGGCCTTCAAAAACTAAAAACGTTTAAGCTTCAAATGATACCATCAAGAAAGTGAGAAGACAATTCACACAATGGGAGAAAATACTTGTATATCATATATATGATAAGAGACTTGTGTCTAGAATATATAAAGAACTCTTACAAACTCAGTCATGAGAAGACGGATAGCAACAATTACTACATGGATAAAGACTTTCTATAAAACTCTGTGGAGTGTTTTACACCAACAAGCACTTCTCCAACTCTCTGACAGCAGCTGAGTGTCCGACAATTAAATTCGGACACTATCTACCTGGAGGTATCATCAGATCCCATAAGTTAAAGGACTCAGTCCCATAAGACTGCCTTCACTTTAGACACCAATCCCAAGTCCCAAGCCACCCATACCTCTGACCAGTCATCAATTAAGTTGGGAATTCCCACAACCCCCTCCTCTGATTTGATACTTGGCTGGAATGTCTCAAAGAATTTTGGAAGGCACTTACATTTACCAGCTTATTCTAGAGGATTCAGTGGAACAGCCAGATGAAGAGGTTCCCAAAAGGGCCCTGAGCACAGAAGTTCCTATCCTTCTGTGGAGGTGGAGGAACACCACCCTCTTGGCACATAGCTGTGTTCACCAACCCAGAAGCAAACAAAATGTTTAACACACCTGGAAAAATCAACTGCCACCTAAAATTCTTCTAGTTGTCTCTTTTCATACAAAATTCAAAATAAGAAAAAACATTTCAGAGCACCATGTTTTTGTTTGTGAGTTTTTGTTTGTTTGCTTAATATTTAAGAAACACAAACAATAAATCCTATATACTAAGTGTATAATTTTCTAGAGCTGCTATAACAAAATACCACAGATATAGATAGTTTGAGTAGCAGACATTTATAGATAGTTAGAATGGCAAAGGCTAGAAATCCGAGATGGAGCTATAGACAAGGCTGCTTTTTTCTGAGGACTATAAAGGAGAAGGTGTTCTCTTTTCTCACTCCTGGTAGCCTCAGATGTTCCTTGGCTTAAAGATAGCATTCTACCTATGTCTTGACGTCATCTTCCTTCTATACTATGCATGTCTGTCTCTTTTCCTTTTTTATAGGGATACTGTCATATTGGATTAGGCCCCGCCCTCAGGATCTTATCTTAACTTGATCATCTGCAAAGACTGTATTTCCAAAGAAAATCATATTCACAGGTACTGGGGGTTAGGACTTCAACATCTTTTGGGGGGGACACAGTTCAACCCATGACACCAAGTCACATCCTAGGATTGATATATTTTTTATATGCTTTTGGCCTAGTTGAATGTATAATTTTCATTAATGGTGTCCATTGGAATGGGGCAAGAGCAAAGGCTCTCTCTTAAGATCATCCATGCATGAAGTGAAATTTGTACATGCCCTTTGATTGACATTATCATTTTACATTTGATGACTTTAAAAAGCCACATGAAAACTCCCCAAGGCTCTAAATCTGCACAGGAAAATAATGAAAATGATTACGTAATTGGGAAGTCTGACCCTCTCTGCTTTTGTGCCATTTGTCTCTAGAATGTTACTTTTATGGATTGTCAAGAAGCGTGTGTGTTACTATTTCTCAGATCATCTTAGCCTGCCCATTGAAGGTAAAGAGTACAAGGATAAAGCAAATTTACCATATCCTGTTTTAAAAGAAAAACAGGACTTGAACTCATTTCTGTTCACGAGGATTTTGAACCAATAAATAAATTCCTAAAAGTATAGGTGGTGTTTTTCTTTAGCAGTTGGTACTTTGGCTAAAAATAAATTGCCTAAAATCAGAAAGAAAAGAAGTTAAGTTAGGTCTGTGAAAAACCTACACAATATTCTTTGTGGGACCATTCCTACCAGTGTACAAACATGTCCTAAATTCTGTTTTATCTAATACATACATGCAAATATGTGTGTGTGTGTGCCTTTATTTTCCCATTCTTCTGTCCCTTTGATAACAAAACTCCTAAAAGGAGGAATTATTGTCGTTGTTTTCTCCTCCCTTATTCTCTTCCGAAGCCTCTCCAGTCAGGCTGTACCACGTGCATTGTGCCCCAACCCACTTTGTCAAGGTCAGACAGACTAACAACTGCCACCTTCCCAGGTCCGACGGATGGCGACCCCCAGCCCATCTGCTCACCGGTCGAAGCTCGGGCACACCTGACCACTTTCCTCTCCTTCAAGGACCCTCTTCGCTCGGCCTCCAGAGCGCCTCGAGCTCCTGTTCTCACCTTCCTCACTGGCTGCCACTCTCCGTCTTTGTTGGGTCCTCCTCATCGTCCTGGTGTCTGAACTCTGAAGTGGTCCAGGTCTCAGTCTTTGAACCATACATATGTCTACACCCACCCCCTTAGTGATCTAGCCCAGCATCAGGCCTTAAGTATTTATCTGTATGCTGTTGACTCCCAAATTTGTATCTTCAGTTCAATCTTCCCCTTGAACTCCATTCTCCTATGTCCAACTACATACTGAAACCTCAGCACTAGGCCATTTCATTGGCAGCTCGAAGTTAACATTTCTAACATACATCAAAGGCACCTCCATCCTTCTAGTGCCTTATTTCAAAAGGCTAGGAGTTCTCTTTCTCTCACACTCCCTATATGAGCCGTTAGCAAATATTGTGGGATCTGCACTAAAAATATATCTAGGAAGTAACTGCTTCTCACCATCTCCCATCACCATTAAGTTTCCATCATTTCTCAATGAATTTTTACAAAAACCTCCTAATGACTTTCCCTGCTTCTGCCTTTCCCAGTCTTTCTCCAAGTCTAATCTCAACGCAAGAGCCAGGATGACCCTAAATCAGTGTGAGTCAGAGTGCACCATTCTGTTCTCAAAACTCTCCATTTAAAAAAAAATTAATTCGAAGTAAAAGCCAAGACCATCCCAGTGACCTAGAGCTGCCCCCGTGTCGCTCTCGTGTACTTTTCTGCCCCCTCTTCTCTCAGCTCCAGGCACACTGGCCTCCTTGCATTCTGCAGACCTGTCAGGTAGGTTCCAGCCTCTGGACATTTCAGATTTGCAATGATTTCATCTGGAAAGCTCTTGTCCCATATACGTCCATGGTTTGTTACCATAACCTCTTCAGTCTTTGCTCAAATATCACCTAGAAGGTAAGACCTACCCTAGTGCTTTTAAATTTCAAATCACAACCACTGGCTTGCACTGTTCCTTTTCTCTGATTTATTTTTCTCTGTGGCACCATTGCGATCAGATACGCTCTCTCTTTTACTTATTTTCGTGATTATACATATCTCCCCCAAATAATTTCAGCTTCTAGAAGATAGGGATCATTGTCTGGTTCATTCAGCACTCTCTCCTCAGTGCCCGGAGCAGTCTGATACACAGCAGGGACTAGGTGAACATTTTTTTTTGCATGAATGACTGAAGAGTTCTTAAGATTTGATGAAATTTATGGAAACTTTTCCCAGAAAAAAAACGGACAGAAAGAAAGAAAAATGCTGTTCACTTATAAATTTGGTACCTAAATCCTGAGGTTAATATATCCCCCAAAACCCATCCACAGACCATTCTCCTGCCCAAGAACTTGTGATTAATCATTGCTGGCCAAGAAGGGCAAAATGTAAAGCCAACTCTGTTATTGTCTGACTGATGACTGCTACTCCTATTGCACGAGTTCTTTGTTCGTGTGTCTATCGGGCCTTGATTTCAGTAGTGCAGTTTTAGAAAGATGGGAGCCAGTTTTGAGAAGCCTTTATCGCTTTCTACCTGTACCCCCTTTTAAGTTCTCTCAATTTCCTTTCTCTCCCCTCCTCCTAAGGTATTCTCTAACTTTCATAAACCTTACAATGAAAATGACTGTGAGATGGTAACTGGGTAAAAGGCCAGGAGTGAATTCCTTCCTTTCCCACATAAAGGTCTGCATTCATCCCCTAGTAGATGTCCTCATGTACTGAACAAAATGGTACATTTATTGCTGAGAAGCTCTATGATAGCAGAATCTTGCCCTCAGCATTTCCCAAGGAAAATGGCCTGTGTGAATTAAGGATTTATGGATGACCATGTTTCTGCTAGGAGGATTTGAAGGTCCAGACTTACACTCCAGAATCCCGGTTTGATGAAAGGCTACGGAGAAGCTGATACAGTAAATAGTCTTTGCTATCAGTGGACTCATATTTCCTGCTAGAGATAAACCAAGCCTCGTGCTATAAAGCAATCAGCAAGCTGCAGTGGCTGATTCAGCTCTGCCCTCTACTGTGCTGGCACCTGCTATTGGAAATGGCCTCAAAAATCAGAAGTGTTCGCTTCAGACATACAGGACATGGGCATGACTTGAAACTAAGGTGGATTAGTTTCTTCATGTAAACACCTGGTTGCCCTATAAAACAAGCATCTATGGTTTTATTTCTCTGGGTCCTCATGGATGACATTTACCTGGAAATCCAGCTAACGCATGGGATTAGTGTGCAAATTTTTAAGAAAACTTTCTACCTGTTGCCCTAGCAGAGAGATGGGAGTTCCGTGTATGTACCTGCAAATGCCTGCATCACCAAAGAGAAAGACAGTCCCAGGGAAAATCCAACCTCATCTACTTGCATTTGGCTTTGGAATCCATCATGTGCCTCAGATTCATGCAAATTTTTCATAGTTATTTTTTGGGGAGAGTGGGAGGGCTAACAGTGGGAGAAGTATTATGTTCTTTGATCTCATATTGCATAACAGAAATACATAACAAACTGTGTCTGACATCCATGTGGGTCCTGAGCAGTAAACACTGCTGCAGTTTAGAGCTTGCTACTGTAAATGTGGTCCTAACGCAGTGGTATCAGCATTTCCTGGGAGCTTTTTGAGTAGATTCTGGTGTCTTACCTCATACCTAAAGAAGCAGAATCTACATTTTAACAAAATCCTTAGTGATTAATTTGCACATGTTTTTTTCCCTTTCCCTTCCCTCCCCTCCCCTCTCATTCCCTTCCCTTCCCAGAAAGTTTGGTTAAACCCTGATTCCCAAATATGTCTGTGCCTTGGAGTTTTAAAAAGACTGGTGGTTATCCGGGTCCTACTGTCAGAGAACCTGATTTTACTGATCCGGGATTCAGTCTGGTCATGATGGGTTGTCAGAGCTCCCCAGGTGGTTATAATGGGCAGCAGTTTGAGAGCCCCTGGTTTAAGGCAGAATGAGAGTGCACATCCGGGACACATGGATAAGGAAGAGTTGATGATATGGTCAACAGACTCTCAGTTGCCTGGGCATTCCGTCAGCCATAAATTTCCCTTTGAGTTTTATTTACTTACATGGCATTCATTATCTTCTGAATCACCAAAGAAAAAGTTGTAATGTCTTTACTTTGCATTTTGTCTGTTTTACCTACCTATTTGAAAACAGATTAATTTTTGCTTTATATGGTTATTCTAGAATAGTTAAAAGATTGGTTTAATTTGAATCTCACTTTCTAATATGCCTTTAATGAGGAAGCGCATGGGCTAAAGATTGTCACTGAAGGCTCCCACAAGTGCGATACAATAGTTGTTCCTGTCTCTCTCAAAAAAGCCGGAGCTGAGATTTCAAAGGGTACGGAACGGCCAAGTTGCACAACAGGCCACTGGGAAAGTCAGTGTTTGAGTTTGGCCTGTGAATAGGCTTTATCTGCTTTGTCAATCCCATACTTCTCTACTCCATCATATTGTTTCCCCAAAAATTTAGCTATGTATGATTAATAACAACTTAAAAAAATGCAATTATGATCTATTTTTTGTGTAGCCTTTTTTTACATGTAACTTTCAAAAAAAAACATTCCACTAACCACCACTGAATAAAGATAGCATACACCCTGTGGTTCTTTTTTTATATGGTAATAAATAAATAAATAAATAAACAAGTCAGGAGAGTTGAGGGTGATTGAGAGCACAGGACTCTGAGATGTTTGTTAGGTCTGTGTCCTGGGTAGAGGGGCTTGTAAGAATTTCTAAGAGGCAGCTGCTTCGGTGAGATGGAGGGGAAGGGTGGAGAAAAGACAAGCTCTAAGGAAAGAAAGGGAAAAGGGCTGCTATTGGAAAACACCAAAGTGTTCTTTCAGATCACCTGGAGCAGCAGATGGCACCATGGAAAGGACAAGCGGATTCACTTGCTGGGATCGTTGGTGTCCACTTCGTAGCCAGCCGCAAAAGGCACTTAGATCAATGGAGAAAGCAGCGACGTTGTTAAATGATAGCTTCCAGAACATGCCATCTGTGGTTCCCTGCCTGTTCTTATTGCCGGATGAAGCCTGGAATTGCTCTGCCTGAAAAAACATATTCTTTCATCTGGCTGTTTTTCTTATTCTTTTGAATTATTTTCAGAGATGGAATTTGTGCACATCTGAGAAAGACCTCAGCTTCAAAACATTTTTGTTCTCAGTGGTTTCGTAGGTTTCCACAGCATCACCCTGAAAGAGGGTTGGCAAAGAGGCAGCTTCGTTGATTTGTTGATTCATTTCTTTATTGGGAATTGGGTGTCTTCTGGCATTACATAGAATTCTAAATATTATACAGAAATCCTAAGAAAGAAAAAAGGGAGATCCGGATAGGTGAGCTCTTACCCCTTGTTCTAGTAAGTTTCTCCTCTCAATCACCATGGTCTATAGAAGCCAAGATCGCCGTGCCTCCTCCTGCCTCCCATGCTCCCCCTCAGTTTCCCTGTATTTTTCTGGCTTCCATTGCCTCTCGCTTTACCTTTGTTGGGCATCTGGATTAAATTCCTAGAGACTATATTCACCGTCCTGTTCATTTTTTCTTCTCCCACATTCCCTCCCTCTGCATTACCACTCTTCTCCATTACCTTTTCTGATGAAGAGGTATCTTTCAACTTTATATTTTAAAACTGTGTCGACTAGGCCAGGGACTAAATTTTAGTTTATTTTTATGTAATCTGTATTTAAAGATTTGCTAAGATACCAAATTAACAATGAGTTCCGGGATGATTTTGAAGTACAGTAGAGGATGAATGGATCTTCAACTCTGTAGAAGCATCACTTAGATACAAATATAACTACAGAGTAAGAAGAGGTCCTCTTCAGTCATGCGGTGTTTGGGGAGTAGGAGTGTGATGTGGATATTTTGAGTAGGTAAATTTTCACTCTGAGGGACTACTGAGGATTGGCAGGAAGTTTGGAATCCTTAGTCTGCCACTAGATGCCACAGCTACCAACCACGTAATCTGGAACCAAGGACATTCGCACAGATTTCCAAATGGAATAGTCACTACATTGTAGCATTCTGCTTCATCAGGTTCTTTAAAACTATAGCATCATTTACATAGACGCTCTTATAATTCAGAATTCTTGCGGTTACCGTAAAATAATATATAAATTATATATGTATTATATACATGTACACACACACACATATACATACATACATACATATAAATTTATCAGTGTTTAAGATGAGGTCCGAGACTGTTGCTTCAAGACATGGCATATAAAGCATTCAATGTTGTACCTAAAAGGAAAAGCACTTGTCTTGATTACATAGATGCTGCCCTCGCATTCTTCCACGGACACCTCTAAACAAGCCCAACAGTTCATACCCTGTAGTAATTTATAATGTGAGGAAAAGTTTTCCTCCTTCAAGTGTTAGTGAAATTACAGAAGTGAATGTGTTAAAGGACTTGAAGCCAATTTGAACATGGACATTGTCTTGATGGTTTCTGTGAGATAACTGCCGAAGCCATTCCCAGAGCTCCCCAGCAGCTAGATCTCAGTGACTGCACTCATGTGTCAAGGCATATGAGACCCTCTGTGAACGCTAACGTCAGCCGCAAGCATGAGAGAGGCCTTCTGGATGTTTAAATATGACACTTGCATTTCAAAACAGTGAACTTCGGTTTAGTCAAAACTCTCACGTAGCAATGCTTCTGGAAACATCTCCAAATAAGGCATTATGCAGGATTTGAATTAACACTTCAGATGACCTGAAGGCCAAACCGAAGAAAATAAATGAGTTTGATCATTATCCTCTCTTGTGATGAACTCTAACAGTTATTTATATGCATTTTGTTAGAACTCATACAACGACTGAAAAGACAATAAAAGAATAAAAGGAAATTGTTACTATAGCAAGTGAGACTCAGGCTAAAAATGAAACACACACACACACACACACACACACACACACACACACACACCAATCCAGTTGTGAAAGTGGTTAAACCTGATGAAAATGGGGATCAAAAGTGATTTGTTTCCCCGTGTAGGTGAGAGTAGCTCATTGCATCAGGAATCGTTTTGTTTTCCGGTGAGTATAACCTAAGCATGATGCTACATTAGCAGAACCTAAATGTAGAGCCAGGGAAAGGCATCCATTCCCTCACTGGGTCAGTTTATGATTCTCTGTTGTATCTGGGTTGCCGATGGGACTCACTTCCAAAAGATGAGTCAGCCTACAGTTCATAGTGGCCACATTCCTGGGAAAACGACTTGTCAGGAGGAATGATTAAGGAGGTCCAGGTTTGACTCCAGTGCCGCCCAGTTGGTGATTATATTTTTAGAGCTATCAGCTTAAATCCTAGAGATTTAAATTGTGCTGCTTGCTTACTGCCTGGGTGATTTGGCATGAAACTTAATTTGCTTTAACATGCATGGGGGGGGTGGGTAGAGCAGGGAGCATTAATTTCACATTTGGGAATTGCTGTGTTTCTTTGTAAATAACTAAACTCTTAGTGTAAGTGCCTTCAATTTCCCTTCTTTGAAACAGGAATGATGCTCTGGCCATGCTTAGTTCTCTAGTCTACTAGTTTGGACTGCTTTTTCTTTTCTGTAATTCCCATTTTTTTCTCACCTCAATGTTAATATTAATTGAGGACATACCACCCATCAGGCGTTTATGTAATCAATCATCTAATCAACATTCGGCACATTTAGACATTCCAATTTAATAGCTGAGGAAAGTTGGCATCCCTGCCCCTTCCCCCCCGATCTCGCCCGCATTTGCAGGGGCATAAGGGACAGTGCCTCTCCCAGGACGCCTCAGCTTTTGCTTTCATGTCTGCTTTCCATGTGACCCTTGACTGGAACCCCGATCCATGTTGAATGAGACTTCTTGCAAGGAAGAGTTTTGGGATCAAGGGCTCTGTTTTTAAATTTTTACTAAGTAGGGATCCAGCTTTCAGGAAATTGTTCTCAAAATCATGACACTTTGAAGTTATTTATTTGATGTAAATTAAGGCTGAGCTAAACTGAACATTTGCAGGCTGATTTAACAAGGTCAATAACAATAATAATAGTGTTGCCAGTGAATCAACGTCTTGAGCCTATCTAGAGAGCTGATATGTATGAATGAGCTTTTGTATATGTTTGAGGCTGATACTGAAAATGTCTAAACTAGAGGTCTATGCTGCCAGTAATCTCTTAGTACCAAATAATCGCCACTGCTCGGTCTTATATCGTGAGCTAACTCTACTTGGTCATTGAAATGCTGACTAGTAGCAACCATTGATTAATACAGTGGGCCTGACGTTTGGCAATTCCTGGGCCTTATAAACTTGAATTAAATTCTAATTCAAGTAACTGCTTTAATAGAACACTCCTTAAACAGTAAATATTTCTTCACTGGGATCTTTTAGTAGATAATTTTCTTATAACAATTGTAAAGGGATGTTTGCTTGGCCCCCCAAAGAGCCTCCCTTAGTTTATCACTTTGCATGGTTAGTAGATGTCAGCATGATTTATTATTTAATAGGTTATGAAAATATGCCATTTCTTGAAATGTTAGTAAGTGCTATAAAGAATCTCAGGAGAACTATGTGCTTCATCTAATTAAGCTCTTTTGTGTTTACCATAAGACAAATTTATCTTCAGTAGGTGTTATTGTATAGATTACCAGGCAAAGGGGTTATTTTTTAACTTCTTCCTGACCATATATGTTACCCACTGTAATTTCCCATGGGTGATATTAAATTTAGAACTGAATATTCTTTTTTCTATTTAAGATTCCAACAAATGTGTTTCCTTTGAGGAAATAAGCTCATTACTTTCATTAGGACTGTATCAGTACTTGAGAAGATAATACCTACATGAGTGTTCCAGAGATTTAAATGTGAGAATATCTTCCCCAAAGAAATCTAGTTAATCTAATTCCCCTAAATGTTCAGGTCCTAAAATGTCTTTATCATGGCTAGAATTATCTTCCTCATCAACAAATAGCATTTCTCTACATTCTACAGTAAATTCCCCAGCCTCTGATAAACAGAAAACTAAGCAGTTGGGGGACATAGCTCAGTTTTTAAGCAGTAAGGAACAAAATTCAACCTTGACAATATAGAACTAGCAAAACACCACAATGCTGTTACTAATTTCATCTTAATGGTGTTATGTGGTTATGTGCCATAGGTATGATAACAGTGCAATTATCTTCCCTTTTCAAAGATTTGGCATACCACGTTAGAATCTTGTTAACTGTTCCCTCCTTTCTAGTGTAGCCTACTAGTGTATTGGGCTATAGTACGCTCAGTTGCATTGAATAGATTTAAATTAAAATATCTACAACACAAAGACCACATGCCCCCTAATTGAAGCTCTTTAGTCCTTCATGTGGGGGGAAGGGACGTGGAATTTTGAATCAGTAGTTAGAAGACAGATTTTCCAAACCTACCTCTGCCTTTAACACAGTTACCAGATGACCTCCGAATAGGGGCGTCCACATCGTTACACCAGTGATTATGTACCAGCTCTACCCAGTGCACTAAGCTGTTGCCAAGATTGAATGAGATACCTCAATGAAAGTGCTTTATAAACTCTAATAGCATTATGCTTTGAAAATGTGACATTATTTAGTGTTCTGGAGCAGCAAGGTACTAAATAATCTCAGTGGCTTGAATTAATACAGTTTCCAAAAGAGCCTAATTAAGGAAATTGCTTATACGTGAAAGAATTCCATTCGACATGCCGTGTTTGCTGACTGACAGCCTCCCTGTGCTCCACGAGGCATCTTGATACCCAGAATGAGGGAGATGGATGGCAGGGTAAGTGTGGGTAAATGTGAGAAAGGATTTCTGTCGCAAAGAGCGAAACACTGAGCGTTTGGTTGAAGCATTTAACCACTCATACCCGATCCACTTTTGGAGCTGCTCCTTCTTAACCTTCAACAAATGAGTCCTTTGTGTCTCTTAACTCCTAGCAACCTAGTTTTAGGAGTATTTCTACCAAAACACTTTATTGAAAGAAACAGAAATAAAAATACCGTGACTGGAGGATATAGAGGAAAGAATTCTAGGAGCGAGGGCATATGGAGGGCGGAGGGGTGGGTAAGGATGAGGCATATTACAGAGGAAAAGTGGGGAGAGGATATAATTATGGTGCTTGATTTGAAAAGCCTTTTGTCCAATGTCCTCATGGCCAAACCACTCACCCACTGGGTGCATGATGACAGAAGGCCATGAGTCACAAGGCTTCCTTTTCACTGTTGCAAAAGATGCGTCTGCCGTACCACGTAGATTTCTGGGGACAGAATTTTAAAGGTGCAGAGGTCAAACAAAATACAAACAGAATCACCAATGTTATGAGGGCTGCAAAAGAAAATGGGATGAGGAGTATGTGGGGGGAATTTTAAAAGAGAAGTATTAGGGATGATACAATTTCTGTAGTTCAAATATTTGAACTCATGCCTTGGGCATGGGTAGAATTATAGGGACACGTATTTCCAAGGTAACATATGAAGATCTTTTCTAATCGACAGGGCTGTTCTCTGGAAGTAGTAAAGTCTTGATCAGTGTTTCTCAAACTCTAGCACTGGTGCTGCTGATCTGGGGCCATACAGTGGACAGTGAGGGTCTAGATGGACCTGGTTACTCACAGGAAGACTTCAGTTATATGCAAGAGGATCGGCTGCCAGGGTGGGAGTCAGGGATTGCTGCACTGGAAGGGAAGGAGGGAAGGTGGACAGAGAGGCTCAAATGTTTCAACTAAGCCTCTCTACCTCCATTACCCTGGGTGCCACTGTGTACTGATTTGCTGCCCACTCTATCAGCTGATTCCTCAGCAGTCCTCCCTGTTGGCGGTGGTCCTACATTCTCCCCAGTACACAGGGAGTGCAGTTAGTGGGAGAGTTGATGCTGTTTACTCATCTGTCTCCAAGTGTCCAGACACTGATATGGACAGGGAAAGGCTCATTTAATACATGATACAGTCCACGTACTCTTTGGTGGAAGACAGCCTAGTGTGTATGTTAGTTATGGGCCATTTTACAGTGTCCCTTCCTAATTGCAGCAGATACTCCCAATACAAGTCCTTTCTGTCTTTTGTCCATCCATACTGGTAATACTATCCAGGTTGTCAGTATACACAGCTCAAAAAAAGTTGACTTTCTAGAGTTCCTTGCTGCAAGGAGTGGCCTCATGACATAGTTCTGGCCAATGAGATATATGCAGAAGCTTTTTGGGGGAGAGACTGTTTTTCTGATAAAGAGTCATCATGCTCTTTTTGCTCTTCCCTTGTCCCCTTCTTGCCTGGAATATGAACACAGTGTCTGGAGGTCCAGCAGCTCCTTTGTGATGATGAGGACTAGAGCTACATTCTGAGGACTGTAGAGACTGATTTCCTTGAGCTGATGTACCAGCCCTAAACAGTTTACTAACCGACTTCTTTCTTGCTATTTGAAAGAAATAAACCTCAATTTCTTAACCTACTCTTTGGTGGGTCACCACTACTTGCTGCCAAACATAGTCCTAACTGATATTCAAACAATCACCATGCCCCAGGCAAGTAATGTGTTTTTCCTTCAGTGGACATTTTTTCATTCTTCCTTTTTTGAACTCATATGATTTTTTTTAAAGCAAGACTTGTTTTCAGCGAACCTTAAAGTGACACTTCTAATTAGGTAGAACAATCGGTACTGTCCCAAGGTTAAAAAAAATCCAAGAAAAGTGAGTATGTGCCTCCCATGGTCTATAATACAGATTAAATACTGTAGTCACATTGTTCACCTTTTTCCCCCAAAAAGATTTCACTTCCTTAGCCCATCCATTGCACTCCTCAAAATAATCGCTGGCCTCCATGGAGTCCTCTTTACCCTTAGTAACTCTCTTATGTCAATCATGTAATAGTTTGGCCCTTTCTGGCTTTTGTTTCACTTTGCTTTTCTCTCTGCAAAGCAGCCTGCAGAGAAATAAGGTAGGGAACATGCCTGCTGGGCCTGATTTTCTTCTCCAAAATAGCTTTGGCCACTGGGTAGTGATAAAAGGAGTTGCCTCACTGTAGACGCTATGATCCAGGTAAGCAGATTTCACCTCACATTGGTGCAAAGGTGACTTCTGCACAGCAGTTGAATCTGTATTTGGTTTGAATATCATAAACAGGGCCGCAGGACATGGTGAAGACATTGCTATGTCCAGATGCAGATGGCCAGGGACTCTAACCTGCTGATTCTACCTGCTAATCCTGCAAGCGGCCTGGCCTGGGGCGGTCTCACCCTCTCTGGGCCTCATTCAGAAAAGTCGTCTCCAAGATTTCTCCCAGCTTTGACATCCTAAGCTGTTCTCATTCAATAAAAATGTTGTGCACCCACGATGAGCCAGGCCTTGTCTTAGTGATGGAGATGCAGCTGTGAATAGTACAGAGAGAAGGCACCACAGTTTAAGGGTCCAGAGAATGGAAGCCGATGGAAGGCAGACTATTAGGGGGCAAAGGATGACAATAGAGGGGACAATGGAAACATTAATTAAAATGTGCCTAGAATCCACAGCTTCAGGGAAGCCTTCTTGGGCCACTCCACTCACCACTGACCTCCCCTTCCAGAGGATCCAGAGGCATTCTTGTCAGTGCTGTTTTTCAGCATGAACCAGTCACCTGTATTATGAAATCGCTCTTTGAGCATTTTTCTTGTCTTCTCAACTAGGTTAGAGAACACTTAGAGGTCAGGTACTTTCGTATAGCTGCATCAAAATACTTTTTTGGTATCAACTGTTAAATAAACAAGGCAAGTTCTTTGGACCTCCTCAAAAGCCTAGAGGCATCAAAAGAAGTCTCAAAATGTATTTAGTAGTTACGGAATGAGTTGAGGCCACTGGAAGGTAGAAATGATGAAAGTTAGTGAGGAAGGGAGAACGTCAGACAGGTTGACCAACCTACCCAAGCACAGACCCCAGGTTTTGTGTGCCCTTTGGGGAGTATAGGTTGGGGCAAAGTGAAAGTTCAGTTAATGGTTACCTTAAAACGGTGAAAGCAGGGGTTTTCATTTATTTATTCCATGGCATGCCTTCATCTGCACTGGTAACTAGGGCTCACCTTAAAGTTGCCTTGCAAGGAGACATTGAGAGTAACTCATTTTTGACAAGGAAGAAAGGAAAAAAGTAAGCAAGGGGAGAAAAGAGATAGAGGGTAGCATGATGTTCTGTAGATAACTTTCAACAATCTCACCATCTATCTCTATTTGGTCTTTATACTCATACTGGCCCCTCTCTTTGTGAGTCCTCAGAGGGCAGGGAATCTCACATCTCATCTCTCACTTGTACCTATCATGGATTTGGGCACAAAGCAGATGCTTCCATAAATAGGACTAAATGAATAGGTGAATGGAGCCAACCTCTGTCTTCCTCCCTGACTCCATGTAGAACAAGAAAGAGTGGAAAAAGAGTGTCTTGGTGTCTTCTTATTTCTTGATGTTAGCATACAGAAGACAGGAGAGCTAGTATGATTCTCTTGGCAAACCCACTGATTTTGCCCTCAAGTACTGAGAGCAAAAGGCAGGCTTAGGGATTCCTGGCTCCGAGCCTAGGATTAATTTATAATCTTTGAGATTCACACAAGTAATGCCCTTGAACATTTACCTTCACAGATTATCAACAGCTACTTACCCGATCCAGGGCTCTGCTAGCAGACACCATCTCTGAAGTGGATGTTCTTATTGACGCTTGATAATACAGGGTGCTTTTAGGAGGGGGCTTGATAATACAGGGTGCTTATACGAGAGGGCTGAAGTGAAATTCATCTTTGTGTATGATACCCACAGCTAAAGAGAAATGGGGCTGCCTAATCCCTAGTCTTCATGGGTATAGAGTCCATGAGGGCAGAAACTGTGTCCTGTTCATTCCTTAGCTGTGTGAACTGAGGCAACATCTTTATCTTTCCATGCCTTTCTTTTATCACCCATGAAATGTGGACACTAAGCACCTACTGCATGGAGATGAGAAGAGAAAGAATTCAGCTACTGCTTACAAAGTGCCTAGGACCGTGCCTGGAACATAGTAATCATTCAATGAATATTAACTCTTGCTTGCTATTATTTCAGCCTTATACTGTGTCTGGCACATAACAGATACTCATAATATTTTTGTTAAATGAATATATGCATGAGGACTTCATCAGTAGTTCTCTACTTTTTTTTTAGCTTATGGTCCCTTAAAGCATTTTGGGAAAAGTATGTGTTTCCTTGCACATCTTTAAGTAGACATCTAAAATGTTTCATCCTAAGTATAGTTAGTTGCAAAGGATGAAATTTCAGTGTTTTGTGTATGCTCACATTTTAAAATAAAGCTTTTATATCACTCTTTCAAATATATCTAATGGAACAGAAATATCACCAGCATCCATTAAAGAAATATGAATAGGTTATTTTATAGCATTTCACATGTTGTATCATTCCTTTTCCTCTTTGAATTTGGATTCCTGTTCTATCCATGCACAGAAATTGATAATAAACCAGTTTATTTTTAGGCTTGAAATTTTTTCCTGACTTTTTAACCCCCAGTTACTCTAGGACCAATTGTTGAAATGTATTGAATTGCTTTGATGTCATTATTAAAAATAAAGTGACTATGTATGTGCAGGTCAGTTGCTACATGCTACTTAGTTCTAGTGACCTGGTCTATGCTTATGCCAATACCACACTATTTTAATCATTAGAGCTTTATAGTACGTTTTGAAATCGGAAAGAGTCGATCTTTCAACTTTATTTTTTAGGATAATCTTGGTTCTTCTATTTATTTGCATCGACATACAAATTTAGAATAGATTATCAATTTCTATACCCCTCCCCCCCAAGAACCCAAGTTGCTTTGATTTGAATTGGGATTGCATTCAATCTATAGATAAATTTTGGGAGAACTGACATCTTAACAAAATTGAATCTTTCTATCAATCTATGATTCAATAGACTGAATGTTTTCTATTTATTGAATCTTTCTATCTCTTTCTATCTTTCCAAGTTTTGTAGCTTTTAATGTAGTGATCGTAAGTGTCCTTTGTTAAATTTATTCCTAGGTACTTGATGTTTTGAAGTGATTGGAGAAGGTAGGAGAACAAAATATTTAAATTGGAATATATATATGTGTATAACATATATATATATTATTTTTTGTTTTTACTTTTGGTGAGCCATAAGATTATGTGCTAAAAAGTATATCCTGGGTTGAGCTATTATTATAAACATTAACACATAAGTTATCAAAACAACAAATAACATAACTTTTGATGAATAGTTATAAAACAAAGTATATTTCTTAAAAATATATATTATAGAGAGATGGGAGTGGCAATTTTGACCGTTTGTTTAATGTAAGTGTCCTTTTTATAGCACCCTGGCAGTTTTACACCTGAGAACAGTATACTTCAGGGAGATGTGGGATGGTGAGAATTGTGCCTCTCCTATGAAGTGGGAGAGTGGCAAGCGTGAAAGAGGAAGAGACGAACTTCAACCACAGGAGCATTTCAGACAAAGTTGACTTAAGAGAATCCATGGAGCTTAAGGATCTGGGAATCCTTCCCTTAAAATTGCCCTGTCAGTGTACTCCATGGTTAGCTTTACGTATTCTTAAGGGTACACGTTCTTGTCCCTGCTTGAAAACCTCTCCTCTAGGACAAAAGTGCAAATGAATTAAATCTGATGTTTGTGGATGCTTTGCTTTGAAAAATGAAGTTAAGTGTGTATCTACAATAATAGCATTCTCACTTGTCTGCTTTCTGATGTGATTCCTCATGTCGTGGGGATCTATGCATAACCTCTTAAGTCTTTCTAGCTGCGTTATTTGAATATGCTAATTTGATTGTGCTTATTTGAACCAGCATTCAAATCAGGTCTAATATGAACATGCCTCTAGTACTTATTAACATTCTACTGGCAGTTATTGATTAGTATTAATTGGTATTATTTATTAGTTATTGAACTTACGGTAATTTTTTTTTATAGTTGACTTACCAAAACTTGATTGTACCTTGAGAACTGAGGGCACACATGGACATCACGTGAAGCAGGCCCTCCCCTTCTGTGTCGGAGCCGGCTTTCATTGCCTCAAAGCCTCAAAGCCCTTGACTTTGTACCTCCATGAAGAATTGTGTAATACTAATTGTGTAGGCTCTAAATAGATTTTCTAGCAGGTGGAATTTCAACCTGAAGAAGTAATGATTGTTTATTAATCAAAAAGTGGCAGATGGTCAGGTCTTCCCAGTAACTCATATATTAAAAATATAATAGCACAAATCATATTTCCCCTTGTTCCTAATTTGGGCTGCTTCGCTATCCTGGCTCTTGACATGGGAACACAGGGGACTGTGGCTTGCTTGGTTCTGGATAAGTACTTAGAAATGGAGGTGATATTGCTTCATAATGCTAAGGTGATCTTAAGGGGTGTAGTTAAAGCAAATGTTCATAAACCAGATGCGATTTCTGAAAAAGTTTTATTCTTATTCGTAAGACCAGAGATGAACAGTTTGGCTTTCATTCAGTAAATATAATAGTGGCAGTTCCCAGAGAAAGAAACATTTAAAGTAATGCTGTGGGATGGGCAAGACCAGAAGGACCCATCTGGTTGTCGCTGTGATGTACAGGGAGATGCCACGGATGGGGTCAGGAGGCCTGGCCTGAGCTCCAGCTCTGTCATTTATTATACATGTCCCTGTTGGGAAAATGTAAGCAAAAGCAAACCTCCTCCCAACCCAAAAATCCTCTCCACAAAGGTAAAAGAGAAAATAGTTTTATTATTGAATAAACATTAAGCCAGAAAGGATCACACATCATAGACACTTTCTACTGGAAAACTGCCAGGTAGGAATCTCACCTGTTCATACAACCAAGCAGACACAATCCAGTCCGTGCATGTTCTCTGGATAAACAATGACCTGTCCTCAAGTAAGAGGGCTGGACAACACCATTTGTCACACATAGCTCATCCTCAGTTCTCCCGGTGGTTAGGACAACCAACTGTGTTAGCTCACTGGCTTCAGGCAAAGGAAAAATGAACTCACATCTTTATGACATGAGGTAGTTTTGCAACTTGGACAGCGGAACTGGCTGGAGGGAGGGAGGGTCCTGCCCTGTCCCAGAAGCTGGGGGTTAATGCAAAGAGATGGCCCCCGGGTCCTTGAGTAAGATACCCCTGGACTGTGAAGGGGACAAGAGGCTTTTTAACTTTTAAAAGATTTTTATATATTTCAGAGACAGAAAAAGAAATGACAACTTTTCTACAGCAAATACTCTAAGGTTAAAAAAAAAAGTAGGGTATGGGTGGGGGATCATCCCGTTTTCAACAAGGAGGATCTTTGTTTTTTTTTTCTTTGTCAAATTGTATTTATTTTTACACACTTTAGAAAGTAATTCAGCCTCCCTGAATCTGTTTCCTCATCTAGAAGAGAGGAGTAATAACACCAATAACAACTATTTCTGTTCACCAAGGGCTTAAATAAAGGAACTGTGCAAAACTTACTTGCCATTTTAAATGCTGAAACTAGTAGAAATGATCTTTGCTGGTATTAGATCCTCATGCAAGCAGTTTATCTAATATTTAAACAGGAACATACATTGCTAAAAGAGTGTCTTTAAGGCCAAGAATCCTTTTGCAACAAAAATGTCAGTCCCACATTTATCATTTGGATTTCAGCATTCATTGCTCTCTGTGTCTTACCCATAAAACCAGTTTTTATAAATTTGGTCCACCAGTTCCCTTGTTATCGGCGTGTTCAATTTCCATTTCATTTTTAAACACAAATGCCACAGTAACTTCAAAGCTGGTTTGAGGATTATTACGTTAGATTAATCACCAGGATCAAACATTTTTACGAAAATACATTTTTAAAAATATACATCCTACATAATTATTTTGATTAAAAAATACTGCATGGTCTATTTCAATAGAAAAATTAATATAAGTGCAAGAAAAGAGTTTAAGTTTGATGAAAAACAAGCCAAGAAATGTTTTATTTCTTTCTAAGTGCTTTTTAAAAAACATTAAAAAGGAAAAATAAATGATACCATTACTTGAATCCAAAATTACTTCAACTGAACATGTTTGACACATCATGGGAAAAATTATGAATACCACAAACATTAAAAGCACTCAAGAATACTGCTGAGTATAAGAATTAAATTGAATAGTCAAAGAATCTCAGGCAGGTCGCACATTGTTGCTAGGGCTCTCCAGTGAAGCCAGGCTGGTACATGCTTTACCGAAACAGATGGACCTTTGTTCTTTTGACACTGAACTCATCACCTGGTTATTTAATCATTGGTGAGACCAAAATTATAAAAACACTATGTCAAGTCAAAGTCATCCTCTCCTATTTCTAGGAGAGGTTCTGTACTGAGAATTGAGTCCTGCCACATTTTTATAAGAATGCAGTTAAACGGGTAGGCGTCCACACCAGTAAATTATGTGACTAGTCTGATTCTGGAAATGACAAGGCAAGCTAGAAATTATTCAGAATGGAAATAAAATATTTAAAAACCCTGGTATAAATCTTAGCCAGGAAATACATTTTCATGAGACCCGTGATTAACCCAATAGCAAAATGGAATTTATATCAACCATTCATTAATCCCATTTCCCTTCTCCCAACACCATTAATTAAGTGTCTGCTCAATTCCCATTCCTTTGCTACACTTGGGTCGCTTACCCAATTACAGCTAATTTTCTTGTGTGCAGCGGGAGTGGTAATAGCTTCGAACAATTGTTGAAATGTGGTTCCTAGCGCTCACTGCCGTGTGTCATCTTTAAATATTCCATAACATGTTTTCTAGTTCTGTTTCTAAAATCAAGTTGATGTGGGGAGGATTGAGTACCGTAAGTGGGTGGTTTCCTTCCTCTCTGGTCCTTGGAGGCCCTGATCTAAGTTTTGCCTCAGGAGAAAGCCATGCCCTCCAGTTTTCTAAGAATAACAGTTCTCCTGTCCTTCTGTTTCACCTGTGACTCTCTGAGAGTCTTTGGAAAAATCCACGTTTGATGGCATGTTTTGTAAACTGTACCTACCTGATCACTTTGAGTTCAGTAGGGAGGGTGAGTTTAATTTTGTTATTTAAAGCATCTGCGACAGGACGCTCTCTTCTCTTTCTCTTTTTCACATAATTTACAAAAAAAAAAAAAGAGTTGGTGAAACCTACAAATATTAAGCATACTTAATTTGCTTTGCTTAATTTGTTCTTAAAGATATAGGTGTAAATTCAATATCTGTGTCCTAAAACTGTTTTCCTTGGACTTCAGTATGATTATTGGAGAAAGAAGAAACGAATATTTTGTTGTCTGGTCCTCATTTGTCAGTGTCTCCTAATAATTTACTTGATTAAGTGTCTTCGGGAGTCCCCGCTTCCTGCCCCCTCTGAGCATAATTGATGATCTGTAAATAAACACTTAGCATCCTTAGTGGAGCCTCACCATTTAAAATAAACCTGCAGAGAATCCTTTTGTTTAGCAAATAATCCTTTTGGAATCACCTCTGCTTCATCTGCACACATTTTGGTCTATCAGCCTTTTCTTAAAGCAGAAAAAGTGTGTTAATCTTTTTGAAGCAAGGGAGAAATTCCCTTGATGTAATAAATAATAAAGCTGCCCTCTGGAAGGGAGAACAGGGAAGAACTCGGGTTTACGGTTAGTGATGGGGGTAAGTGCAGCGGTGATAGTATGATTTCAAGGCGTTGGCTTGAACATGTGCTAATGCGCTGTCATCCCAAGTCATTTATGGGTAAAGCCACCTCACAGCATCACTTGTTCCCTTTCATCTGCATACATGGCCATTTGTCCCTTCCCATTTCCCCTACAATTTCGGGTGCTGCCAACACATTCGTGAAGGAAGCAGAACCCCCCCCTTAAAGCTTACATGGACGTGGTTGCAAAGTAATCGCATTCTGTCAAAGTTGGCAGTATTTTTTTTTCTTTTTGTAATGACGTTTTTATATGATTTTTAAAAATATTCTCAATCAACATGATTGAGCTGGTAAACATAAGGTCACTATTTTCACATGTTAACAAAAACCTTCATTTGAATCTTTTTTTCCGCATCACAGTGGTTATGCTTTTTTAAAAAATTCTCTCATTTGCTGTCTTCTTCAGAGCATTTCCAATTTCTAAGAACCTTTTGGCCTCGAGGTACTTTTTGAAAAGATGCTCTCTAAATCTAAGCAATGTAAGATCATGCAACTGTTTCATAAATGAAAAACTTAGACTTACCATTGTAATCTGAGAGGAAATAATGGTTTATTAGGTTTTAGATGAAAAGATTTCTGCAATCAGACTGTGTTTGTAATGGCATTCATAAAACGATTTTCCCTGTACAGTAGCACTGTAATTAAGACTTCCAGCGAAATTGTCAGCGAGGAGGGTGCTGTCCCCTGTGGTCTGCTGTTACGGCCTGCCCCTCAGGGCCTTCTGCTGCACAACACCGGCCTTGCACTCATGCCCTGTCACTGTGTTTCACTTCCTCTAATTAAGCTGACAGCAAACTCCAATTGCTGTCACTTACCTCATTGATCTGAAAGGCGACAGGATTAGATGGCGGCATTTCGTGCACAGAGCACTTAACACCCCAAGAACCCCATCGCCCAGAAGGGCTGTTCGCCCTGCAGGGAAGGCCCAGGAAGCCTGCATTTCGGGCCCCACCCCTTGGGCCATGGAATGGCAGTTAGAGGGGTCACGGAGAATATCCTGTTCTTGGATGGGATTTCGGTGTGCTCTTCAAACTTCTCTTCCTGGAAATTTTAATGAGTGTGACGGGACAAATATTTTTATGGCCCAGTGGATGTTGGAAAAGCAGGGTTAAGTCAAGTCAAAACAAATGTCTTTGATCTGTGACTGTCAGTGGTCCCGTATCTGCATTGTCCATTTTTTTTACAAAGGGGCCGTGTGGTAGATGTGTGGGGCTGGGGGGAGATGGTAGGAAGCATTTCACATGCATATTAGAGACTCATTTGGGGAGGCGAGGCAAATTCAAGGTATGGTGCCCTGTGATCTCCTTTTGAGGCTTGCAGATCCAGCCAGTGACGCCATCAGTATATGGTTATTTGGTGAAAGGGCCGTCACTGCTGGTGGTACCATGAATGCTGCATCGGCCATTCTGAAAATACCTCCTCAAGTCACCTTCATCGTCCCTTCTGTCTGCCTCCACTACTGCTGGCAGAGTGTGTCAGATCCTTCAGGTAGGGAGAGAACCGGTTCACTGTCACAGGGTCCTTCCCGTCCAAGTCTGGGCATTGCTGTCCTAGACTATGCACCGTGTTGAGCTGACGAGTATGCAGGTGCTCCTGAGTTTAGAACCTTCACCTGAGTAGTCTTATGTGAGTAGACAAATTTCTTAAGGCCTCTGAACCTCCATTTATGCACCATTAAAGGGGCTGATGGTACATTGGTCCAGGGAATTGTGGAAATGGGGAGATAACTTATGTAAGTCACCTGGACCATAGCAGACACACATTAAATGACAGTTATTATTATCTTAAGGTTTTTTTAAACTTTATTAGATTTTCTGTGCCAGCAACTACACTATGACCAATATCTTGATGCAAATTGAAAAAGTCGGTTGAGCATTCACCTGTTTACAAATAGCTTTATGCTTGGTAAGAACCTGCATTCTGATTAACTAGTTTTTTCACTTTTGCATCCCTCTTGAGGTAGTGTGTGAACAAGTTTTAGGATGTTGGAAAGATACAGTTTTTAAAAAAGAGGTAAGTATTCAATATTAACCAGCTCTCTGTTATAATAGAATCCATATTTTCTTCTTTGTGAAGATTTTCATCGTTCAGCTGAGTAGGAAATCGGAAATTATAGCATCTATTCTATTGAGCTTCATAACAGTTTGCTAGTTTGAGATGGGATTGTGTTTAGACTTGTAGCCATTGAGTTCCAAGTTCACATTAGTGATGTTTAACAGTTGAATTCCAAGGTATTTATCAATTTTCTCAGACTGTCTTCATCATAACTTGGAAATCCATGTTAGCAAACATAAATGCACAAAACAGTGACTTCTAAAGACTTGACACATTCATGGAAAGCCATACACCTTGGGCAGATATCACACAGTATCAGTTTAGAGTTTGTTTGATTGAACCTCAGAGACCGTATCAGTGTCAAGGGCTGTTTTGGAATATATTTACATTTCAATCCTGATGTCTGCATGAACTTTACCCTTTTCTACTTTAGCATCTGCAGAGAGAGATTGTAAATACTCACAAAGTTATAGGTTGTTCTGAGGATTAAAATGAAATAATGCATAGAAAAAGGTACTTCACAAACTGTGAAATGTTGTACACATTTTAGTTAATATAGTTCAAAATTATTAGTAGTAATAGGAAGCATTTAGAGGGCAGGAGTTGTCTTACACTGTAATGCCAATCCCCCCTGTATAATCTTCTTTCTATAAATTTTCTTGTGAGCATGCCAAAATTTACAACAGTCTACACAGATTCTACATTTTCAACAATTTTGATTTGATTTAGAAAGTAGGTTAATTTGGGTGAAAAAAGTAAACTTAAAAAGCTCTTCAAAGTGCCGTGTTAGCCTGATGGTCCATCTTCGACATAGATTATTCTTAAGGCACGTCTATGATCCAGATGGTTTGGGAGATGTGTTATTCTCTCTTTGTGACACCGAACTCCAAATTTAGGGGCATATTCCAAATATCACAAACTATCCTTAGCCCGCTTTGGATTTATGACTGGCTGATAAGTTTGCCAGATTTTGTTGTGGGCATATATATATTTATTTGGTGACCTACCTGGTCTCATAGAAAGACAAAGAAACAAAAAGTCAGACACAGATATCCTGGCTGTCTATCCCAGCCCCTACGTGTGTATGTCACAAAGCAAAAGCCACATGCTGGCCGCGTGGTACAGACTCAGTAAATTGCTATTGATTGTCCAAAATGCGGCCAATTCTAATTTTAGAGTGACTGGTGGTGGTAGTCCTTAACAGGCAAACACGTATCCGATGTCCGCTGAGTACCAGGAAGGGCAAGGCCTTAATGACAGAAAGGTAACGATGACATTCTAATAATGAACATGGGACAGACACAGGAACCTGCAATCATATGAGGAGAGGAGCCATGGTCAGGAGGGTGGACAGAGTGCACTGCAAGCACACACAAAAGAGCAACTCATGTCTGAGGATATGAGGAATTCTTTGCAGAGATGACATTTGGACAAGGTCTTCAATAAGCAGGAGATGAGGGAAGGGAAGGTCCGTGCAGGGTCTAACACAGCGGTCACTGGTATTGAACAAAGTGTTGGAAGGAATACAAGCATTGAGAATGACATGTGGAGGAGCCTCGAGGCCTGAAAACGCAACCCAGCTGAGGAAGAGTGACTCACACATGGGGCTGGGGATGGGAGATAAAGACTGGAGAGCCAGACTGCGGTCACATTGGCCAGGACTTTCTTAGACATTATCTTGTAGGTGTTAGGTGGGCTTTAGATGATTTTAGGCAGGTGAGTGGAGTAACATGTATGTATGTATTAAAGAGATCCATCAAATAATGAATTGGATTCTCAGTGAATCTGATGACATAAAATAGCTGGTCTAATAATTTTCTGCTCAAGACTTAATTAGACTAATAATAAGGTGATCATAAACCTTGTCATCCAAATTGAGGTACTTTTCAGAGTGAAAGGAGGCATTTTTACTAATTGTGCTGGGACAATGGAAGCCAGTTGGAAGGTACTGTCACCTTATCGGTGAAGAGAATTCGGACAGATATGAGATGATTGCTTCTGTGGATGGTAATCGGTTGGCAGGTGGGTGTCTGGGGACTCCTGAAGACTAAAGCAAATCTATGAACTCTCACAATACAAGAAAGATGCTATAGAACCCCAGAGTTTCTCCAATAGAGCCTCTACTTACTGCTTTAAACCAATTTCCAATTTAAATTCTTTCAAGAATACATTTACCTAGTGTCTAAAACTCCTGTGCAAGCTTCATATTTAGAGGAGTGTTTTGTTTTAAGTCAGTGGGCTACCTTAGCTGTCATGTAGCAAGTTTTATTTTTCTTAAAATTTCTCCATTCCTGAAGAGTTAGCCAGACTTGAGGTTAGAACCCAGGTTAGATCCTTGGTCCATCTCTTTGGGTGTTGAACAGGCTATTTCTGTCTTTGATCACACCTGTCACATGGTTAACATCTGAGCAAGGAAAAACTGAGAAATCGAAGTCTAGTGCTTAACACATACTAAATACCCAGTAAGTAGCTATTGTGTGTCTTTATTTAATATTTCTTCATTGGGGAAGCAGCTTTTTTTCTTTTTTTTACTACCACTACCCAACCACAATTTATTTGGTTCCCTTTATGTGCCTTGTATCTGTATCATAGCACTTAACACATGAATTATAATTGCTTTTTAAATTATCGTTCTCATTAGTAACGGTTATCAAGTGGAGGCAATTTGTCCCCTTCCCCAGGGTAAATTTAGCAATGTCTGGGGATGTTTTCAGGTGTCAGAATTGAGGGGAGGGGTGCGGTTGACATCTTGCTGATAGAGGCCAGGGATGCGGCTCTGTTACAATGAGAGGTCAGCCTTCATCACAACGAATCATCTGGCCCAAAATGTCAAGAGTGTGGAGGGCAGAAAACCATGCTCTGGACTGTGACTCCATGCAGGAAGACCATGCCTGTCTTGCAGTGTGCTCACTGCTAACACCGTGACAAGTCTCTGTGCTGGTCCATGGAGTGAATGAATCAGTTCGGAAAGTTCAGCCACCATCCAGCCTCAAATGGATTTTGTTACACCTGTTAGTCAATATGTGGGCTGTTGCAGTAGTGTCTTAAGTACACAGGTATCAGCTGAACACTTGAATTACCAGGTATGGCAAAAGGGAACTCTGAGAGGGACACCGGGGAAAATAAAAGTTACCAGTAAGAGACTAGGCAACAAATAACTACTTAAATATCTCATTTAGGCTTCTTAAAAGCACCTGCAAGCTTTCACATGGAGAACAGAAATCACATTTGTATCTGAATTAAAGTGTGAGGAAGCATGAGATTAAATTGTCTTTGGCTGTTTTGTGAAGAGAAATGTGCAAGGGCCTATTAGGAAGATTGCTTTAAATGGCTGTCTATCTATCTAGCATCTTATAGTTGCCAGTTTTATCTACCGTGCATCTGATAACGGTCAGTTTTCAGTAAGAGCTGCAGGACTCTTTGAAGAGCTTGAGAAAGACCAAGGAAACCAGAGCAAGAGATCTGCTCTGAAACTTGGGAAACCTATTTTCCAGTTGTTGGATGAGATGGGGCCCTTTCCTTGATCAGACGAACTGACCGCTAGCGGCCTTGTGCCGTGAACGACTCAACAGCTTTCCGAGGAACCCATTGGGGTTTCTGGAGCCAGTCACATCTTGCCTCCTGCTCTCACCTGAGCTCGCTTGGACTTCTTGTCAGCCTGAATCGGGCATGCATTTTAATAGGAAGTCAGAGCCTCAACATCATTATGCTTGTGTTTCCTGTTGGACCTTGCATGAGTGTGGTAGGGTTGCCGTAAGTGAAGTTCCACAGACTGGGGTTTTTAACAATCACAATTTAGTTTCTCATAGTTCTGGAGACTAAAAATCTAAGATCAAGGTGTGTGCAGGGTGGGTTTGATCTGTGACCTTTCTCCTTGGTTTGTAAATGGCAGTGATCTCCCTCACGTTTTTTTTTTTTTCCTGTGTTTTTTCTGTGTCTAATTGACTTTTCCTAAAGGAAACCAGTCATTATTGGATTAGGGCCCACCCTGAAGGCCTCATTTCACCTTTATTATCTCTCTAAAGAGCCTATCCCCAAATATAGTAACATTCTGAGATATTACATCTTGGGGGAGGATCTCAACATATGAATTTGGGGGGAACACAGTTCAATTCCTATCACCCCTCTTCAGGGCTCAGCATTAAGTAGATGCTCCATAAATGCTTGCTGTTTGCCAGAGTGATCTATTGCTTGAAAAGGACTGTAGTGGCCGACCCCAGGGTGCCTGGGGACAAAGGTCAGTCTGGCTGGGGTGATGGGCAGTGTGCAAACGGTGCCCCAGGCCCGGCTCTGGGGCTGGAAGGCCGCTCCAGTGCCTGGTGGTCCTGTCCTTGGGGTCCCTG
Organism: Phataginus tricuspis; assembly: GCA_029783875.1. NCBI lineage: Eukaryota > Metazoa > Chordata > Mammalia > Pholidota > Manidae > Phataginus > Phataginus tricuspis. The sequence goes on from JAQQAC010002629.1 coordinate 4,069,352, forward strand.
AGTGTAAGAACCCAAGGTCGGGCTACTTAGACTGTACTTAGTGTGGATTAGTTTAGTAGTTCTTCTCTTTGTTTTGTTTGTGTGTGTGTGTGTGTGTGTGTTGTTTTTGTTTTTTCTTTGTTTGTGCCCACTTAGCAGGCCTTGATTAATCACAAGGGAAAGAAGGCAGGGAGAGGGCTGGGGTAGCCCGGGAGAAGGGGCATCATGTGGGGTGGGGGCCTCCAGCAGGTGAGGGCCCCTGTGGGGCTCCCTGGGTAGGGAGGAAGCCAAGGGGAGGAGGCGCATGGCTGGGGGTGGCGAGCCTGGCCTTGGGCCAGTTCAGTGAGCCTGGGCCTGGGGCAGACAGGCAGGTTTCCCAGGCAGCGCTGAGCTCAGAGCCAGTCTGGCGTCTGCACAGGGCATGAAAGGACTGGACGACCCTCTAACATGATGAGCGTCCTCAGGTCAGACTTACTGCTGATTTTACTCCAGACTTGAACTTCCCTTCTGGTGCCTCGTTTCTAACGTCTTTTTATCCACCTATCAGTTCCTTCTGCCTCAGTGATAGTGACTGGATCCATGGCCCGCTGTTTTGTCCCCTCGGCGGCTCCTACTGTGGGCCCGCCACAAGGCAGGACTCCTCAGGCTCCAGGGTAAAGCTGCCCTTTGCCTTCAACTATGTAACTATCTTGTTTTTCTTCATTTTTGGCCTTCCTGAAATCCCTACAATTATTTGATTTTTCCCTCTAAGTTTTTTTATTTTGTACTGTGGATATGTCTTGTTTCTAAATCCTATTTCCTCTGATAAATGGATTTCCCACCGGACCAGAATTAGTTTTGAACTCTTCCGGCTTCCTTCACCCAACCACCATGCAGAGGTCTCTGCCCTACCTTTCTGTCCTGTTCAGAGATAAATTTCCTTATGATTTCCATAATGACAACCATCTTATGTCATTGCTTCCCCGAGAATCTACCCGCTAGGCACTGGACTTAGTGAAACGTACACAGGTAAGCTAGACAGATGAAGTTCTAATCCTGTGGTTTACATTCTAATGGGAGAAACAGATGTAAAACCAGTAAGCAAATAATCTTCTCAGGGTCTTTCTCCATTTTATTAGCAGTTTAGCGGGGAACTTTGAGAGTCGTCATAAATGAATTAAAATAATTTTCTAACGATCTCTACCCTTTGCATCGCAGTGGAAATGTTATGGGTTCAGTTTATTCTGCTCGGTTCTTGTCTCTGCTGCAATCAAGAATTAAAAGGCAGAAACAGCAGCAAAGCAGAATGAAAGTTTCATTTGAATGCACTCCAAGGGAGGAGCGGGCCAGAGTCAAGGTGGGCAAAGGCAGGCTGCTTACTGTGAGGCTGCTTTTATGGGGTTTTTGGCAGGACAGAGAAGTCCTGGATTGACATTCTTTGGCCTTGGGGGCTTGATCTGATTGGAGGATTGAAGACATGGGCTGCGCTCTGACATTTTTTATTGGGGGATTTTTGTCATCTGGGGAGTTCCTGTGCTCTGAGGTTTCTTATCTGGGACGTGTCTGTGCCCTTCAAGTCACTCTCATCCCTGTGGTTTCATTTAATTAATCCTCTGAGTTCTCTCTGGCTCCCTGGCTTTATCTGATTAACTCCCTGAGTTCTTGGTGGGCGTGGGCCCCACCCTCTTTTCATCCTGCTCATTTCTGTCTTTCTGCCTAACACGCCTACTCACTGAGCATGTGTATGTAACCTCCAGCCCCCCTCATGGGCTCGCCCCCCTCACAGGCCCTCCGCGGGCATGAAGCAGACATGGCAGCCCTGAATTTGGCTTCCTCATTTCAGCAAGGCCATCCCTTCTTTGGCACACCAAAGAGGGTAACTGAAATAGAGTCCCCTGGTATTGCTCGGACCATCTCCCTCTGCCTGGCAGTTAGGTTTAGATGCTCAGTTTGATTTGAATCATCTGTGAAGTATGGTCATGATGATTTCATTATCCACGCATGGGACCGAAAAAGAGGAATCAGTCCCAGGATTTGCTCCCCATCTCTCAGGAACATAAGAAACTGCGGTTGTTGGAGTTTGAATTCCTTACCAAGAATTACTAGTGAAATTTCAGGGTCTGTGTCTGGTTATCCTTTTACATTTGCCTTATATTTGAGTTGTATCATAATGGTCTTTAAAATACTGAACATTTTGTGAGTGTTAAATACCACTCAGATGTTAAAAGATTTTCGAATGGCAAGTCTTGGTAAACTCAGATTAGCCTGTAAAACATTCTCCCTAGACATTCAATCCACCCATCTTGCATCAACTCATGGTTCAGATGCTGAACCTTTCCATAAGAAGTAGACTTTCAAAAGAGAAAAAACATCAGGGTAAGCAATCTCCTGGCTGGATACTGTTCTCATGCTAGACTCAGACATAGATGTTTGCATGCATTATCTCATCACCATCTTGTGTGAGGCATTATTTTCACTATTCCATAGATGAGGACTAAGACTTAGTGACTTTAGATGAATTGCCAAGGGCTATACAGCAAGGCGGTACCAGAGCCAGAATATAATCTGATACTGTTTGTGTCTACTTCTTAAATTCTTTGAAGAAAGGGAGAGCCTGGGAGAAGGCAGGCACAGCACGGGCTGGTGGTGGCTGTGGACTGTGAAGTACATTTGCAATTTAATTTTATGTAAGAATGAGATAACCCTGATTACTTTATCAAAGAATCCGTCTCCCCTCACTCGCAGTTCTTAGTGTCATAAGCCTAAGGAGGCTAAGATGTCCCTTGGAGCTGTTTCTGTGGGTTTGCATGGCTGCCCGTGCCAAAATATGGGTTAAAATAAACAGGTCAGTGTTAGATTCTGGAAGGACTAAGATTCGGGGATTTACCTTCCCCAGTGGCCTATGGTCCACTCTACCAGGGAAGCTGGTCAATACCATTCTTTGAGTGCCACTAGCCGACAGGAGTGCAGTCATCCTGCCACTAACTACACGGCTTTCTTCAGTACAAAGGAAATTCTTTTGAGGGACATTGCCCTGATACAGGGAGATGTGGTCTTCCTCTCACAGAATTCACACTCTGTTAGTGGAGAGAGTGCCCAAACGATTAAGAGATAATGGCTGATGAACTCGCAACACACACACACGCAAATACACATATTCATATACATGCACACTCAAACGCAGAACATGATTACAGCATTTTAATTTTACTCTACTATATCATACACACAATGAGCAAATGTAACACCAAACAATTTAGGGTTTACTGTCAACCTGTTCCGATATTTTTTTTTCTCAGAAGAATCTCTGAAATACTGCCTGGATGAAGACCCTGGGATGTGTGTGTGCACCACCGTATGTGCACACACGCAAAATTTTCTTAGGCTCTCTGTGCTTTAACAAGATTAATAGTCTCCTCTTTGACTTTGTCCATGCATCCAGCTGGCCTTATTTGGGTGTCTACTTGTGATTGTGATAACACCAGACCAGGAATTTGGGGAAGGTGGTTGAACTTTCTTTTTCTTCGTGCAAGGAGTTTTTCTGAAATCTTGTGCCAGGCTGTGTCTGCTCTCTATTGTTTTGGTTTCTCAGGCAGTATAGCTTTTCTTTTCTAATTAACTGGTTTTGTTTAGAAACTTGTATTTTTTTGGAACTGACTAATTCATCAAAAATTAAGCAGAATTGCCTTCATTGTGGATCTGCGGTCCTATTTCAGGCTTACTACCAGTAAATTGTTGCAAAACTCAATAATTTCCAAATTAGGCTGATCAACAGAATTTCATGGAAACCTGAAAATGCAGATTGCAGGGCCATAATCAGAAAGATCTTAATCAAGTGATCAGTCAGGTTGAAAGCAATTGAACCGCCCCTGTGTTTCCAGAACTTGTCTGCAATTTTTAAAATGCTTCATAAAAAATGAAAATACCCAGCCTACTCCAGAGCTATTGAATGAAATCTCTTGGTGGAGACCCAGGCGTCTTCATTTTAACAGTCATCTCGTATTAACAGCCTCTAGGCAAAGGATCATCCAGACCAACCAAGACTCTCCTGTTTGCTTCATTTCTAGCCACCATTTACCACCATTTAACCAGCAACTCCCTAAGGACTTAATTCACCTTAAAGTTGATATTATCAGCCTGTCACTATGACCCTGAATTGTGAGACATGTTCGTTTGGGAAAAGGTGTCACTTTTTTGGCTTTGTGGGTAGACAGGAATGAGCAATGGAGGAACGCTCTAAGCCAACACTCAAGGGCTTTCAGGAGGCCCCGGGGGTCGGGAGTCAGGGAGGGAGAGTTAACATCTCGCCTACGATGTTCTATTATGTGTCTTCGCCCTCTCTGACTTGCAGCTAGGGACTTTGCATTGTCAGTGAGGGTCCAGCAAAGCAGATGTGTGCTCAACTCGAAAGCACATAAGATGCTAGGATTATGATCTAAGCAAAGGTGTTGTAGGTATTTTATTTTCTGTATTTTTCCTACAGCTGGTCTGAAGAAAATGAAACGCACTTCTTAATATTCCACGCAGACCTAGCAAACTTTCAGTGAGATCCCAGCATGGGAAGGAAAAAGATCTCAGTGTCTGACTGGATGTGATATGCATCCTCGACTCTCCCCCTTAATAGACACAGTGTACGCTACAGAGAGCAAAGTGTAATTTTAAGAACCTTGTAATTCTTTACAAATTAGCACAACAGATGGTGTTTATGGGAGCCATATAGTGAGGAATATTTGGGACGTTGTGAGACATGTGTTCCAGGATTTCGGCCTGCTTTCTACTTACTTTAGGTTTTAACTGTCATGCTGCAAAAACGCTATTTGCCTCATAAAGTTTTCATCGGTTCCAAATGTAAGCAGGTGCCCCAAGAGATGGTTCTACTATGGGGCAGAGTCCAAGCATTCTCAGTGGGGAGGGCCTCAGAGAGGCCTCTGACCCCTCTAAGCCTGCTGAGTGCTCTGGCCTTGCCCCTGATTACTTGGCGGTGGCCTGCCAGGCGTTGGTGCTGGAGGTGGGGAGCAGCCTGGGCTTTCCTTCTGGCTTTGGGGTGGCTTTGAGAAGTTCGGTAAGGGCCCAAGGCTTGATAACCTCTGCTCCTAGAAAATAAAAGACAGCGCCAAAGGCCTAACAGTTAAGTTAGCAGCTCGGGATTGGGGCTTGCTAGGGTATAAATAGCTAAAATAGTTCTTTATTGTTTTGACTGTCCTATAATTAAAAACAAAATATTGTTTTCTCTTAGATCCCTTATAGTGATGGGATTTAAAGTAACCAGGACCCATGGGGTTGCTTTCCAAACAGTGTGTGAGAGGAAGGAGGACGTGCCAAGGGTGGGTGGTGGGGATGCCGGCGAGAACGGGAAGAGGTGGCCCTGTGCATACCTGGCACTGCCAAACCGTGTATTTCCTCTTCCCAGTGTCACCTCCTGGGAAACTTCTTCCTTTTCCTTTCGTGTACGATTGGCAAACAGAAGGGTCCCTCGTGTTCTCTAGTGCGGCCTGCTTCTCTGCTCCAGGTTCTGCCCGTTGCTGTTAGAAGCGCCATTTCACCAAGCCCATTCCCTTTTGGTATCTAGTCTCTCCAAGCTAATCCACTCTTGCCTCCCGCTATTTTGAGAGGACTTGATAAAAGTCATTTATTATTTGTATCTTTCTTCTCCCAAATGTATACGTATCTTAATCTTTTACTGATTTTGATAACTGATTTTCATTTTCCTTCTGCTTAGGTGATATGTTGAACAGAGAAGGAAAAGAATGAGTGTAGAAAGAGAGTAGGCAACAGTGTTAGAGAAGTCAGAGCTGTCCTTCAACTCTACCTCTGCACAAAAGCAGCTATGTCTACAAAGATCCCTGTCATACAAATGACACTAGTCGTTCGTATTCAGTACATATGTATATAAGTGTACGTATTTCTAATTTGCTTAGTGCCTGTTCTGAGTAAGTCACCATGCAAGAAACTTAAGAGTTTCAAGGAAATAGAAGCAGCTGGCAACTTCCTCTATACTATGGACTGGTGTGTTTCTCTCCAAAATTCATATGTTGAACACCTAACCCCCAGCGTGGTGGTATTTGGAGATGGGGCCTCTGGGAGGTAGTTGGCTTTAGATGAGGAATGAGAGTGGGGTCTTCCCGAGAGGATCAGTGCCCTTAGAAGAAGAGATACCAGAGAAGTGCTGCTTGTCTGTTTCCACCGTGTGAGGCCACAGTGAGAAGGCATGTCTGTCTGGGCCAGGAAGAGCTCTCACCAGAAATCAAATCTGCTGAACCTTGGTCTTGGATTTTGCAGCTTCTAGAACTGTGAGAAAATAAACTTCTGTTAATGAAGCCAGCCAGTCTGTGGTTTTCGTTATAGCAGCTATACTCTGTCCATAAGCCCCTTTTCCCTAAGAGGAAGGGACATACACACATGGCAAGCTTCTGAACAATACAGGATCATAATGATGCATCCCATGTGTTTGTATTGTACATTTAGAGTGTGACATCTGAAATTCAATTAACAGTGCAAGAGATTTGCATGATATTTCATTGTTACCTGAGTGGGAATTGTTTATAAAACACTGAATCAATAATACAGATGTCTGTGGGTGCTCAGAGAAGACCCTGTAACCTAGGAGGGCACGAAGCTATAATAAAGGCCTTACAATATGCACTGGCCCCTGATACATCAGTAGATGAGCCGCATGCAGGCCGACACGTGGGACTCCCACACGGACTTGCCATGAATCAGGGCCCCCCCTGCCTGAGTGTTTCTGGTTTCTGTGAAGTCAGCACCATGAACCCTGTTATTGACCTCTTTGAGATGGTGAAAAATGCCAGACTCGAGGCATCTTTTAGGTGTTGATAGTTTTAGCTGTGACCAAGTGGTTTGGGGAATATGCGCTTAAAAATGAAGTGGAAGTTTAAATCCCATTGAAATTTAAATAATGTATTCAGTGTGAGTAAATGTGTGTTTGTGTATGTGTGTATTAATCAGTGGAAATTTGCACTTTGCCTTGGCTACTTTCATCTCGACTGTAAAAATAAAATGGCATTCTTATAGTAGTTTGCTCAGTCCGTGGTCTCTTCCAGGCTTCGGAGGAGTGTGTGATTAATTAACCCTGACTTTCAGCAATCACCCAAGGGTGGGAGCTGGGGGAGGGGTGCTTTGATGAAAAACCCCTTCTATGGAGGGTTGCCTGACAGATAATCACTAAGAACTACACCTGTGTTGATAAAATAAATCAAGGAGCAAGAATTGTAACATTACACAGGTGCCAAATACTTCCTATGGCTTGGATCAGCAAATTGTGATGTGGGTGAAATTAATTTTTAGGACCCTATGTGTTCCAAGTCATTGATCCCTTTCATCCCTACTTCCCGTCCGCAGGTGCTTACTTAGACCATCCATCCTTCTGTCCGTAAGCAAGTATTTACAGAGCGCTTCTCAGGAATCTCATATTGAGCCCTCTAGGAAAAAAATCAAGACATTCAAGGCCCACAGAAAAGCTTGAGTTCCACTCTTCAGCCACATAATGCAGGTGGGATGTTGTTGACATCTGCATTATTTGGTACAATGCCCAATTCAAGGATATGGTCAGAGGGGAGGAAAATCTTCCAGGGTTAATCAGTCTAGAAACATGAGAAGGAGAATGATTTTGAGCTCTTCCTTGAAAGAAGGGTACAGACTAGTTCGGCAAATGGTCAAAGGTACCACCATGAGGCAGAAATAAATTGATAGAGAGGTGGGGGATTATAAGAAGGAGATCCTATTATGAAGACTTCAAATATAGGCCCAAGAGTTTAGTAGAAAGTAGGGATCCTGTAAGAGCCAAACAGGAACTGAGGAGTTGAGTCAAGGAAGTGAAAGCTTGGCCTTAACAGGGCACTGTGAGGATTGTGGGGGCAAGAAACCAACAAGGGATCATGTAGTTTGGGATATCTACAATGGGCTGGGTGGGTGTCATAGGCAAATGGATTTGTGGAACAGCAGGAATCCTAAAAACTTTTTGATGGACAAATTCTCAGGCCTAGTGGCTAACTGGCTTTAGAGGAGAAATATGTCAGCATTTAGAGCATGGGCAGAGATTCGTGTTGGGGAAAACCTTGTGGGTGAAACAAACACCTGAAATCCCAGAGAGGGCTCTAGAAGGTGCCCTTGGGGGACCTTGCTGGGATCTGCCTCTCTACCACCCTGCCTTCATATTATTTTGGTCTGGTATTTTAAGGTCTCATATTTTGGTTGAAAATGACAGAAATCCAACGTCAACAAACACGGGGGAAATCTATGAGCTGATGACACCTGGAAATCCCTGATAGACATTTACAGCTTTAGATTCTAATGGATGCAGGAGCCCATGTGTTTCATTCATTGATTTAGTAAAATTTACTGAATGACAGTTATGTGTCAGGCACAACTCCACACTCTAAGGATATAATGATATGTAAAACAAAGACCGTACCCCCATGGAGCTTTATTTTATAAGTTCATATATAATGGAAAATATGAACCAATTTGCTTTGACTCTAGAAGGTGACTTCCCTTCTTCTCCTTCTCTCCCTTCCTTCTCTTTTCCTTCTGTTTCCTATCCCTAACTCCTAATCCCTTCCCTGCCCCAAATTAAACTCCCCTAATCCTTTTCCCTCTCTCCCTCCCCCAAGCTATGATTTTCTTGTTGTAGCATCGATTCTACTCATTAAGTAGCTCAAAACCTACCTGCTACCAGTTCATCAAGCCCAATGGGGAAAGAATATGTTTCCTTTCTAATAATTCTGCCTACAGCCCTATAGTATGTTTCTCACTGGTTTGGATGTTATCGTGAGTTTGTCCTTTGCCCAGAATTCCTTGGTTGAGAGTCAGAAGGAAAAAATTAAAGAACTTAACAAAAGAGCATGGATAGTTGCTGAGAGGATGAAAACAGTGATATCCCCTGATCTTCCTTGTCCGTCACCCAATGAATGTACTGATACACTGGGCTAATAGGTAGGGCCTGGGAGTCTCGCCCATAATGCCATGCTGATATTCTTACTCTATACACTGATGATTCTGGCTCGTGTGTTGACAGGTCTGGCAGAGAAGTGTCGGGTACATTTTTGCCCTGATACTTTGTCATCATTTTTTCCCCCCCTTTCTACCTTTATATCCCCAACCCCTTATCCAAAGGTCCAGGAAAGCAGGGTGGTGATATGGTCAAAGTATTCTTATCATGGGTCTGATTTTGGCCACTGCTAAACTTTCATTAATTCTGAGGAGATATTGCCCATTTCTTTTCCAAGAGAAACATCCTTAGCTAGTGAAAAGGAACTATTTAGAAATGTCCACATTCTCACACTATGATTCACACATAATACAAAGGTGTTATGAAATGTTCAAGGTTCTATAAATAATGGTGCTATTTGTAATAAGAATATGGTTTCTGTATGTAGGATTTGAGAGTAGATGGGCAACCCTCCAAATATGATAGGATGACTGCTGGATCAATAGATAATTTTTTTCTTCTCCCTCCTGTTGTCTAAATCATAGGTTTAAATGTGTTGGAGATAGAGTGCACGGCATATTATTGCTTTCTGTCATTCTGATGACTTGGACTTCCACTTCTTTCAAATGACAGCAGTTTGAAGCCTGGGCATTTGATTAGCTCCCCACACATTCAGTATATTAGAGTCACAGCTATACACTATTTTGAAGATTTCTTGTACATTCAATCAAGTTTGCAGGTACCTTTGAGGAAAAGGAAAAGAGTGATAGACATCTGACTGCTCACATTTATTTCCCATGTATTAATATTGTGCCCTGAAACTAACTTGAAGCCATGCATCCAATGAAAGTGCTAAGATTAAGTAGATTTATATTCCCAGGGCCACTTGTACTGAATTATGTGTTTAGGGTAAGATAAGATAAAGGGCTGCGATGGTGAACATTCTTTAAAGAAATAGTCAATTTCTGAAATTTAAAAATGAACATTCCTTTTTCATTTTATAAATCGGGGAGTTGGTATGAGTTGTATAATATTTAACATATAATATAAATATATTGTACACATCTTCAGTATTTCTTAAGTGGTGATGGATATTCATGTAGTAAAAAAGAGAGAGGAAGAAGAAAAGGAATATCCACAATACACAATAGAGGGGTTCTAATTTCCCAAAGTAGCAAAGGATTGTATTATAAAAAATTGTTGAGCTGAAATATTCAGTTTCTCCTGAAGACTGTGAAAATCAAAATTTCAATTCGTGGTCTTGATCCTTGCGTGTAGGATCAAACTGAGAATATGAAAGTCCCCTCGACAGCATTGGGTGCTTTGGCAAACTGGACTTGCGTTTAGAGCCAGCAGATGGGAGAATAAAGGGTCCCGTATAAAAATCCAAATCAGGAAATTCAGTTCCTTTCCTCTCATCAATTCTAGTCATGGATCTGCTCCAAATGTGTTTTGGAAAATAGAGTCCAAAGACTAAAACAAAGTTTAATAAACATGCACCTCCCTAGCACAGCAGATGGCAAGTAGGAAAGCCGCCTGAAGCAATGTGAGCGAGTACTCCCGTCTGTGTCCTTTTCTTTTTTTAATAATGGTATTTATTAAATGGCTATCTCTATTGCAGACTCATTCTCTGCAGGTAAAGATAAGGCAAGTGGGGAGCAGGTCCTGGAAAGCCACATGAGGTCTGGGGACAAAATGTGACAAAGGAAATATACTTCAAACAGAGATTTTTTTTTTTGATAGCCTTTGAAAGGAGACACATGACACTCTATAAAATCATAGCATCCTAAAATTTTGGAGATGGGGAATGGTTTAGACATGGAAGGGAAAAAGCCTGGATGGGAATCTGGAGAACCTGGTCAGACACTCCTCAGCTAGGTGATGAGAATCAGTGAGTCCATCTCTCTGGCCGTTGCTCTCCTCATCTTTGAGGGGCGTGAAAGCTTGGGATGGAGAGGAAACTAACAGTTTAGCGCTGCTGGGATAGGTACTGTGATAATGTTATAGATCCTGTTTCTCCTCATGCTCACTCTAATCCCAGCAAGCAAGCATCTATCCACATTTCAGAGCTGAGAAACCCCGACTGACTGCCGAGTCCAGCCCTTTCTGCAATGCCGTGGAAGCTTCCCTACAAGACTGTGTGGCTATGTGTTCTTGATGACTTTTGGGGCTCCCACATTTCCTGATTCTGTCACTCATCTCTGTACCCTCCATTCAACACAGGATAAGTCTGGGTTCTGTAGGGGTTGCCAAATTACTTAGGTATTATCAGAGAGTGGTCACGTCTGATTTTTGTTTCCTTCTGTTGAGCAAAGGCAGTAAGTGGACAACTGACTTAAAACCACGTGTTTTTGTTTTATTATTAGGCGCTGACGTCTCCTTTCATTTCAGTTTGTTCAGCTGATTTTAGTTGAGAGAGTCAGGGAAGAAAGCTGGGCGAGGGTTCTCTTTGATTCCCTGGGAACTAGAATTGGCTCAAGATGGTAAATCCTTAGATATGTAACAAATATATGCAAGAACCTATCACAGGAAAGACATTCACCTTGCATTTCTGCCCCTTATTTCCCCCCTTAGAAATTTCTCAGAGTAGTTGACTATTTCAAATGAACAATCGCAGATATTCCTTCCTTAAAGAGAAATAACTTTTCCTTTAGGAGTTCTAGTTTTGGGAAAGATTTTCATACATTATTTGCCTGAGTGAAGAAAGCAGAAGTCCAGGTTATCCAAAAATAGTTTTTATGTAGTTCCCAAATCAATTTTTTTTCTACAGCAGAAATACTTTCCTAATTACCATGAATACTGTGAATGCCTTTTATTGTTTCCAGCCCATTGAAATTATGATTGATTATCTGAAGACAGAACACAGAGTATGCTCTCCATTGTGCTTATGAGAAAACGCAGACATAAAAAAATGGGCAAATTCTTTAGTCCGAGATCATAGGTCACAGAGCCTAATAATGGAGGGCCGACACAAGGAGGCAAGGTTCTTTGTATGTTTGTTTGGTTGGTTTTTAGTCACTCTCTGTGATTGGCTTCCTGTCTAATTTAAGCCGATTATATTAAGGTATTTCCACATGTAGATATAACAGAGCACATGTAAGTTTGGAGTGATGACTTGCTAGGCCCCATCTGCTGTGCACATATGAGCATTTGCTCTCCCATTATTCCTGCACACATACCTTACGTTAAGAAATTGGAGTTGACAAAGGGCCTGTGAATGGATGGTTTTCAGCAGGTGGCCCAAATTCCCTAAGTTATAGCATCGTCATTCCCCAGCCTCTCTAAACAGTGAGAATAAATACGGCACCAAAGCCATCTGTGTTTTTTTTTTTAATCACCTTCAACCCCAAACTTGGAAGCTGGAGAAACCCATGATTGCAAATATTGGGTTGCTAAGTTCACCAGAGATCCTCTGAGTTTGCACATCAAAATATAGTTAGCAGGAATCATGCTATAAGAAACCTCATATAAAAGTAACTTGTTTCTGCAGCAAGGAGAGGAGGGAAGACGGGCCGTGCCGCTCATCGTCCTTCTAGATCTCGCCTTGATGCCTTTGTTTTCGCCATTCTGCCCTGCTTTCAAGTACCTCCCTCTTTCCTGTTCAGATTTTACTCAGGATTTAAGATCCAGCTACATGCCCGACCCCTCTGTGAGATGGCCTGACTTGCCAAATTCAACATCTCCCTCTTCTGAGAAACTCATTTCGGCATTTCGAGCGTTAGTCTCGGCATAGTCGTGACTCACCCCCTGGTCCGTTCCCCTGGATCAGGAGCTCCTTGGGCACGAGGATCGGTTCCGGGTGTCCGCCGCAGTGACCGGCACCGTGCCTCACATCTAAGGGACACACGCTTTGCAGTTACGGGTTATTGATGCCAAGGGCGATGCAGAATCCCCAGGGGCCCTTCTCCTCACAGGACAAGGCGACAGAGCCTTCCCACACGCGCCTGGAATAACCCCCCTTACGGTTTGAGCACCGCCATTACCCATAGGGGAGGGTGGCCTGGCCTGGGTTAGCACAGTAAAATACAGGACACTCAATTACCTTTGAATTTTACATAAACAATGGTTTATTTTTCTGTAGTGTAAATACGTCCACTGAATTTTTAAAAATTTAAAGTAATAACATATCTGATCTGTGCTGACATAACTTATCTCACTTCTCTCACCCTAATCCGACCATGTTGTAGCCTGTTTTTACTTAAAATGTTGATATCTGTTCAACACGGAATTATCTGGTGTCCTCTTACGTTTCATAGCTGAGGCAAGGGCCTCACTCCCTCGCCCTTGTCGGGGGCCCGCTCTGCTCTTCACTTTCTCCTTTGTAAAATGGCAGTAGTGACATGTCACTGGCAGAATGACATGAGCCAAGTGTCTGACACTTAGTAATTATTTAGTAACTATTTCATGTCCACACTGTCTTAATGTATTTTTGTGCTTTTGTTTTTATTTTTATTTATTTTTTAAAGTAAGGTATCATTGATATACACTCTTATGAAGGTTTCACAAGAAAAACAATGTGGTTACTACCTTCACCCTTATTATCAAGTCCCCCCCATACCCCATTGCAGTCACTGTCCGTCAGTGTAGTAAGATGCCACACAGTCCCTATTTGTCTTCTCGGAGCTACACTGTCTTCCCTGTGACCCCACACACACCATGTGCACCAATCATGATACCCCGCAATCCCCTTCTCCCTCCCTCCCCACCCACCCTCCCACACCCCTCCTCTTTGGTAACCAGCAGTCCCTTCTTGGAGTTTATGAGTCTGCTGCTATTTTGTCCCTTCAGTTTTGCTTCATTGTTATACTCCACAAGTGAGAGAAATCATTTGGTATTTGTCTTTCTCTGCCTGACTTATGTCACTGAGCATAATATCCTCTAGCTCCATCCATGTTGTTGCAAATGGTAGGATTTGTTTTCTTCTTATGGCTGAATAATGTCCCATTGTGTATATGTACCACATCTTCTTTATCCATTCATCTACTGATGGGCACTTAGGTTGCTTCCATATCTTGGCTACTGTAAATAGTGCTGTGATAAACATAGGGATGCATATGTCTTTTTGAATCTGACAAGTTGTTTTCTGTGGATAAATTCCTAAAAAAGGAATTCCCAGGTCAAATGGTATTTCCATTTTTAGTTTTCTGAAGAACTTCCAGATTGCTTTCCACAATGGTTAAACTAGTTTACATTCCCAACAGCAGTGTAGGAGGGTTCTCCTTTCTCAACATCCTCACCAGCATTTGTTGTTCCTAGTCTTTTCTATGTTGGCCATGCTAACCAGTGTGAGGTGATATCTCACTGTGGTTTTAATTTGCATTTCTCTGATAATTAGCGTGTGGAGCATCTTCTTTTCATGTGCCTATTGACCATCTGAATTTCTTCTTTGGAGAAGTGTCTGTTCATATCCTCTGTCCATATTTTAATCGGGTTATATGCTTTTTGGGTGTTGAAGTATGTGAGTTCTATATACATTTTGGATGTTAACCCCTTGTCGGATATGTCATTTATAAATATATTCCCCCATACTGTAGGATGCCTTTTTGTTCTGCTGATGGTGTCCTTTGCTATACAGAAGCTTTTTAGTTTGATGTAGTCCCATGTGTTCATTTTTTATTTTGTTTCCCTTAGGTGAGGAGATGCGTTCAGGAAAAAATTGCACATGTTTATATTCAAGAGATTTTTGCCTATGTTTTCTTCTAAGAGTCTTATGGTTTCATCACTTACATTCAGGTCTTTGATTCATTTTGAATTTACTTTTGTGTATGGGGTTAGACAATAATCCAGTTTCATTCTCTTGCATGTAGCTGTTCAGTTTTGTCAACACCAACTGTTGAGGAAGCTGTCATTTCGCCATTGTATATCCATGGCTCCTTTATCGTATTTTACTTGACCATATAAGCTTGGGTTTATATCTGGGCTCTCTAGTCTGTTCCATTGGCATATGAGTCTGTTCTTGTGCCAGTACCAAATTGTCTTGATTACTGTGATTTTGTAGTAGAGCTTGAAGTTGGGGAGCATAATCCCCCCCAGTTTGTTCTTCCTTCTCAGGATTGCTTTGGCTATTCTGGGCCTTTTGTGGTTCCATATGAATTTTAGAACTATTTGCCCTAGATCGTTGAAGAATGCTGTAAGTATTTTGATAGGAATTACATTGAATCTGTAGATTGCTTTAGGCAGGATGGCCATTTTGACCATATTAATTCTTCCTATCCATGAGCACGGGATGTGTTTCCATTTACTGGTATCTTTTTAATTTCTCTCATGAGTGTCTTGTAGTTTTCAGAGTATGGGTCTTTCACTTCCTTGGTTACGTTTATTCCTCGGTATTTTATTCTTTTTGATGCAGTTGTGAATGAAATTGTTTCCCTGATTTCTCTTTCTGCTACTTCATCATTAGTGTATAGTAATGCAACAGATTTCTGTGTATTATTTTTGTATTCTGCAATTTTGCTGAATTCGGGTATTATATCTAGTAGTTTTGGAGTGGATTCTTTAGGGATTTTTATGTACAATATCATGTCATCTGCAAACAGGGACAGTTTGACTTCTTCCGTACCAATCTGGATGCATTTTATTTCTTTGTGTTATCTGATTGCCGTAGCTAGGACCTCCAGAATTATGTTGAATAAAAGTGGAGAGAGTGGGCATCCTTGTCTTGTTCCCGATTTTAAGAGAAAAGCTTTCAGCTTCTTGCTGTTAAGTATGATGTTGGCTGTGGGTTTCTTTGTAATACATGACCTTTATTATGTTTAGGTACTTGCCCTTATACCCATTTTGTTGAGAGTTTTTATCATGAATGGATGTTGAATTTTTTCAAATGCTTTTTCAGCATCTATAGATGTTATCATCAGGTTTTTCTCCTTTTTGTTGATATGGTGGATGATGTTAATAGATTTTTGAATGTTGTACCATCCTTGCATCCCTGGAATAATTCCTACATGATCATGATGGATGATCTTTTTGATGTATTTTTGAATTCGGTTTGCTCATATTTTGTTGAATAATTTTGCATATATGTTCTTCAGGGATACTGTTCTGTAATTTTCTTTTTTGTGGTGTCTTTCCCTGGTTTTGGTATTAGAGTGATGCTGGCCTAATAGAATGAGTTTGGGAGTATTCCCTTCTCTTCTACTTTTTGGAAAACTTTAAGGAGGATGGGTATAAGGTCTTCACCAAATGTTTGATAAAATTCGGTGGTAAAACCATCTGGTCCAGCCATTTTGTTCTAGGTGGTGTTTTGATTACCAATTCAATTTCCTTACTGGTAATTGGTCTATTCAGATTTTCTCTTTTCTCCTGTGTCAGCCTTGGAAGGCTGTATTTTTCTAGAAAGTTGTCCATTTCTTCTAACTTATTCATTCTGTTAGGATATAATTTTTCATAGTATTCTCTCATAATTCTTTGTATTTCTGTGTTGTTGGTAGTGATTTTTCCTTTCTCATTTCTGATTCTGTTTATGTGTGTACACTCTCTTTTTTTCTTGATAAGTCTTGCTAGGGGTTTATCTATTTTGTTTATTTTCTCGAAGAACCAGCTCCTGCTTTCACTGATTCTTCTTTTGTTTTATTCGTCTCAATTTTATTTATTTATGCTCTAATCTCTATTATGTCCCTCTTTCTACTGAATTTGGGTCTCATTTGTTCTTCTTTTTCTAGTTTCATTAATTGTGAGCCTTCTACTGAATTAGGGCCTCATTTGTTCTTCTTTTTCTAGTTTAATTAATTGTGAGTTTGGACTTTTCATATGGAATTGTTCTTCTTTCCTGGGGTAGGACTGTACTGCAATGTACTTCTCTCTTAGTACGGCCTTCACTGCATCCCACAGATTTTGCAGTGTTGAATTATTGTTGTCATTTGTCTCCATATTTTGCTTGATCTCTGTTTTTATTTGGTCATTGACCCATTGATTATTTAGGAGCATGTTATTAAGCCTCCATGTGTTTGTCGGCTTTTTCATTTTCTTTGTATAATTTATTTCTAGTTTCATACCGTGTGGTCTGAGAAGCTGGTTGGTATGATTTAAGTCTTTTTTAATTTACTGAGGCTCTTTTTGTGGCCTAGTATATGATCTGTTTGTGAAAATTTTCCTTGTGCAGTTGAGAAGAATATGTATCCTGTTGCTTTTGGATGGAGTGCTCTGTAGATGTCTGTTAGGTCCCTGTGTTCTAATGTGTTGTTCAGTGCCTCGGTTTCATTACTTATTTTCTGTCTGGTTGATCTGTCCTTTGGAGTGAGTGGTGTGAATTGAAGTCTCCTAAAATGAATGCATTGCATTCTATCTCCCCCTTTAATTCTGTTAGTATTTGTTTCACATATGTAGGTGCTCCTGTGTTGGGTGCATCGATATTTATAATGGTTATATCCTCGTGTTGTACTGACCCCTGTATCATTATGTAATGTCCTTCTTTGTCTCTTGTTACTTTCTTAGTTTTGAAGTCTATTTTGTCTGATACAAATACTGCAACTCCTGCTTTTTTCTCCCTATTAGTTGCATGAAATATCTTTTTCCATCCCTTTTTCGTTCAGTCTATGTATGTCTTTGGGTTTGAAGTGAGTCTTTTGTAGGCAGCATATAGACGGGTCTTGTTTTTTTACCCATTCAGTGACTATGTCTTTTGATTGGTGCATTCAGACCATTTACATTTACGGTGATTATCGATAGATATGTACTTATTGCCATTGCAGGCTTTAGATCTGTGGTTACCGAAGGTTCAAGGTTAATTCCTTTACTATCTAACAATCTAATTTAACTCACTTAGTATGCTATTACAAACACAACCTAAAGGTTCTTTTTTTTTTCCTCGTTTTTCTTCCTCATCCATTCTTTATATATTAGATATCATATTCTGTTTTCTTTGTGTATCCCTTGATTGACTTTGGGGGTAGTTGATTTGATTTTGCATCTGCTTAGTAATTGATTGTTCTACTTTCTTTACTGTGATTTTATTTCCCCTTGTGACAGCTATTTAACCTTAGGAACATTTCCATCTGTAGAAGTTCCACCAAAATATATTGTAGAGGTGGTTTGTGGGAGGTAAATTCTCTCAGCTTTTGCTTAATTTTTAAATCCCTCCTTCAAATTTAAATGATAATCTTGTCGGTTGGAGTATACTTTGCTCGATGCCCTTCTGTTTCACTGCATTGAATATATCATGTCACTCCCTCCTGGCCTGTAAGGTTTATGTTGAAAAGTCTGATGATAGCCTGATGGGTTTTTCTCTGTACATGTTCTTTCTTCTCTCTCTCTAGCCCTTTTAAAAGTCTGTCCTTATCCTTGATCTTTGCCATTTTAATTATTATATGTCTTGGTGTTGTCTTCCTTGGGTCCCTTGTGTAGGGAGATCTGTGCACCTCCATGGCCTGAGAGACTATCTCCTTCCCCAGATTGGGGAAGTTTTCAGCAATTACCTCCTTAATGACACTTTCTATCCCTTTTTCTCTCTTCTTCTTCTTCTGGTACCCCTATAATGCAAATATTGTTCCTTTTGGATAGGTCACACAGTTCTCTCAATATTCTTTCATTCCTACAGATCCTTTCTCCTCTCTGTGCCTCAGCTTCTTTGTATTCCTCTTCTCTAATTTCTCTTCCATTTACCTGCTTTTCTACTACATCTGCTTTTAAATCCCTCCATTGTATATTTCATTTCAGATATGGAATTTCTTAATGATTGAATCTCCATCCTAAATTCATCTGAGTTCTTGAATATTTTTCTGTACCTCCATGAGCATGTTTATGGTTTTTATTTTAAACTCTCTTTCAGGAAGATTGGTGAGTTCAGTTTCACTTGGGCCTTTTACTAGTGTCTGTGAGATTCTGGTTTGAACAGGCTCCTTTGTTGTTTCATATTTGTATGTGGCACCCTCTAGTGCCTAGAAGCTCTAGTCTCTGGAGCTCCTCAACCTCTGGAGTGATATCGGGGTTGCAGGGGAGCAGTGCTGGTGCCTGGGTGGAGGAAAGAGCTGTTTCCTGCTTCCTGGCTGCAGTGCCTCTCTCCCCTGTCAGAACCAGTGGGCCGACAGCAGAGGTGCAAGCCTCTGTGCTTTGCGTCTGTAGCTGCTGTATCCTCGGCCTCCCTCTGGCGGGCCTGACGCCAGGGCAGGGGCTGCCGATTTGCAAGCCGGTGCCAGCAGGCCAGGAGGAAGGCTCAGCAGGCTGCGAATCACAGTGGGGGACCTCGGAGCTGAGTAGCCAGCCTCGGGGATGGAGCGCCTGAAGCTCCTCAAAGTTCCCAACCTGCTGGGCAGAGCGCACCCAGACAACCTTGTCCACCTATCCCTTCTCCCGCGCAGCAAGCTCTGTGCAAACCCCGCCCCTTCAGAGGCCCTCTTGCTACTGGGAAGCCTCTTAGACTGCTCATCTTTCCTTTGTCCCAGAGCAGCCGGATGTGGATCTCTGTCCTCCACAAATGGCTGGAATCTTAGTCTCTACAAGTATTCCACCTGTCTTAGCTTTCCAACCCCTCTAATCTCCAGAGCACCATGCAATGTAGGTTTGTGCTCCCAAAGCAGATCTCCTGGGCTGGGTGTTCAGCAGTCCTAGGATTCCACCCCCTCCCCTCTTTGTTTCTCTTCCTCCCAGTGGTGAGCTGGGGTGGGGGACGGGCTTGGGTCCCTGGATCAAGGCTTTGGTACGTTACCCTGTTTCATGAAGTCTACTCTGTTCTCCAGGTGTATGTAGTCTGGTGCAGCCTTCTTTCCTGTTGCTCTTTTTTTGGATTAATTTTATTAATTATATTTTAGTATTATGTGTGGTTTTGGGAGTTCTCTGTCTCACCCCTCATGCTGCCATCTTTAATCCTGTTTTCAATTTTTTTTTTTTTTAACCTTGGAAAGTTGAGTGATCCAACCTCCTTCCCTCACAGCCACATTTTAAACCAAAGTCATAATTGTTAACTTTTCAAAGTAAGTTTTTATAGCTCTCCTAAGTGGAAAGGGCATAGGAAATCTGTGGTTCCCAGAATGATCATGGCCCAGACCTCAGGAAAGGCACCCTGTATTTTGATGGGAGACATCCTATTTGTGAGGAGTAAAACCACAGAGGAGAGAACCAGCTCTGGTCGCTACCCTTGTGGCCCACCTGGGTATGGGAAGGCGGGGCACTCAAGCCTCACTCGCTCTGTAACCAGCTTTCCTCAAAGGATAAAGCAGCACATTGCTCTTCGTACACTTCTGCTTTGCTGGAACTCTTCATACAGTGATATTTGAAGATTGTAAAATGTTAGCCACTTTATTTAACTGCTTCTGTTTACAAAGTTCAGTGTATACATCTAAGAGTCAGAATATGAGTTTAGAAAATGAAATGGGATGATGGGAGTTTGTAGGATTTTAGGTAATTAAAAATATGCACACATACGCCTGGGTTTGGCTTTTTAGTGAAAACCGTACAGGGTTCCATATCAGACATTTGTTCAGAAAAAGAAAAAATGGTTAATTAAGCAAGTTGCAGAAAACAGTGACTTTTATATATAGCTATATGTATATTTGATGTATGTGCATCAGCTTTACCTATCCAGGATTTTGTTATTGGAAGAGAATATTTAGAAACCCGTCATATGGTAATTTCAGTGGATCGTCAAAACACATAATTCTGTTAGACACATTTATGACTTGGGATCTCATTTCATCATATACACAAATTACTGCAGAGACTTACATGATTTTACACAGACCGATTATCGAACAAGAATTGGCCTGCCCCTAGGACCATAAATAAATCCGCCTGGGGTTTGACTGAAGTTTAGATAATTTAAAAGACTTGAGAAACCTTTTGAAAACAATTGTGTCTTAAAGAGAAGATAATACCATCCATAATGTTTGTGGAACTTTTACCCACGAGAACCTTATTATTGCCATTGTGGTTTTAAAAAGATAATGGAGATTCTGTTTTTTCGGTTTTAATTGTTTTACTACAGAGATAAAAAAAAATAGCAAACAAAAGAGAAGAAAAAGAAACAATTCAGTGAAACTCTCAAGTTAATAATTTATTAAAGAAGATTTCTTTTTTACCTTTACTTCTTCCTGTTGTACAGGAAGTTTTCCTCATGACCTCAAGCTGTGGGTTCCTTATTATCATATTTAGCATTTCACTGCATGACAGAACAGAGATTACAAACACTCTGTTTTCTAGTAAAGTATCTCTTTTGTTTTTGATACAGAACTTACAATATGGTCTGTGATATATTGGTATGAAATTCTGAATTCTGATGGTTTACCCTAAATTTCTTTTCTAATTTAGTTTTAATCATCTTAGTCATCTTCTATTCAGAAGGAGGCTTACGTAACGGACAAGAGCAAACCATTTTCATTTAAAGGCGAAAACAAAACATCTTTGTTGTGTTTAGTGAATCATTAAATGTAGAATGGGAGAAACTGTAGACTCACATGGAGTTGATATGGACATAGGTGTAACCATCCTGAGAATATGTTGATTTTTGTCAGTTTTTATTTTGACTTCAGAGAAACCTAAGTTTAGAGACCAAATCATATTAGCGAGGTATTGAAAGGAATCTTTGTTTCCTTTTTTAATTGCTTGGACTCTGTAACTCAAGTGTTTTTCTGAATTTTTGGGTAAGTTTTAATGTCTCTAACATTGCATTTCTAAACCAGAAATTATTTCTCTTCTCTTAATAGACTGGAAGGAAAGAAAAAGGAGATCCTCTAAACATTGCAATTGATAAGATGACCAAGAAAACACGAGATCTAAGGAGACAGGTACTGTTTTCATTTTTAAGTGCATGTTACTTAGAGGTGGTTTCCAAGAATGTCCTTTTCTTGGAACATAGAGCTGATGTTCAGGTTGCTTATTCTTTAGAACATCTACATATACACAGAAACATCTCCTCAACAAGGTAGAGTCAGCTGAGCAGAGAGATGTGACAGCTGCAAGAGGTGTGATGATAAAAACAACCTTGGAAGGGGCAGTGTGCTCGCTGCCCAGAGACTGTCTTCCTAGGTGGAAACTTGATGAGTTTACTACTTTCTACATCTGGTTTTCAGTTTTGCAGATCCAGATAGGCAAAGAACCAGTCTCTGATTTCTGCTAGTTCTTATTTATCACGAATCTCAGTGCATCACGTGCATCAATAAGAATGCTAATCGTTACTGAGAAAGACAACTCTTCATCTGATGTGCCCGTTAAGTTGTCTGACCCGGTATGGACATAACTCTAGGAGAAAGTTTGCTTATCAGATGGTTGTTTGGTAAGCAGGGAACCAAAGCAAAGAAAGTTGGATGGTTTGAATGGCTAATGGCTTCAGTAGTATGATGTGTCCATTTACTGGAGTGGCTGGGAATCTCAGGCCGGGACCCCTTTTCATCTTGAAAGTGCTATAACTAACTCTATAGTATTTCATCCTTCTTTTATGTTTCCATCGTGAGCTCCACTTTTTCTTTGGTAGTGTTTTCTCTCTAGAAGAGTTATACCAACCACTGACTTCATTACTTTGACTTCAAAGAAACCTAAGTTTAGAGACCAAATCATATTAGCTATGTATTGAAAGGAATCATTCTTTTTTATTTTTTAATTGCTTGATTTAATTGATTAAAATCCTTTCTCGATTTCTGCCTGAGAGGCACCCTATCTCCCACCAGTAGCTTTTGCCTATACCCATCTTATTCATTACGTGTGGATTATGTTAGTCAGCTAGATCCAAGCACTATCCCAGGGCAATGCCAGCTTTACACTGTACAGCGGGAATAGCTGGACTGGCATGCATGCATCTAAGCACTTAGACAAGATTAGGAAGTGCTTGGGCAAGAATGGCCCAAGAAGCATATTAGAAAGGGGTTGCATGAGAGGAAGACACAGTTCTGATTACTGCTGCAGAGTTTTGGAGCTCTCTTGACTACCGGAAGGTGTAGACACACCTGAGCTAGGCTCCTCTAGAAGATGTCACAATTAGTTCTGAAATAGGAAGACTTCAGTTTGACTGCCCCGCTAACAAGCCCTTGGAGGAATGCATTTCCTCTGTATTTTATCTTGAAATCTGGGAGAATAAAACAGTATCCTGTTAAGCCTTAGTACTACTAAATAGGTATGCCTCTCCTTGGCCTCTTAGACCCACCTCTTCATATGAAGTCCTCATCTGATATGAAATGATGTGGGGAATAGGCATCGGGATTGGTGTCAATGGCAAACATTGAATCAGGTGACTGGAGCCCAGGGCTTACTTCTAGCTCTGCGACTAAACTGGCTGTGCAACTAGGGGTCCTCATCTCTTGGTCTCCTTTTCTTATCTACAAAAGTGAGGAACCAAGCTACATCTGTAAGCTGTCTTTGAGCTGATAAGATTGAATCCCCATTCATTCCCTATGTCAGAGACCCTCTCTCGCCTGATAATCAGATTTTGTAAGCTGTGAGAGGGCACCTTCTCTAGGGCTGGCCTTTGGCTAGATCATCAATGAGACAGAGTTGATGGGCTGAGTCTTCTCACCTCCTCACTCTCTTTGTCTTACTTAGGGACTATTCTTTTACATTTAGGGGCCAGCACACCTCAGCTCTCTGCCCTCAGAGATGTATCATAGCAATTTTTAGTCTTCTTAGGAAGGAATGGATGAAGTAATTTTTACTCTGGTGTTCCAATTGTCAGAAAATGGTTGACTCTTTTTAGCTGAAGACAGTGGTGAAATTTGAAGGTGTAAATTTAAATGCCTTGGTGGCAAGCTCCTGGAGGGCTTCTTTTAGGATGGAAGTGGAAGGAGTATGTGAAATCATACCAGGCATAAGATTTTTTTTTTCTGCTCGCTTTTCCTAAAGATTGAGAGGAATAAGGGTAAAAAGAATTGTTTCGTGATATTAACATCCAACAGTTATGGCATCATTTCACACCACATCCCTGAACTTGGTTCAAACATCTTTCTCTTCCCCAGTCTGCCTTTCTAGAACTAGGATGGTCCCCATCTGTCAGTTCCATCCCTATCCATATGCTGAGATATTTTTGTCTTTCTTCCCACCTCTTCTGTTCCTCTGCGTACACCTGTAGTGGTACAAAAGCTTCTCTGATTTAATCAGAAGCTGCCAAGCATTCCTGCAGATGGAACATGCAAGGACTGATTAACTTGGCTCAGGTAGATCTTCAGCTTGCATTTGGGTAGCTAGTTAATTGGATTAACAAGGTTTTACCCGAGTCTCTGATAGTGCCTATTAGTGTGACCCAGCGAATGCTAGTATTCAAATGGATGTTCCGCTATTGCTGAAATACTCTCTGTTCTTCCAATTACTGGCAAGCTTTGTTTAAAAAAGATTCTAAATGAGAACACTCAGTTATCCATGCCCACTTCCCAGTGCACATGTATTCCTTTCTACAATATATAGAGCAATTCAATCACACAGGGAAAAACAAACTGAAATCAAAGAAGAACAGTTCTAGTGATTTGTATTAAGTCCCTACTCTTTCCATCTCCTGCCTCTTCCTCATTGTCCTGAGATTGGACAATGTCCTTCAAAGGGTGACCCTGGAGTCTTGCAAAGTTCTAGCCACCAAACTAAAAATAAATAAAGTTAATCATGATCATTATCTTGGACTTCCCTAATGAAAGAAAGTGGACTAAAACTTGTAGGCACTTGAAAAATGTCAAGAGTAATTGAATAAAAAGGATTTCTGTTTAAGTAGGGTTTTGAAGTAAATAGAACCCCTTTCTTCAGGCAGTATTTCCCAAGGAGCTAGGGATTCAGAAGTTGGGAAAAGGTCACAGGAACCCAAGAGTGTTATTTCAAAGTGGTTGGCACAGAACCATCTTGCCAATTAAGCCCATGAGAGTGGGCAGTGGCAGAGCAGAATCCTCTTAGGAGTATTTTGCTTGGAATTAAAAATGAATTTAGGGGAATATAACTGCCATCTTTAAGCATCATGTTTTAATCTTAGAGCTGTGGGCACAGCATGCCCATGTATGAGCTCAGGTCCCTGCTGTGACTTGGGAGTCAGACCACGACAAAAACAGAAGCACTTGGCTGGCTCCCCACCTGGGTGCCCAGTAGCCCACATGGTCTATCCGTCCCCTAGAGAGGAGGACCCAGTCAGTGTCTGCCAGCCGCCCCTCCATGTCCGCCTTCTACGGGCCACCTGTGAGCTACTCTAGGCATGGTCTCTTAATTGTCTCTAAGCCTAAAGGGATGCTGGTTTATCCTGGTTATTAACTTCATCCTTCCGTTCGTCTTTTTTCCCCCAAGTTTATAAGCAAATCAGGACCCATGTGTTTCCCTATGAAAAGCTAGTAAATAATAATCATAAAACACATTATTACTAAACTTAGCAACTGTCTCATTCCCAAAGCCAATCAAAGGCCTAATTCATATCCCTTCACCCTTAATAGCCATCACAATAATTCCAGCAATGAGACCCAGTAAGTGTCAACTTGATGAAAGTGTCAGTTTTGCTATTAAAATCAAAACATTTTGAAGAGACAGCAAAAACCATGTATAGAATGCTTCTCCACTGGGATATATACTTAATCAAATGGATTATATAACAAAGGCTTAAACACAAATAAGCAAAACGTATCACTGTATGATATGTTTAAAGGTTGATTTATCAAGACCTTGCCTCCAGACAGGACCAAAGAAAAATCTGCCAACAGTAAGAAATAACTGTAGCTGGAGAGTTTCCTCAGTCACCCCCTTTGTGACCCATTTCCTTATATAAGAACTATGGGTAGATGTGAGCAGTCATCAGCAAAAGCTTGTAAAATTCCTGCCCACAAAATGTAAAATGATAGCTGACATGTATCGATTCCTTACAGTGTGCCAAGCACTGTTTTAATTTCTCTCCATGGTGGACCACATTTAACCCTCAGCCAGCTCTGTGAGATAGGAGAGACAATCACCATGCCTGGTTTACAGTTGAGGACAGGAACCGAAATAATGCACCAATAATGTACACACAAGAAAAATCTGTGGTGAATGTCAAAAATATGGTTCTTGTTTGTCTCTCAGCTTTCCAGCTATTATGGTTCATTGGACCCTCTTTTTGAGAAGTACTGCTATGTTCAGGTAGCTGGCTTCTACTTTACTGAATGTTTTCCTATTCATACATGTATTATAGATCGCTCTGTTCAGTACAGGGTGCTGTTTGATGAATAATGAGCTACTGGACTTTCCAAAACATTTACAGAAAAAGGGATTTTAAGCCATTCAATTTTTTTGTTGCTGTTCTCACCTGCTCATGATAGGAACAATTATTTTTAGATTCATTTAAAAAAAAAAAACTTTTTAAAGGCCCTTATTTCTGGACTTGAATCTGTTTTCCCTCAAGAGCACATGAGGCTATCTATATGGCTGTGATGAAGAAAAAAATTATAAAATAGATTCCAATTTCCTCCAAATGTGAAGGTTTGTATTCCTCACACTGAAAACCTATGTCAGATCTGATATAATCCTTGGAGTTTGTCCCTAGGTCAGATTGCCATGCTGCCATAGAAGTATGGAGGCCAGAAAATGATTGTTCAGTAATTGGGGTTTGAAATACAGAACATGAGGAATTCAGCAACAGCTGAATACAAACTGCATCAGAAACACCAAAGTTCAGAACCAAAAAGTCAAGGAGGAGAGGGGCAGAAGAAGGGACCTTCCCCTTGACCACAGGTTGTGTATCCAAGCTACCTCTGCCTTAGGGAAACCCTGATACACCAGTCCTGAAAGGCAGACCACCACATACACATTAATCTCCTAGAAAACAGTCATGAGGCCAAGTTCAAAGTACATGGTTTCATCAGTTGGAAATAGTTCGTAAAATGTCAGTGTGAGCAAGCTCTTCTCCTACGAACACACCGCTCAGTCACCTGCTGTTTTAATGTGTTCCTGTGAACTAGCATATGGTTGACTGTTCGCGCATCAACACAAGTTTGTGTAGGACATCAGGCTTGACCTCTTTCTCACAAGCAAGTCTAGATCATAGGAAGGGTCCACTGGCTCAGTATTCATCAAACAGTACCCTATACTGGGCAGAGCAATCTATAATATATGTATGAATAGGAAAACATTCAATTAAGCAGGGGCTTCAGCTGCTGATGTGTTCTCTTCTGTGAATTTCTCCAGGCCCTGGAAGTCAGCAAAAGGGGGAAGGAGAAGGATAAATAACAATAACTGAGTCCTGGAACACAATCAAGAGGACATCTAGTCAGTCTCTAGCGTCTTCTCCTGTCTGGGCAATGAGATTGTCATTAAGAATCTTGACCCTGACATTGAAAGATCCACTATAGGATTATTTTTAAGATTCTATATTGTTTTCTAGAATGAAATGCCTAAAAATGAAAATTTGGAAAATTTAACACCAAGGATTTTTTGTTGTTTGTTTTAAGAATGCCCTTTGATCAGAACATTCATTTCAGAACACCCATCCCAATTAAATGAGGTTGGCCCATATTCATTGTTTGAAGCAATATCTAGGTTGGCATTTCTTATCCAAAACTGTCACTGAAAGGGAGATCATTTTAAAGTGTGGTCAACAGTTTGCCACTGTGGCCCGAACGGGGTGTTTCTCAAGCTGACGATAGCCGCTAATCGCCTTTGATTCTGACGATGTACTCAGTGGATCACTGAAGCCAGCTTGCGGCCAAATATATCTGTTCTAGCTGACCCCTCCTTGGGGAGGTTACCTTTTATTACCTGAAATGGCTTTTGGCATCCATCTTCCCAGGGGAAATTTCCATCAGAGCAGCTGATATTTCTTTATCTCCCCCATTTCCTAAGGAGGCCGGGTAAATCTGAAGTTTAGAAAATGAGTTGTTTTCCTGCAGGCTCTGCCTCTCCTGCCGTCGCCACCAGCCTGGTGGGACCCTGCCTGCTCTAGATTTCATCACTCTGGGCCTTCCGTGGCCCCGTGCATGTCACTGATGATGGTGGCAGGAATGCAACATTGCTCTTTGCTTGGGTAGAAGATTGTGCAGCAGGGGATGTTGGCTGTAATATCCATCTGTTTACCTGATGTGCCCTTGACCAATCTCCATCCTCCTTGGCTGACTGAAATTTACGGGATACCTTTAAGCCTGTGCTTGGCATAGAAGCATGGCACCCTGACCCCACGCCTACCCTACCCAGGTGTGCGCTTCACAGCCCTGTACAGCATCTCCCATCAATACCCCCTAAGTCCCCATCAGGCATTCTCCTAAATGCATGTGGAGTCCATCCCTTCCTCTCCACTTCTGTTGATAACTGCTTAATTGCCTGTCACAAAAACGATGGCCAGAGCCCTACAACTAGTGGCCTTGACCCCAGCCTCCCGGCCTCAGCTCCCTGTAGCTCCTGCGCTCGGATAAGCCTGCATTCCCACATCCTCGGGACTTTTCATGGCTTTGGCTTCTCGGGAATGTCTTCTCTCCCTCCTTTTGTTGATTTTTGTTTTTTGTTTTTCCTTCCAGGAAAATTTAGTTTTTCCTACAAGGATTAGCTTAAATGTCACCTTATCATCATGACCATATAAAATTACTATAAATAGAGTTCATCCAGTAGGCTCCTAGGCATTTTAAAATACCTTTATCATGACCCTTCTTGCAAGTTTATTCCTTTATGTGTTTTTGCCTATGCCCCTATCTCATTATTGGCTGTTTCTTCTGGGCACACCATAGTGCCCAAAATAAAGTAAGCTTGCACCACACACGTGTTGAGAGAACAAAGAATCCCCCGTATGCAGTCATGCCTCCCAAGAAATAGCCTCATCAACTACCGTCCATGTTAAACTCTCATATCTCTGGTTCCATTGTTTTAAAAAATAAATTTGTTAACATAAAAAGTCCATTTATACTAAGTTAATAATGGCCATTTACATTTTAAGAGAGAGCATCTGTGCCTTAACTCAGAAGTCTCCTATTGCTGGGCTGGCTCTAGAATAAAGTCCACTCAAGAACCTGTTGAAATGCAGACATACGGCTCTTGAGAGATTTTGATTTTGTGTACATATAGTGGCACCTTAAACTCTGTAATGTAATAAGCTTCCCAGATAATTTATAATGTTCTAGCAGGTTTGAATTCCCCTGCCTTTGTTTCTGATCTGGAATCCTTTAGATCATACTGTGGTCCATTGGGGGATTTTAAGGACTCTTGAGGTCCTCGGTTCCAGTCCATTTGTCCTCTCCTGGACTTTGCCACTCCACAGATCTAATACCTGTTTCAAGGGAGGGAGAAATCCATGCCTGAGCCTCATCTCCCCATGGGCCAAGATTGGAAATGGATGGTCAGATTGCTCACTGTGCCATGTTGAGGGGATTTGCAAGATCTGTGCTTTCTGGGCAGGACCAGGATGAGGGGGAGTTGAGTGAGGCACTAGTTTCGGGCATATAATTTTATGGAACACCCAGAAAACTCAGTAATCAAGATAAATGGCATTTTATACAGCATTTTAGAAAATTGAAATGAATGCAAAAAATCCCTTAGAAGCAAATTATCAAACTGTAAATAAACACAGGAACAGTAACGGAAGTGCTGAGCCATATTGAAACTTGAAGCAAAAGAAAAAAACTAGCCCTACGGATCCTGTCTTTATCTCCAATGTTGCTATTTTGTTTATGACAGGTGAATCTTTCCTTGGTCTTGGCTCTGCTCCAGAGCTTTTATCTAGTAAAGTCTTGACTGCACCTGCTGTATGAGAAACTTTCCCCTCAAAGTCTCAATGTCAGGTGGTTTTCTAATTTTCCCTACATTAGTGGCAAAAGGACTGACTTTCAAATTTTAAGAGATGACACCTTGGACTCCCGATTTGAAGACCTATTTGAGTTGTGGTGTCTTTTAGGTTGTCTTGCTCCAAATGCATTTCTTCTCAATGTTTATCCCAGTGACATGGGCTTTTTATGGCACTTTGAAGTGCCTCAGAGAAAACGGAGAGCATTTTAATACTGCTGATTTACTCTGTCAGGTCTACAGTAATTTCCTTACTGCCTAATTATAAGGCTCGGTTTAATTTACTCTACACATAATGTTTACTGATGCACATATGGTGCCACATTTCAGGAAACTGTACCCAGAACAGGTATTTTTGTCAGGCTGGATCATGGATAATTTCCCTCATATACAGACAAAAAAAAAAAAAAAGGTAAGAAATTTAATTGCCTCAACAAAGAATATCCCCCAGTGAGAGGGAGAAAAATCACACCTATCTTTGACTTCAGGAAGAAGGATACATTCTCTTTAAAAGCTTATTTTAAAAGCTAAAGGATGATTATATGGTTGCATGTGTATAACGATTTTCAATTACCCCAAAATTGGGGGAGGGGGTAGAAGCTGGGGAAAAGGAAGGAGAGGAATGGAAAGCAGAAATATATTCCAGGCTTACTTCTCAACTACCCTTAAAAAAGGAGATTTGGATTCAGCAGTAATGCATCCACAGACTCTTAGAGGTAGAAGGAGCTCCTAAGGTCTTTTCCCAAGGCAGAGAACCTTTACTCGGCCTCCTCAGGAGCCCCCTCTACCAGCCTCCGCTCTAGAGGCGGGAGCTCGTCCCTTTACCCAACAGCTGCTACCATTACTGGACAATTTTAGTACTTACAAAATTGAGTGAAGATGAGTGATTTTGTAATTATCAACCACCAATACTGGTTTTATGCTGCACAACTGATGTTTTTTCCTGCTTTGCACACGTTTAAGGACCAGATAAAAACTTCAGTGAAGAACTCTGTTTAGTGTTCCAACAACCTACAAACAGTGAGCTCATGATTTCACAACCAACTGGCTTGTCTTTCCAGAGCTCCAAGTGCCAAGCGCTGTGAGGGCTTCGGAGCGGAGCCTCTGGTGCTTCCTTATCCTTCAGACGGCTGGGTAGCCAACGCTCTCAATCATGGAATCCTTGGTCCTGTTACCAGAGACAGGTTCTTGGTCTCCTTATGAGAAAGAATTCAAGAAAGGACCCAGAAACGTCATGGAGCATTAAGGATTTGTTTGGAGATTTAGAGTTTAAAGAAAGGAGAGGGTACACCCCAGAGAGCTGGGGCGAGGGCAGACCCAGAGGGAATTGCACACAGAACAATAGGGAACCTTTTTGTATGAAGGAAGATGAATATTCGCTAAGTGAGTTTAGTTCCAAAGGGAACAGATGGAGTCCTCCTGGAGCTCAGGCTCTGCGGTCTCACTTTGGGCAGCAGAGGTTTCTGACTGCATTTGTTTGGTCCCTACTGCAGCTGTCATGGTGTGGGGAAGTAGGTGTGATTTTTCCTGTGAATGGATTTTGGAGTGAAGTTTGGGTCATTCCTCCTCCATGTTAGAACTAGCCAGTTTAGGCCAGTCTGTTCTCTATATTCTTACTCCACATCCTGAAAGAACAGTGTAAGCAAGCATTTAACCAAATGTAAACACTGGCCAGAGCCTCCTCCCCCTTTGCTCTCCTGTCTGGCTGTCTATCTGCTGTAACACTCCCATTTACAGCTGGTTTTGCAGGAAGGCCTCAAAGCAGAGCTGCCCACTGAAACGGGTTGACGTTTGTTTAGTGTCCATTCTTCCCTTGATATTTTATCTAGTATCCCTACAACAGTTCTGCAGAGGGGGCATTGCTGCAAAAACCTTTCTTTTTACAGAGTATTCAAGTTCCAACACTAACATTACATTTCTTACTGATACAGACCTTGTAAGGTAGAGAACCCAAGGGGGCTGACTCTGAAGCCTGTCCTTTTCACGACCGTAGTTGTTAAAGTTGATACACTTTGGGCTTAGTTTATAGCTTTTATTAAATTCCCTTAATGGGAAGAATATAAGGTTAAATATCAATTAATAATGAGGTTCTCAATAGTAATCATAACAGTAGGCTTCAGGTTTAATATAATCACCATTTTTTTTCTTCCTTTAGCCATCTGTATCTGTGTCTAACCCCACGCAAGACACTAAACTATGAATGAGATTTTGACCATTATTTTTCTAATTAGTCCTAGGGGGAAAAAGTAAAGGACTTTTGATGCCGGGTTTTTGTTCACGAAGCTGAAAAATGAGCTTAGCAAACAGGCAAGGTAGAAGAGCAAGGTACAGGCTTTTATTTAGAGATAAAGTGAAAGGACAGAGCTCCCGGCTCACATAGGGAGGGGAAAAAAGAGCCCCCCGGGGTGGTGCGTTGTCTAGGGGGTTTTATAGGCAAATGAGGATTTTTCCAGAACATGAAAAAAAGGCTTAGGGGTGTGGACTTGTACCACCTGCCCTGCCCTCAAGGTGGGCTGGGTTGTTCGCTACTTGCTAGGGTTGTTTACAGTAAAGTCACTGGTTATACTGAGATACTCTTCTTTATTTAGGAAAACACTCAAGCATTCTAGGCCAAGTTGCTCTTGGCCTTTTGACTTTTAACTGACCTCACTGAAGATGTTTAGATTCTTAGTCTGGTATCTTGATCCTAGAGGATTAGTGTGACCTTGACTTTGCGTAATGCTTAACAGAGTTTCAAAAGGGAATTCTTTGCCCATTGTTATATTGCTGACTGTAAATATCCCGCCCTGCTTTTTCCGGAGGTCCTCACCCTACTCTGACTACACCCATGGTCCCTGTCTCACTTTCGTTTTAGCTGGAGGGATATCTGATTAAATGCAGATCAGAAGACTAGCAAAGCTGCCCGGCGTTTTCAGTGAGAAACAGTTGAATGAACTGTGCCCTAGCATTCCATAAAGAAGAGCCCTGTGTCCTTTGGTGAGGAGGGAATTTTCCATCTGATCCAACCAGGAGTGCTCGTCGGAAGCTCGGGTGCATGACCAGTCTCAGCTCCTTCCTCTCTCATCCCACAGTTCCTTAGTCTGTCTGAAGTGTATCAATCCTGTTACCTGTTAAGGGCAGAACTGCTATATTTTTATTTGATTCTTTCAGTTTTTCATCAAGGATCAGACTGCCTTAAATAGCTGTAGTTCAACTTGCAGCTGTGTGAAGGGGGTGGCTGCAGAGCTGCAAAGCACCCTTGGGCCTGCCAAGCCGGGGGTTCTGGGCTGAGTTTAGGGCAGGAAGAAGGCAGCAGTGATGAAGCGTGCCTGGCTGGGCAGAGTTCTCGGCCCCTCCTTGGAACTTGGAAGACTCAGATCAACCTGGCCCTGAGGCTTTATCTATAGATGCCTAATCAGTAGTTGAAAGGAGGTCACTTGTGACTCATCAAGGAGTCATTTCGTCTGTATTTTACCATAGCAACCAGCTTGCCTGGCGCTCTCTGGGTGCATGCCCTGTGTGTTTGGCTCGTCTGTAGAAGAACCCTTAGTACTTCTGCCCGATGAGGAGGAAACATCAGAACTGGAGTCTGGTCCAGTTCAGAGCACCTCTATCAAGCAGGCCAGGCAGCCCTACCAGACACTCCCATAAGCCACAGAAGTTTTAGGAAAAACCAACAATTTCTGTTCTCATATTTAATGTTTCCTCTTCATTCTTTGCAAAGGAATTGCTTAGAGACGCCTGGAATAACCTGTTTTCCAATAAAGCATGAAGTGAAGGGAGGAGAAAAGTAAACTGGCCACCTGTCAGTGATACGGGCCACAGAGGGGCTCTCGGAGGCCGTGTCTAGCCTCCTAAGTCTTCTCCGTAAGCAGGCAGCTGCTGGGTCCTGCAGGTGCTCAGTCACATGTGAGCAGAGGGTGGACAGAGCTTGGAGAAGTGCAGTAGCGATGCGACATGGTGACATGGACAGAGGGAGAGGGCTGTAAGACTGCAACCCATTGATGAGACCATCTAGAGCAGGTGCTGAAACTACTCCGCATGGCCCAGATCTGGCCCTCTGCCTGTTCACATGAATAAAGTCGTCTTGTCAGCTTTTTCACTGCAAAGGTACAGGTGACTGGTGGTCGTACAGACCAACTGGCTGCAAAGGCACAAATACATACTACCCAGCCCCAAATAGGAGAAGCAGGCCAATCTATGCATGAGGAGTAAGTCTGCTAGAGATGAAACAAATATGGTGTAGGAGCCCAGATTCCCTGAAAAGCAGAGGGACTTTAAATCTGACTGTCTCCTGCCTCTCCCTTAAACAGTGATAACACCAGCTATTTTATAGGATTTCCACAAACTTGGAAATGTGGAGGAATCATTAGGCCTCCATCTGAAATGAAGCCCCTCTAGGGAGACATTCAGCAGCTGTTGGAAGTGCAACGCTGTGCAGTAGTTCAAGACAGAAAGTGAAGAAGTGTAGCATACGGTGGCACAATTCTGGAGACAGAAGTTAGCTCAGAGGCACATGGTTATCCATAATTAGAATAGAGCAGGGAAGTGTGGTGAATGGTTCTCCATTTTAGAAAATGTGATGGGCTCCTTAATAACCTTAAATGGTCAGCAGCTTCAGAGGTTCACTTATAAGTGACATCTGGACCTACAATTAAGTACCCATCATCCCCCTTCCCTTATCCAATAGCATCTTATTCCCCCAAGTTTCCCATCAGGCTCAAGTGAACTGAAGAGGCGCTCATCTGACACCTGGAGTGGGAAATGGGAGTTCTGAGCTGAGGTCTTCCCAGGCACTCTTGTTTCTGCGATGGCAGATTCTTCTCATGCCCACAAGACTTGTGCTGTATGTGAAATAGCAGGAAATATGAAAAATAGGGTGCCGGGCAACACTGCCTGGTACAAATCCTCTCGCGCTTTGGCAGGTGTGTGGGATTCACCCTGCCAGAAAGAAATACGGTTTTAGAGTTGTCATACGTATCTTGCTTCAAACTCTAACCATACATTTTTTATAGGCTTCTGCTGTTCACCTGCTGTCAAGTCCATCCATTCAGTGATGGTCTCTCCCAGTTGTCAGTGCAGTTGTGGGGGCGTCAAACCTTTTGAGCAGCATTTCATAGGCTTCCTAAAGGTCCTTCTTGGGATGAATTTATCTCATGCAATACTTGACTCTCTCACGCTGGATTCAAGAAGCTTGTGTTCATTTAATGCCACTTAATCGATGGCAGATATTAGATAAGCAGAGTGAAATATTCAGGCATTTAAACTTGGATGCCCTCTGTGGTAAGTGAATCTGGAGGGAACATAATGCTGGGAGTGGTTTACTAGGTGTGGGAGTGAAGGATGGGAACAAGATGAACTTTGTCCAGTTGGGATACCCAGACTTATAAACTCATGGACCTTAAATAAAATAGCACTATTCTTGGAATCAGAAGACCTGACTGTGGCATTTGCCATAGTAACCAGTGGGCCCTCTCTTTCCTCATCAACAAAGAAAATGATGCTCTCCCTGCAAACTGTACCTCTCACCCCTACAACGACAATATAAGGTCAAATGAAATA
The DNA here is from genome assembly GCA_029783875.1 of Phataginus tricuspis. Taxonomy (NCBI): domain Eukaryota; kingdom Metazoa; phylum Chordata; class Mammalia; order Pholidota; family Manidae; genus Phataginus; species Phataginus tricuspis. The sequence goes on from JAQQAC010002629.1 coordinate 4,104,408, forward strand.
ATGTCTAGGAGAGTTCTCTGCTAGCTATAAAAATGAAACATGTGCACGATTATTATTAGTGGCAATAAGCAGACAAAGACTGAGTAAACCTTCCAAATATGCAGAAGAATCAGTCTGAGCTTAATCTGAGCAAGACAGTTATACTACGAATGTCTTTTCCACCTTCCCCTTTGCTGCCTAAAAATCTACCCTTTTGAAATGCCAAATCTTCTGGGATAACAAACTGAGTGTTTGAAAGTATGTTTGTCCTGATGGAGGGGTAGAAAATTCCTCAGAGAACCTTTGAGGAAGAAAAAAATCTTAAGTACTATGATGTGAAGGAAATGTAACACATTTGGACTTTCCTTAGAGTGTCCCTTAGGCCAGCCTTCAAAACATTTAGCAGGAAGAATTCATGCTTGACTCTAGCAGCATCATTGATGAGGCTGAGTCAGGTATGTATGTGAGCAAGTTAATCACTGTAGCTTTATTAGTAATTGGGAATTGAGACGGTGGAGGAGTTTCTAGTAATAGATGAGAGTAGCTGGTTTGTCTGGGTTTTTCTGTATCCCTGCCAAACATAGTACTCAGTACACCAGGAGCTCCTCAAATGCTAGAAGAACTGAATGGATGAAGATAACCCCTAAGTAGAGAGAGTAGAATAAAGTAAGAAAGAAATAAAGAATATTTTTCCCTTTCTGAGATTCTTACTATTCTTTTAATATGTTTCCTGCTTCCTTTGAACTAATAGCAGTACTGTCTACTCCATTATATTTCTTGTGTATTTACTCTCATTTTTTTTCTTTGGCATAACATTTAAATATCCTTAATAATAGTGTGGCATCTGTGTAGATCTTTCTTTATGGATCCTTTGTTTTACCCCTTGCAATCAGGAAAAGTTTTTGAAATACATAATTGAAGACAAATAATTAAGAACCTTTATTAGTTTTTCAAGAATAAACATCTAGAGCCAAGAATATGCAATGGGAAAGGATAGTCTCTTCAATGAATGGTGTTAGGAAAACTGGACAGCCCCATGCAAAAGAATGAAACTGGACTCCTGTGTATATCATATACAAAAAACAACTCAAAAGGGATTAAAGACTTGATTGTAAAACCTGGAATCATAAAACTCCTGGAAGTTACATAAGGTGGTAAGCTTCTTGACATCAGTTTCTGGCAATGATTCTGTGGAAAGACAACAAAAGCAAAAATAAGCAAGCAAGCAGTACTGTATCAAACTAAGAAGTGTCTCCACAGTAAAGGAAACCATCAAAAAAAGTGAAAAGACAACCTATTAAATGAGAAAATATTTGCAAGTCATATATCTGATAAGGGATTAATATTCAAAATACATCAGGAACTCAGACAACTCAATTATAAAAGACATGCAATTAAAAAATGGGCAGAAGGCCTATAAATAGTCACTCTCCCAAAGAAAACATAAAAATGGTCAACAGGTACATGAAAAGGTGCTCAGCGTCATGGAAATGCAAATGAAAACCACAGTGAGATCTCACCTCACACCAGTTAGAATGGCTGTTGTCAAAAATAAAAGAGATAATGGATGCAGTGAGGATGTAGAGAAAAGGGAACCTTTGTGCTCTGTTGGTGGGAATATTAAACTGGCATAGCCACTGTGGCAAACAATATGGAGATTCCTCAGAAAATTAAAGGTAGGATTGCCGTATGGTCCAGCAGGCCCACTCTAGGTATTTATCCAAAGGAAATGAGAACAGAATATTGAATAGATATTTGCTGTATAATTAGATAATCACTGCAACAGTATTCAAAATAGCCGGGATATGGAAACAGCCTAAGAGTCCATCAACAGATGAGTGGATAAAGATGCGGTATATGTATACAATGGAATATTATTCAGTGATGAGAAAGAAAGAAATCCTGCCATTAGTGACATGGATGGGCTTTGAGGGCATTATGCTAAATGAAATAAACCAAACAGAGAAAGACAAATACTGCATGTTACCACTTGTATGTGGAATCTTAAAAAGTGAAACTCATAGAAATAGCAAAAAACTGATTGCAAGGGGTTGGGAGGTTGGGGAAAATAGGGAAAGGTTGGTAAAAGCGTACAAACCTTCACCTTTAAGATGAATAAAGCAACACATGGTGACTATAGTTGAAAATACTTTTGTAAAATGGGAATTTGCTAAGAGAGTAGGACTTACATGCTCTCACACACAGAAAATTTGTGAGGTGACACGTATGTTGATTAAATAGTGGGAATCCTTTCACAGTGTGTACGTATATCAAATCACCTCTGTACACTTTAAGTTACAGGTTTTTTTGCCAGTTATACCTCAATAAAGCTGAAATTAAAAGAACATATTCATTAAAAAGTATCACAGAGATATCCTTTCGTTAGGTGGATTAAAATTGAACATTCAGCCTTCAAGGTCTGAGGCAAGTTTAAGCTCCTACCATTCTAGTTGGCTAGGGAGAGCCTTTTTTTTCTTGTAATGTCTTTTTTAGGGAACTGTTTCGTATTCATCAAATGGATGTGGGTTTTGCGACTTGGTGCAGACCCCTTTGCAGTATGTGTTGGAAGATGGCTCAGTGTACGTCATATACTCCTCATGTCCCATTCTAGAGGCAAATGATACTGTGATCATTTGAGATGATTTTTTCAGACAGGTTATTTCTCTCCTCAAGTTTGTGAGTTAACCTGTGTCTACCCTTCTATCACTCTGCCCTCCCATGAAATGAAGAAGTGGATTGTCAGAACAGGTATCATCTTACCGACTGCACTCCTTTTGCTTTGCTGAAGAAAATGCAGTTATTTACATTGATGAATAGCCTTAATTGGGTAAAATAGACTGGTAGTGCTGAGCTAATATCTTTAAATGTCTTGTCTTATGCAATTAATATTCCCTTGTCACACATACATTTAAACAGTTGGAAGAAAGCCTTGTGTTCCTGACTCCTGTCAGACTTAACGAATGATTTTTGTCAAGTCATTCCTTTTTTGCCCTGGTTGATTGATAGCTAAATTTTGGTCTTCTGGCTTATGTAAAAAGTGTTAACTATGCCTTTCAGCTTGTAGGCAAGGACATTTAAACCATTCTAATAGTCAAATAGGAATTACATTGCCTATTTACTGGAGGGGTCAAATAGTGTTCCCCTATTCCTCAGGGACACAAATCACAGGGCCGATGAGCTAATGAAGGCGGTATTTATGAGTCCCTGAGCTCGCTGGAAAATACTAAGTTCAAGGTGTCCCTGGTCCTGGCTGTCGAGGACTCTGGCTCCCAATTCTGGAGGTGCCTGTGCTCTTGGACTATGTGACAGATTTAGGAGGAAAATGGTTCGATGCTAAAACTCTAAAGTATGAGAATAAAATCTCAAATGCTAGATTGTCAGAGTACTAACCTTCATCTACAGCTTTCAAAGATCTCTCTATAATAAGGCAGATCCTGCTAACCTCTGTCTGCTTCCACCTGGCTTACAGATTTTTCTACATACCATAATTACCATCTCAAAGAAGGGAAAGTGGATCCCAGTATTTCTGGGCAGAGTCTTATTTCCCTTGGCTTGAGCCTTTGTTGAGAATCTCACAATTTATCATTTTAAAACAATTTGACCACTAAGTTATAAAAAGATAGTTACATATGATAAAGTAACCGATACATACATATTTGCCCTGGACATATCTTAAACCACGAATCCTCCATTTTTATCTTTGCCCAATAGTGAATAACCCTTTCAAGCCCCTGAATGTGTCACGATGGCCAGCATCTGTTGGCTCTAAGCATGCCTCATGGCCTAGCCCAGAGCCAGAGAGGGCAGGCTCTGTGGAGTTCCATGGCAGTGGGCATGCATGTAAGGAGAGGTGAATGAAGAATGAGGTCGTGAATGCAACAAATCAATTGCAATCATCTAAGTGTGCTTCAGGGCTTCTTGATTCATCATGAAGACATGTTTTGACTCCTACCTGTACTGTATCAGCACTTCTGGGGGAAATATAATATCAAAGACCATTTATCTAGCTGAACTAAACCATCAAGTGATTGCTAGCGGGACCCTGCACATAGGTGTCACTAATGATGCGGGTTAGGCTTTGAAAGGATCCCGTAGAGATGGAACTGGGTTGTGGGGGTGGAGGCGGTGGGGAGGGAGGACACGAAGGAAAGCATGAAACCTGACTGTCGTAGAAGCAATTGGATCCATTAAGGAAAGAAGCGCGGTACCCCCAGTTAAAATGGTTTTGCTTCCTAGAAGGCAGTCAGTGCCATCAGGATAATGAATAGAATGATCAAAGAACTTTCTGTTTCTCTTATAAAGAAAACAAAATAAAGCAAAAACGGTGATTACCCTCGAAGTGCTCTCCCACAGGCGTCATAGATAGGGCTCCGCTCCCCTCCCGCATCGGCCCCTGCCCCAGCCCCGACAGTGAACAGTGCTGTCATTACCGCTGGACTGTGCGCACTGATGGCACCTTAGCTTATTAAAGTGGCTCTGGGTGGATTGCTGCGCTGACTGATTACCTTAATTGACCTTCGGTCTGAGTAAAATTCGCCTGGCTTAATGAGAGCCTCAAATTTTGTCAAGCCCCCTAGGCTACATGGCTCCCGACCCAGACATTTTGTTGCTTTGATTTTTCATTTTTAATAACAGTTACACCCCAAAGCTTAAGGAAATATGGCAAACTATGTCAGTAATCAGGAAGAGCCTGGAGCAGCCATACCCATGGAAAGACTTACTACTTAAAAGTTTTGAGCCCTTTTACAATCACCCTTTATCCCGAATTTGGCCTTGATCGGTATGTCTTACATCACTGTAGTGGAGAAGCTAATACTGTTATTCTTAACAGGATTTTTCTAAACGTCTTTTGCAACGACAAGACAGATGTTAAATGGTCAGACATTTGTTAAATATCATCAGCCCAGCCTAGACTTGGGTGTTAACTTTTAATTCTCAGTCAAGGTTGCCCTGGATTGCTCAGACACTCACAGACAATTCTGTGTAAAGATTGGCATCCAAAGAGACTTAAATTGCAGGGAAGTTTCAGCAGAGAAAGAAAGCTTTCATCTCTCAGGAGAAATAGGATTGATTAGCAGTAGCTACCTGGAATACTCTGATGAGAAGGATTATGAACTAGTATTTGAGCTCAGCATAAAGAAACTCTATGATTACTCATGTGTGGTGTAGGCATAGAAATGAAATGTAGCATACTCGCCAATCCTGTCCTAGTCTATAGTTTCTAATCTTGTTCCTTACAAACAATCCTATTCCTTTAATTAATCCCTATAAATGTATATATTTTTCCATCTTCCACCAATGCTTGAGTATCTGACTTATTGTTCTACCAGATCTATTCTTTATTGGTCATGATGTTTTCAAGTCAACATTTGAATTCCCTTCGTGTGTTTGGGGAATTCCTCATTATATGAATTTTGATACAAGAAGCTAAAATGGCCGGAACACTTGTTTTCACAGAACACTTTCCTCCCAATACATTCCTCCTTCCCCCTTGCAACTGTGTGTTGACACATGACCTGGTGTGTGGGTCTGTATTTCACTCAGAGAAAAATTAGGTACATTTGCCTAAGACTTTGAATCAAAAACTAATGACATAAAGTGTCCTAACATTTCTGAGTTCTCTCCCTTCTTTGACCTAACAGGATAGCTTTTCTGCTTAAATCTGCCAGAATTAGTTTCTAATGCTTATAAGTAAAAACTTGACTCATGCAGTAGGTCTTCTAGAGCAGCGCTCCTCAGACTCTACAGTGCAGAGAAATTACGTAGGCATCTTGTAGAAATGCAGATTCTTATTGAAACGCAGGTCTGGGATGGGGCCGGGGTTTGCACTTCTAACAAGCTCCCAGGAAATAACAGGGACCCTGGGCTGTGGTTCACCCCTTCAGGTAGGAAGGATCTGGGGCAGGAAAGAAGGCAGGGCTGGCAGGAAAAAGCAGTGATCTGGTTTGATGTGTTCTAGTTAAGTTAGGGCAGGCCAACTACTGTAAGTAATAAAATTCAAAACGGGCAAAGGCTCCAACACAATAGGTTTGCATTCTTAATTATTTGGATTATGTCCTGATACTGGCCAGAGACAGGAAGCTGTCCGCAATGGATTCAGGGGCCAGGTTGATTTGGGGGGCTTGCGTGTGTTGGGGGATCGCCTGCCATTTTCAGCCATGGCCACCTTAGTTGTCATATCTGTATTCTACCCAGATAGAAATGTAAGAGAACATGGGAGTGTCCATAAGAACTGTTTTTTAATGTTTTAGTATAAAATAAAGGAGGCATGTAGAAATCTATCTGTAGTAAAAATATAGTTTATTAAATTACTACACAGATGCTCTTGTAACCAGTACCCAGGTCAGGAAATAGAATTCTTCCAGCCTCCCCAGAAGTTCCTCTGTGCGCCCCTGCCTCCCTGTAAGAGTAACCAATATCCTGGCTTTTCAGGTGTTCACTTCCTTATGTTCCTTTGTGGTTTTATCAACCTAATGTGTATCTGCAGATGATATAGTTTAGTTTTGCTCACATTTGGGGTTATGTCTTAATCTATCACCTCCTCTTCCATTTCATTCTTTTGCTTATAATCCATCTGTTGAAGAGCCTGGACCGCTTGTATTGTAAGTTCCCCCCAGTTTGCACTTTGCTGATTAGATAGGTGTGGTGCAGCTCCGTGACTCTGTCCTCCGTATTTCTGCAAATCCTCGGCCTCTACCAGTTTCAGGCTTCAATCCTTTGGCAACCCTGGAACGGAGATCATGCCATTTCATCAAAAGGCACATAATGTCTGGTTGTCTCTTTACAGTGATGTTTTCAACCACTGATGTCAATTCTTAACGTTTTTCAATTTATTAAAGGTTGCAAGTTGATGATATTCTATCATTTTATTTTCATTTATTAAGTGGAATAAATTTATAAATAGACTCTTCCCTCATTATCAAGAATTTCAGTTCATATAGGAAAGATAATGTGTATTCCTGATTCTTTCAAGATGAATGAATTGGTTCTTTGTCATCCTCTGGTGACCAATTGTATTTTCCTTTTTTTTTTTTTGAGTCATTATAAACTCCTTAATTTAAATATACTTGAATATTTCATGGGTTTCAATCTACTGGAACTTCACCTGTTGTGAGGTTCAAATTGTCTAATCGGTGGCCTCCTCAGTCATTTTTACCTGACCCTAGTGATAGCTCTTTGCTATCTGGGTGACAAGATATTTTAGACTTATTTGTGTATTTCCAGCCCCAAACTACCTGGAATCAACCGTTTCTCCAAGAAGCTTTTTTTCAGTAGAAAGTTATATTTTAAGATGTTCATTGCTTTTGGGCTCTTCATTGTTTTTAGGCTCTTTCATTAGGGAAATTATGTGTGTGTTTTCAATATAAAATATTATGTTTTCATATTGATATTTCTACTTCAGAGTCAGGATATTAGGGTTTTTCCTAAATCTCTTCTATAGTACATCTTTCTTCCACACCAACACTCCTCATTAACAAGGGCACAGGAGATGAGAAATAAACACTCAAAAGGAATCATTTGCTTTAGTCTACCTCTAAGCACAGTAAATATTCAATAATATATAAATAAATAAATAATAAATAAGTAACAATATTCATACTACCACTATAATTAAAATTACATATACCAGTTACAATCTTTTTATATATCCTATTCACTTCCTCCTCTCATTTTTGCCAATGTTGTACTATGTCTTCATTGCCAGAATATACAAACATTTTGTATTCCACTCTTTCTAATTTAACTAACATATATTCTTAAATCTATAAGTAAGTATATATCTAATGCTTACTTCCAGTTCTTATGCTGATGTTTTTCTAGTTATTTTGGTGGTTAAATCTCATTCTTTATCAGATACCCCAACAATGTCTCATGAAAATATTTTATGGCTTTTGCATGTTGATCAAATTTGTTCTGTGCCTTATTATCCTTGAAAATCAGTTTTGCTGGTTATAAAATTCTTAGCTTACGTTTTCTTCCCTTGTGTATCTTAATTACAGTACTTAGTTTTCTTCTGTCATAAAGCTTTGTTGTGTCTGATCATCATCTAATTTTCTTTCCTTTAAAAGTGCTCTATTTCTATAAATGAGTAAGGATTTCCCCCCACCTTTTTTCCTCTACAATTCAGTTATCTTGCTTGACAGTATAAGTTAGTCTTCTCTGGTACATAATATTTCAGGGTATGGTTTATATATATGTATATTTGCAAGTTTTCAAGAGTTGAAACCTAGTATCCATTTTGTTTCTTCTTGCTTTGATTTTCTTCTTCAGAGACATCCGATAGCTGTATATTGAATTTTCTTAGCCTATTTCAATATTTGTCCTCTTTTCTCAGATATGTTTTTATCACTTTTTTAAAAATTATTTTGGACTTAAAATTTTTCCTTCTTTTCTCTTTTAATTTCTCCTGCAGTTGCTATTGTGTTTATATGTTCTTATTTAGTCTTCTTTCTCAAAATGTTCTTTTTTCCCTTACTTATATTTTTTTCTGGAGTTCCATGACCTCATTCTATGATCTTTTATTTTTCTAATTTATATTTTTCTTTCATATCTAGTATCATTTTCTTAGTGCATTTTAATTTATTTGACATAGTACATTACAGTATTAATCTTTTTTCTGACATTTTTATGATGTTTTCAGAGTATGTAGGGATATTATATTCCTTATTCTCATTTTTCTTATAATAATTTCATATGAGTTTTGACCTTGATAACTTTTTTAGAAACTGTAATAATTGACATATGATATATTATTTCAGATGGACATAATGGTAATTGACGTTTTTATACATTACAAAATGATCCCCACAATAAATGTAGTTACCATTTGGCATATAAAGCTATCACAATATTACTGACTATATTCCCTATGTTGTACATTACATCCCCATGACTTATTTTTTTTATAACAGGAAGTTTGTACCTTTTTAATCCCCTTAAGTTGCTCATTTTTATGTGAAATCAGTCTTCACTGGTGATTTAGAGAGTTTCAATGCAGATAGCTCTTTTGACTTCACAGAGCTCTCGCTGTTGTTACTTTTTGTGATACTAAAAAACATGGTGGCTTGATTGGTGAGATAGCCTGGCTCTGCTCTTGTCCCCAACTTTATCTGGACCTTTTCTTCTATCTCTGTTGTCCTTGTCAATTTCAATTTTGAATACACCCCAGTAGTTTCTCCTTCATGTGGGGCGTTGTCCTGGAAGACGGCCATGGCAGGCCAAGTGTTGACTGTCCTGTTCCCTTCAGTCCTTCCCACCATCAGCTCTGCCACTTGTTATCTTACAATTGCAGGCAAGTTTTTTAGCTTTCCTAAGTCCCATTTTCTTCACTTGAAAGACTGGTATAAGAATAGTACCTCTCTTAACGTGTTTTTTTGGGGATTAAACAATATAATACATAAAGCTCTTAGTTGCAAATGATATAATATGTAAAGGTCTTAGCTGAGGATCTGGAATATATGAGCTTACCAATAACCAACATTATGCCCAAGCAGTAACTTAACACACACTGTCATGTGAGTAACTAATTAATGTGAACTATGCATAGGCTTTATTATATTTTATGTAGCAAAATGTCAAACCCAATTCGGAGATAAAACAGACTAAGTCATAGATGCAAACATGTATACTCTATTGTAAGTGCAAAAAGGAACTGAGATTTATTCAGAGTCCCTCTGACCAATAATAAATGTGTATGTATTTCCCTATCAGAAGATTTGCCCAAATACTCCTGAATAGGTATATTTGTTTTTAAAACATCCACATTGCTTACCATCTCCTCTTGTGTTTGTCTGTGTTTGGGGTGTTTTCCCCCTGTACGTATTCTAACAATCATGAGCTAAGCGGCACTGAGGTGATTGTTCGGGTACAGTTTTTTCATTTTCATGCAGCTTCCTTGCTTCCCATTTAAACAATGTGGAAAATGATGTGTAATTGTAGAAATTTTCATCTGTTCTTACCTTGGCGAATAATTTTAAGTACTTCTTTCTGGAGCACAGCAACTATATCATCATAGCGCCTGGGCAGAAACCTATCTGAGACTGGTAGACGTTTTATGTTTCTGCCTCCAACAGATACAAACTACGGATATAGAGGGCAGGGGCTGCAAAGTGGTGACGTTTTAAGGGTGGCTTCAAGGCCAGACTCTTCATCTCAAGCTCTCCTTGCTTTCTGGTTGACGACTGGATTTCTCCTTTTTCTGAAGAGCCTCAGTCCATGAACTGTATCACAATTAAAAACCTCCTAAAGGGAGATATTTGGGCCAGTGAAGAATGAGGGCAGACCTTTGCTAGGAGAGGGCTTATAGTGTACTGAGCTACCGCCCATACACACAACTTTCAAATTGACAGATGATGCGGCTACTTCGGAACCACCTGTCATCTCTCTTTGTTTTCTTTGATATAATAAGCACTGGGAAAATTAAAAAGAGAGTTGAAACATTATTTCCATGGATAATTATTAGAGCTGGGGGTAGTTTGGAAAGAAAAAAATCTTTATTCCCCAGCCGTAATTTAATCCATATCGTTAAACACGTAATAGACTCCTAACTGCGAAATTCTTGTATTCCTTAATTGTCTGTGTTTCTGTTTTGTTTTGTTTTGTTTTGTTTTTCTTACTGCAGCTTCGGAAAGCAGTGATGGATCACATATCGGATTCCTTCTTGGAAACCAACGTCCCTTTGCTAGTTCTCATTGAGGCCGCAAAGAGTGGGAATGAGAAGGAAGTGAAGGAGTACGCGCAGGTTTTCCGAGAGCACGCCAACAAGCTGGTGGAGGTGAGTCCGAGGAGGCCTGCAGGCTAGAATGTGCCGATGGGCTTCATCTCTACATATCCCTCTTGGAATTTCTATAGACCACTCTTCGGTGGTTTTCCTGGAGGAAGAATGTCCTGGAACTTTCCTTTCTCTCACCTTCTGATGATCCCCTCCCTTGCAAAGGAAACAGGTGATCAGAAGTCTCTCCTTCCTCTATCCCACAGCTCTAAGCATGTTTTGGATCATGTCTGCTCATTTTCTAGAGCAATAGAAGCTGAAACAGAACAGGAGAAGTCGAAGGGATGTTCCAAAGTATTGGGTGCCAGTTTTGATTTGAGAAAATAGAATCAGTCCTGCCCCGTACAGGTCTGGACACTCTCTACTTTTCCTCCTCCTCATCCCCTCTCTATGCCCCCCACCTAAACCTAACATATTATGTTCTTGTGGAAAAAAATCTTGCTTCCCCCAAGAGATGTTGGGACTCGTGGTGAAGCTTCTTGGGGCAGTAGGGGAGTGTGGTTAAGTTCAGGGTCATAAGTAGATTGTACATGTTAAAGAATCTGTGGGAGTTGTTTTATAAATGGAAAGTTGTTCTGTGTAATATTGAAAAAAAATATTGTTCAAGGGAAACAAAATAAAAGTGATACGATAACCAGGCTGCCTAAATCTGGGACCTGAGAGTCAACAGCCTGGTACAGGTTGGACTTAGTGATATGGGGCTAAATAGATGTTAGAGACGTTAAACAAGAAATGTGTGGGCTAGAGAACAAGAATCCGAGAAGGATGAACATCCCAGCACATTTAGGGAATAGTATCAGGCCCAGGCTCTGAGCACTTAGAAACAGCAAAAACAAACAACAAGACTCTGCTATATCCCCACTTTAGTTCAAAATAAAATAAAATTACTCAGAATGACAAACAACTTAAATGCAAGCTAAAGGTAAGTAGGTTGCTTTGTTGTTTTCCCTGGATGGCAAAATTAAATGCTGACTGAGTTCATCTAATGCGGAATTCTCTCCATGTGTCCTGGAGTAATAGAGATGTGCTCCAATCCAAGAGGGCCCGAAGCACCGGCTTCGTTTGCTCTTTGGTTGCTCTGCAGTGCTGCTGTCTCGGGGCTTCAAGACACCCAGCCAGCCAGAGGCTTGCATCAAGCCCAGAGGGAGGCCCCGGCCGCCTGGGCCCATGCCGGTCCGTCACCCCGTGCAGCAGTCACCGGTGGGTGTGCAGAAGCCTAGGCCACAGCAGTGGAGCCCTTCAGCCTCCTAGCACGACTGCAGCATCCTGAGGCAGCGCCAGCCTAGACTCTAGAAGGGAAGCTGTGCTCTCAAGGTGTTCTTCCTTGCCGTGTCCCCACCTACAAGGCGAGCGCTCCGTCACCCCTCGTATCCCACCCGTGTGTCCCAAGAGCTCTCCTGGCCCTCGAGGGGTCCAGAGTCCCTCCACGGTTGGCCTTGGGAGCCTTGGCCATTCCCTCGTTTTGAGAAAGAGAAGGTGAAAAAACAGAACAGAGGTAGAGGGGAAAGAGGAGGAGGAGGAGGAGGAAAAGAAATAGTACTGAGTGAACACGGAAAGATTTAAACATTCATGTGTAATAAAATAATGGTATTAACATACAGGTCTATCATTACATTTATATAATTACATTGTTTACAAGATAATTGCAGAATTTGTAGAAACCTTAATTAATGGTGTGCGGTAGGCATTGTGGGGCAAGAAAGGATATGGTTTTAAGGACATCTGATAAACATGTCCTACTGGGAGTCCTGTCAGTGCCTGTCTGTGATTCTCTGGGTGTAGCCTCATTCGCAGATCATACCTGAAGCTGAAACTTGACGCCTTGTGTAGGTGTGAGGCCCCACCTCTCCCTCTCCTGTAACAGACCTCGGATACATCCACCTTTTCCCTTCAACCCATCGGCAGGTTCACTGTAGGGGAACCCAGCCGCTCTGGGGGATCCTGGATCCCCAGCCTGTGGCAGAGGCAGTAGGCGCAGGTCGGTCCAAGCCCCACGGTTTGGGAAATCGCTGTTCTGCTTCCCTTAGTTATCCACGGCCTCCTTGCTGGGTGCTCACTGCAGCCGGCAGCCTGTCGGAATGCCTCCATGCCCAGGAGATGTAGGGACTAGGGTGTGAGCTGGCTTCCGACGTGAAAGGTACTGGAATGGAAAGCGTTCCTATAGTTCATGCCCTCCGGACTATGCCGCACTGCTGACGCATACCCACAGAAACGGTTGGCTCACTGCGCTGACAGTCACCCTCTTCCTAATTGTCAAAGTGTGTGTGTGGAAGTACGTACCTTTCTGGACTTTGGTGTTTGTTCCTATAATTTGAAAAATGTGGTTGATAATTTGATTTTATATCCATTGGTGATGATAAATTCACTTACTAATTCCACAGTTTGTATCTGTTTGGATTTTCTATGTACGTAATCATGTTGTCTGCAACTTATGACAATTTTATTTCTTTTCCAATCCTTATGCCCTGTTTTTTCGTCTCTTTAGTGCATTAGCTGTGACCATCAGTACAATATTGTCATTTTTGTTATTCTAGAGCTCAGAACGTTTTAATATTTCACCATTAATTATATTGTTTTAGGTTTTTTGCAGATATAATATTAGATTAATTTAGTCATCTTTTATTACTCATTTGTTAAGAGATATTTTTTATCATGAATACATACAGAGTTGTATCATATCAAGCACATTTTGGGGCAATTAATTTTTGTCTCCTTTTTTGTCCTTCTGAGGTGTTGGTGTCAAAATTATGCTTTCACTCAAAACACTAAGAGGGAATGATTCCTTTTCTTTTTGGAAGTGAGTGTGTTAGACTGGCATTACCTGCCTCTCAAATATTTGGAGGAATTCACTGATACAGCAGTCAGACCATGGGTATTTGTTTGAGGAAACGTTTAAAAATTATTGACTTTAACTTTGTTTTATTAAACATAAGATCATTTAAGTTTTCTATTTCTGGTTGGGTCAGCTTTGATAAGTTGAATTGAGGAGTTCGTTATTTTCGTTTATTTTTTCTGATTTTTCAGTGTATGCTTGTCCAGGATAGCCTCGTGCCGTTTTTTGAAAATGTGTGAGGATCTGGACTACCCTTTTCTTTTCTTTTTCTTTCTTTTTTTTCACTCCTCATATTACTAGTAGGTCTCTTTTTTTCTTAATTAGCTTTGCAAGATGTTTATCAACTTAATAATATTTTCTAAAACAGCTTTCAGCTCTGTAGTTTCTCAGTGTATTTTATTTGCTTATGCTTTTATCTTTATATTTTTTTTCTGCTTTCTTCTGGTATGACTTACTATTTATCTAACTTTTAAAAATGAATACTGACAGCATTGATTTTTAGCCTTTCTTATTTTAGTAAAATATGCATTTAAGGTTAAATTTCTCCCTAAGCCAGGCTTGTGTCTGGTTATTTTCTACTGACCTAATTTTCAGCTCACTTATCCCATCTCCAACTGTGTCCAATATGCTTAAAACTGATCTATTGAGTTCAATTACTTTTTTTCTTTTTAAAGAATTTCTACTTGATCCTTTTTTTTTTTTTTTTTTTTTTTTGGTTGATTCCAGTTTTTTTCTGGTAAAATTCATTATCAGGTCATCTCCCTTAAAACATATATATTAATCTTTTTTTTTTAAGTCCAAGTCATAGAATTCCAGTGTTTGGAGCAATTTTGTTTCTGTTGTGTGGTTGTCCCAGAAACGGCAACCTTCCCTGTCTACATATAAAAATGGCTTGGATGTTGAGACTGGTGATGCAAGACACCAACAGAGAGGATATGAACAGGTTTATTACTCACATAAAGGACCTTCTAGGGAGAGCAGAGCAGGTCTCCAAGCCAGCCCACAGTGGCTTCAGCAAAAAGAACAAGTCCTTTTGTTTTTTATCATGTCAATGGCTCTGTGTGACTTAAGAGACAAAGAAGTCAAAACTTAGTTTGGGGGAGAAAAGCTGTGATAAAGACCAGTCTTTGAACCTCCCTTCTCTATGGGACCTTAGTTCCACCCTGCTTCCTTGGCTGTCCTGGACTCCAATTTTTGCCTCCACAGCCCTATGAAATTGCTGGAAACTCTAAAGAACTCTGTTCCTTTCCACAGCTGCCTTCTATGTAGTGTCTCAATTTCTTTTTCAACACTAAGAATTATCAAATCCTTAGGTTAGAGAAGTGACATGCAGAAAACTGGGCTCCCCCCTCAGTGAACATCTCTTAAGATCTGAGCCTAAGTTATGCCTTCTTTGGCAGCTGCCCCACACTTTCAAAGAAATTATTTTTATTCTCCATTTCTGGCTTACCTCAACAGGAGAGTGGGTCTCTATTGGCTATTCCTTCATGGTTAGAAGTGAAAATCCCTGAGAGCTGATTTAGATAAGTTTGTGGGGTTGTTGTTAATATTTTGAGTCAGAGATCTCATTATTCAGTGGAAACATTGAGTTTTCATACCTCAAATAAACACATAAGATAGTAAAAACAGATTTGACTGAATTGAATTGAAGTAGTGATCTTGGAGCCCTGACCATTTTCTGCAGTCCCTTCACTAACCATCTCCTCCCATCAGTTGTTTGAGAACTGATGGATCACTAAGTCGTCATTCATGTCACTACTGTAAGGATTCTTTATCAGATCATTTTGCGTGACGAATGACTGAGAGCATGAAATAATCTGTGGATTAATAGTAACAGTATTAGTCCTTTAATATTTCTCGATTCCTGAATTTCATTATAGCATATTGAGTTTTCCGCCTATTGTTATTTTTTTTCCTTACATTTGTGTGCCGTTTTCTCCCAGTTTGGTATTTGCTGTTCACAGAGATTGAGGAGATGGAGGGACTGGAGGGTGTGCCAACCTATCATTCAATGCTGTGACCATAGAAAATCCTCAACAAGGATCGTTTTAGTGCAGATACATGAATTAGAAAAAAAATAATAATTTGGCTTTTCATAATTGCTTTAGCAAGTGAAATATTGAGGGATTTCTTTTTTCCCTCCATAGTATTTGTAACAGGCAATAAAGAGTAGGTGAACTTGTACCAAAGTTTGTTGATTAGGAGAATTTAACAGGTCAGCTATGATGCTCTGTGATGGTTACCATCAGTCACTAGAGCAAATGCCACCAGTAGAACTGATTTCTTTAAATTCGTATTTTCCCTCATCTGCAGAATCCAGCTATCTGATGCCCCCTGAGGTTAGCTAAGGCTTCAGGGTTGGGCCTATGAGCATGTGCACCTCTTGTCCCTCATTCCCAAGCCTTTGGAGGAATGGAATGCAACTATGGCGACTCAGTACCAAAGTAACTGCTCTTGGTGGGGGTGAGCTAGATGTAAGTGGGGGGCAAATATGCACTGTAGTAAAGAAAAGAAATGCTAACCTGGAACATGAGATGCAAAGTCAATACAGCCTTTTGCAGAACCTGCAGGCTCACTGCGTTCCCTCCATTGCTTTGCTGCTCGGCCAATCTGCCCGCTCTTCTTTCTTCCCCAACAATACCACAAAGGCCTGTGTAAGCAGCATGCTCTCTTGTCTGGGGAACTGCAGTGTCCTCCCAACGCACCCGACTCATCTGCCTGGTCCTCCTTCAGTCCCTTCTGCACCCAGCAGCCAGAGCAAACATCTAAAAATGCACATTGATCTTGCAGTTTTCTTGCCTAAGACCATTCAGAGACTTCCGACCATTCTCAGGTTAAAGCCCAACATTTAACCCCTCGGGCTCACCCAGGCTCCCACTTCCTGTAAGGCACCTGGCCCCCCAGGCCATCATTCACTTGTTGAATAAGCTATTCCCCCTTCTGCCAAGGCCTATGTGTGTGATGTCCCTTTCCTAATAGACTCCCCACTTCCTCTCATTTTTAATCATTATTCTGCTTTCACTCACACATGGCCCCAAGTGGTATCAGTTCTCTGTTTTTCACTCTCTTGGAACCCTGTTTACTTCTGATGTGCACACATCCAGCTCTGTGTCTATCTATATGCTCTCTCCCGCTAGACTGGTGATTTCTTTGGGAAAGGAACCATGTATAATTGATTCCTAACTACACCCCAGCACGTAGTTGAGTGCCTACCATACAGCAGCTATTCAGTAAACAGATGTTGCCTAAAGAATAAATAAAATGATAGATGCAGCCTGAGACATTGCCAGCTTTTCGGCTCCTGCACTAATGTGTTTTAATAGCCTGCTGCTGACCCTGCCCAGGCGCATCCAGGATCAGTGAAGGGGCATTGTGTTTATTTGATTCCCTAATTTGCTACCAAGGAGAAATCTCAAATCTGGGAACCAAGGAGGAGAACCCCTGCTTCCACGCAGTAGAAAGGCCTTGCTGCTTGGAGACCTCTAAGAAGTTGAACGAACTCTGCCAGGATGCTCCTGGAGGAACGCCCCCCACTGTGCTCTCATTTCCCCACCGCCCTCTGCCTCAGGAGCCTGCGGTCGGCCTTGTCCTCCTTGGCCAAGGCCGTGAGAGGAGGAACTGGGTCTGTCTGATCAAGTGGAGGGCTCAGGGCCGCCACAGGAGTGATGAGTCAGACAAGGGGCTCCCAGTTCTCCGCTTCGTCCTCTTGACTGAGCCACTCCTGATGGCCTCGCCCCAGGCAGGGTAAGACGCTGTATCTGTTAGAAAATGCAAGGTTTGAAAGGAAGGGACAAACCCTTATGTGATCATCTGGAAAGCACAGACCACTTTAATTTCAGCCTTGAGTAAGTTGTTTATCTCAGTTAGACCCTCCACTCGCACAGAAGATTCATTCATCACAAATGTTTACTGAGTAGCCACCATGTTACTGGCAGTCCAACCATGAACGACACGGACCAGCTTCATGCTGTCGTACAACATACATTGTCAGGGAAGATAAAGAGGGAGCTGAATGTGCAATACGTGAGGCAGAGCTGTCCCAGAGAGTGAAATAAAGCAGAGCAGAGCAATAGAGAACGATAGAGACCTGTGTGGTGAGGAGAAGTTTGTTTCCTAAGATGACTTTTCAGCAGGGACCTAAGGGAAGTAGAAGGACACCTCCACTGTGGGAACAGAAAGGGCAAAGACCCCCGAGGCTGCTATGTGCTTGGCATGTTTGGTAAGAACAGAGACCCGTGTGATGGCAGCTGAGAGGGAGAGGAACATTCTCAGAGATGAGAATGAGGTCTGGGTGCAAAGATTTTTTATTTTACTGATATATTTGAATCCATTGAAGGCTTTGAACAAAGGGCTGACATGAGACCTGACTTCCATTTTGAAAGGATCACTCTTGTTGGTATATGGAAAACCAGTAGGGAACAAAACAGAAGAAAGGAGAATAGATAAAAGGATGTCCTGATAGTCCAGCAAGTGCATAGTACTATGTCCAGAATAGGGGCAGTGGAAGTGGAAAGATTGGATTTTAGTTATATTTACAGGGTTGAGCTGATATATTAGATGTTATGATATGACACAGAGAGGAGTCTGGGATAACTCTGAGTTCTGACATGCTGCAGTAATGAAATCACTTGGAACTCCTAAAAACCAAAAAGCTCACACTCTCAACACTGTCTCTTGATTGGCTCAGGCTACAACCGTATGATAGCTGTAATCCTGAAGACACTACACAAATGTCTTAAGTATGAGTGAATATAATAGAGCCTTGTAAATTCCAGGGTCGTGATTCAAACCAAGACCCAAAAAGAGAATCAAAAAAAGCTGCATCAAAAATTGCATTGATGGAACTGAATCTACATGTTTTTTGAAGTACAAACTGAACATTGTTATGATTTTCTCAATGCTACCCTCCTCCATCCAGTTAATATGTTTGATCTAGAGCTGAATTATTGGAATTTCTCAAATAGTCATGCCATAACAAATTTGTAAATCATATTTTCTGAAGAGGCATTTTGTCCAGCTCAAGGATACATTAAACCTACAGGAAATTTTTTTTTTGTCCTTTAAGAAGTATATATCCCAGGACTCCCCAAAAGTCTCTAATTTCTAAACTCTACCATATTTTATAATTTTTTATATAATATACAATGCATATTACAGAAGTTCAGGGATTCACCTTATCTTGTTAATAATTATTTAAATATAGGGCTAGGGTTCTTCATAAGCACCTTATAACCTTATTTAATACTTCTGACAACTTAATGAAGTAGCCATTATATTTTACTCCATTTTATGTGAGCAAACTGGGGTTTCAAGAAGTTTGATAACTTGCCCCAAGTCACGTAGATAAAAAGAGGCAGAATTCACGTGCAGGCAAGCATCCCAGACTCCAGTGACTCTGCCCCAGGCTTGTCCAAGGGGTGCAGACTTGTACGGGTCCTGCATGTATGTATTTAGAACAGCGCCTGGCCCCAAAGTAATTGCTTGAAAATGTGAGCGGTTTCTGGTTCTGCAGTTGTACAGGTGTTGTGTTCCATATCTCTCAAATCACATTTCAGAGAAGAGCCCTATTTTACTGCCTGTATCCCATGTGTTACTGCACAGGAATTCCTGTCCGTCCTAGTAGATGTACAGGAGTACATCACCCAAGGAGTAGATGATCCAGGCAGCTTTTTGGTACTAGTGCAAGCCAAGCTCACTCACCAGCTTCATGAATCCTCTTCTCCACAGCCTGGGTCGTTCATGTCTGTTTAAATTACTAAATGCTGTGGACTTCCAAGGTTGCTTGCACATAGTGCATTCTAAGAATCTTAAATATTTTATGACAAAAGTGTATTGCACGGCTTGAGTTAACTATGCATGTAACATAAACATTCCCAGGTTACATTTCAAAATGCTTTGAAAGTGCAGGGCTATATTACAAAGTCAATTATTTTTTTTTTCAGATGTAAAAAGAACTATTAATACCCATGAGAATGTGGATATTATGTTTTCTGGCATCTGGATAAAAACTTACCCACCATGATCTAACCTCAAAATTCACCCAACAGGTGAATTAAGTACGCTTATGAAGAAACATCCAGAAAAGAGTTGATGATTATCTCTGTTGCCCATACCAAAGGAAAAGAGGAAAGAAACATTAGCTTGTTCTCCATGCTAGATATAATAATTTTCACATCATTTATCTTAAGCCTCATAACAAGTAAGTTCTTTAATCATCAATATCATGGTTTTAGAGATTAGAATGTGAGGCCCAAAGAAACTAAAAGGAGGCTGACCAAAGTCCCAGCTCGTGGCTGAGTGACAGCCTGAATCCAGATGATTTAGGGCCCATGTTCTTTCTGCTGTCCCATATACGCTTCCTCGCACCCCTCTTACCACCCTGCCGCCTCACTCTTGTCTCTATTTCTGTATATATAAATATATTAGTTATATTTATTAGCCTCATACATTTCTCCCCAGTTCTCCCTCAACGCAATAAAGCATAAGGCCACACTATAGCGCTGTCTTTTAGTCTACTCTCCAAAGAGGAGAAAGAACAGTGTTATGCACTAGAAAGCTTCAAGGAACCTGGGATCTGGGCTGAAGTTGTAATGCTGCCAGGTCAGACTTTAGTGGGTTACAGTCAGTGTTCCTGCCTCAGAAAGGTTAGAAACGTTTGGTCTCTGGCTTTACTAAATAATGAGTGTTACTGTTTCATCATCTATGCAGGAAGTGACGGTTCTCTGTATACATATATATGTATGTTTTCTCCTTGGTGTGTTTGCTGCAACTGTTTAAAGTCCGTTTGCTGCAACTGTTTAAAGTCCGGTTAACTCAGGATCTTTGCTGAGCGGTATAATTCTATATTATGAAGGCCAGGCCTCCTCAGTGCAATAATGAGATATGAGCCCCATTGAACACGATGTGGTTTGTTTAACAGCAAGAAGTTTTTTAATTGCCCAGGAAAAAAACTCTTCGATGCTTCTGTGTTCAGTCTTTGTCAGATGGAAGTCCTTTGTATATCGCAAAGCCCCCTAGCCAGCCTGAAGCCATAGTTTGACAGGGATAGTGTGTTGGGACATTGTTCTTTTGAGCTAAAAACAAGTTTTCAGATTATCTTGATTCCCTTAGCTTTAGAAGGGGGAGGAGTTCAACCTACAGCCCTGTGGCCAGCCTGGGGCTCAGTGTCTATGTAACTTTCAACCCTTACCTTAAAAAGCAACACTGGGTCCTTTGGACCTGAGGACTGGGCTTTCTTTGTCGGTGGAATGCGCTACCCTCTGGTTGTGAAAACCAACGAACTAGTTTAAAGGTTTCCAGTCCTCAGATTTTGCATCTAGCACATCTCTGCATTCTATATTCTAAGGACATTTCCTGATTTCAGGTTCCAGGGAAAGGGAAGACCCAAATAACTGTTCCCTCCTAGCAGGCATTTGTGGTTGACGCTGGAATTTGGGGACTGTGTGTTCCCAAGAATGCGCCAACTGCAACAGCTTTCTAGAAGCCCTCAAGCCTCAAGTGAGCATAAAACCGAAGCTGGGTGCATTGTTGGGGCTGAGGTGTTCCAGACCATAAAGTGACCAAAAGTGGATTCCTTCACTGCTCGCCCTACGCCCGCGGCTTTTTCCTGTGACCGGCCAGTGTCTGGAAGATACGTTTCAGGGGCTTTTCATCGCGTTGGTGATTATATACATGGGAACCAGAGAGAGAGTAGACGTCAGTGCCTCCACAGAGAAAAATCTACATTTCAACTAATTATTAATGAGGTCATTTGTTTATACGAATTAAGAGCTTCCATGGTTTTCCCCTTTTTGTGTAGGCTCAGGAATGCCTGCTTGTGGAAGCTGATCGTTGTGAATGGCCTCAGTGCCAAGGAGCGGCAGGCCGTAGTGCATTCTTTAGCGCACCCGCTCCTCCCTCCAAAAAGCGTCCTCTGCTCCTCAAAGCCACTCTAGTACGTGTGAGAGTGTGGGTAGGTACGTGTATTAGACAGACTCACACATTCTCTGATCTAGAGAACAAATATTTGCTCAGTCGTATGTAAAGTACAGTGTGCACATCTTTAGAAAGAAATTGATGTTTTAACTGACCCTCAGTATACAATCGAAGTTAGAAACTGTTTGTAATACAAGTGCGCCTTCCAGAAATTTCCCCATTACCACTTCCAACCAGATTGCTGCCACAGAGTGTGAGTGTCACACATCCAAGGTGCCTGGGAACTGAGTCAATATTTTCACAAAATGCCAGTTGCCACCAAAGTACAGTTACTTACTTAGACTGACAAGTTGTTAGTTTTTATGCAAAAACAATAGGAGGCCATGATTTATCTGTCCTAAATGTTTTCTTGGAAGACTGAAAACACAAACACATTTTACCAAATCTCTGAAATTTCCTGAGTGAATGATTCCTTTACCAAGTTTATGTGGAAGGACCCAAGGCTTCAGACCCACCACCTTCCCTCACCCACATGGCTTTCCTTATTTTAAAATTTCCAAAAGGTTGGTTGTAACTTTATTTCAAAACACAAGATGCTTGGATGAGAAAGACTAATGTATGGGCGAAAACGCACTCAGGCTGCCTGAATGAGGAATGGTGCTACAGATTTTCTATAAAATGTTATGACAGTTTCTATGCGGAGCCTGAAGATTGGAGGTTGTTAACGGCAGTAGGGCCACCGTTTCCTATGGATCAGTAGTTTTGCAAAACTGAAAATAGGCTGTGATTTGACCTATCCCAATGCAATACTCATCTTAAGAGGCTGTTTTGAGCCCCATAATCAAGTATCTCAAAAAGTCAAGTCTTTTCAAGTAAGTGCCTTCACATATCTCTGTTACACAGGGCTTTAAAAAAAATCTCCAATTTACATTCATGTCGGTACACTTTTCACGCACCATTCCTTAAACATGATACCAGGCCGCTTTGTTCCCACTGAGGATCTCTAACGTTGTGACCTAACATCCATCTGGGGAAGAGTCTCAGCTGGGCCCCCCACTGCCTTCTGTGAACGGTGAATCGTCTTCACCGAGTAAACCTCAGGGTTGGGAGAGGCACAGCCATTCTCTCACTGAATGAGGCAGTTGGGAATTGAGGACAGGGGACAGTTTTGCAGAGGAAACTGAAAATATAGTCAGGAACAGTGCAGGAGGTGTGATTCAGTTCACGCAAGGTCAGAGGCTCAGGGAAGCAGAGGAAGGAAAACGGGGGCGCTCATATTGGAGGAATGGGGGCGACGGGCAGGCCAAGTGGGGAATCCGGCTGCCTGTGCGGACTGCTCTGCCTCGGTGTGGCTCTGATTCCTAAGTGAGACTCTGGCTGTTTCTCTGCCCTAGAGTTTTGCCTTGACCATTTTCCCCTCTCACTGACTTCTTAGACTCGGTCTGACCTCTGCTATTTCTCTCCAGGGTTCGCTTACCACCAGAAACCCTTCAAATGGGCATTCAGTGTGCTTGTAGTTTTCAGTGCCTTGTATTTCTGCAAATACAGGCTGTATCATTGCCCATTATTTCCTCCAATTGTTTTTTGACAGAGAAAATCTCATATCCAGTGAATTCTCTTTGTCTGATTCCTGCCTGGAATTTTCAGGGTAACAATGGCTTCCCTCAAAATGAAAACAATTCAACCTCTGTTGCTGTTGCTTAACCTAGAGTTTCGGAGGAGGAGCTTTGGCTCAAATGCCGTCAATAATTGGCTGCCTCAGAATTCTGAATAGTTTCCCACGGTCAAAATGTACTAATGACATTTGTACAAGTGATTTTTCTTGCCCTGAAAAGCCCAAGTATAAACCCACAAGTAGAGCATCGAAGCTAATGTTTCTTCAGCCTGTCTTAGAGAACTTCACTGCGAAATGACTACTTCCATTACACGTTTTCCTTGAAGGAGGAAGAAAGTTAAGTGAGGTTTTCATTTTCACACAGTTGTCTGTCATTTCCTAGCCACAATAACTTGTTATTACGGTAGCAAGAAGTTATCTTCCACAACAGCTTTCTTTCCAAGGAGTCAACTCTTTGTTTTTGTTCAAATAATTTTACAATTTTGCAGGTACTTAACACACTAGTGGCTGTTATCGTGGGTCCTTTAAGTTGTGCCTGTGATTATCATTCTGGAACAATGTGGTGGTTGATCTTGACCTCAGAAGAACTGGTCTCTGTTACTTTGAGTGAAATTTTGTATAAGGCTAGAGATTATGAAGATCAAAGTATGTCATTAAGGAAGTATAATTACTATAGGGTAGCTCAGTCTCCTCACTATTAACATTTTAGGCTCATAGTTCGCGGGGGGAGCTGTCCTGTGCATTATGGAATGTTTAGCAGGATCCCTGGACTCTAACCACCGGGTGCCAGGTGCACCTCCCCCCATATAGTTGTGACAACCAAAACTAGTACGTATATTGCCAAAGATCCCCTAGGGGACAACATTGTCCCTAGTGGAGACCAGTTACCTACAATCTTTAAATAAAATATATCATATAATAAACTGTAAATTTTGTACACTCAGCATTCCATGCCTACATTGGTTAATTTGTAATACATATTATTTTACCTAAATTAAGTGACCAGATAATAGAAGAAATAGGTGAAGTTCAATTTCCTAATTTATACTCTCTCTAAATTCATTGTTACTCAAAACTCTCCCCAGTTTCTGTACCCAAGAGTGATTTGGTGAAAACCCCTTGTCCCAATAGCCATCAATTCCCCTATGGTCTTTAATGTTTCCTAAATCTCATTATTTAAAGAATGTCTTATATATTCTGAAATTACTTCCAGGAGGGGATAGTTAATTGTGGTTCAAACAGGAATATTGAATTAGGATTCTCTCATTGATTTCTTTTTAATTAAGGCAACTGGCTGGAACTAAGGTTCGGATGCCTGAGGGCAGGAATGGGTATAGAGGAGATGGTAGGTAGATAATAATGCATTGGAAGAGATGTGCACAAAGAAGAGAATGGAAGATGATGAAGACCACCGTCGTTCACACCACCAATAAGGTTCCGGACCAGTTCTTAACTGGGATCACAGGGCAGACATCACACATGCTCAACTAGTTGAAAGTTAAATTTGGGTTGGAATTCTCCAGATTGACTTGGTCTCAGTCTACCTTTGAAGTCTGACTTCCTATTAGTTTCTTAAAAACAATGATAACAAAATTTCATGCAGTCAATAGCTCTCCTCAGTGCTCTGACATATCTCACATTTACTTGCTACCGCTGATTCCTAACTCTGGCCATTTGCTCACCAGGAGTATCTCCCGTTTCTCAGTTTAGTGATCTCTTGCTTTGTTTTTTAATGAAAAGCCAGAAAGCAGAATAGTTTTCAAGCAGTTAAGGGGAAATATGTGCTGTGGACATAGTACACAGAGCATATACACAAAGACAGGAAGAAATCACCCTCCTGGGTCGCGGCTGTTGGTCTTGGGCCGACACTGCTCCCCAGGGCACGTGCATACTGCCTGTACCGAAACGCAGGGCCTGCCTGCTCAAAGGGTGGCCCCTGCACAGCGGAATCTGCCTTACCTGGGAGCTTGTCGGAAATGCAGAATCTCAGGCCCCACTGCTGGCTTCAGTCTGCATGGTAACAGCCTTCCCAGGGGAGTCCTATGACCTTCCAGCTTATGCAGCACTACCAGAGGAGACATGATTTTCAGAATGAATCTCCATGAGATGCGGGGAGTTAAAAAATAAATAAATAGAAACATTATAGCACCAAGTACACATGTGGGAATCTCCTCATAGTGTGGCCACTTTTTCGAGATCTACAATGCTTATGCATGCTGGGAAAGACACTTTGGAAATCCCACATTATAACATCAGGCTTTGGGGGTTAGGGAGGGGCTTAAATTCCAGACATATTATTTTAAGATTCAGTTATAGAAAACCATTGAAGGGGCTGACAGGATGAAACTAATTTGGGGGTGATTACTTTGAATCAACTTTATTTTTTAATGCTAAAATATGGATGAATTTTCAAATGTCATGATAGTCAGCTTGCTAAATACCATTAGTCTCCAAATTACCCTGTCAGAGGCAGTCCAGAAATGCATAATTACTATTAAGTCAATGCTTATTTGCCAAGTCTAATTATTTACTTAGTTGGCAATTCTTTTTTTCTGACATATTATTTAATGTCAGAATTTATTTAATACAGTGTTTCCAAATCTAAGGTATAGGTACTGTTATTTGCTAGGGCTGCCATAACAAGACACCACAGACTAGGTGACTTAAAACAACAGAAAACTGATTACTGACAGTTCTGGAGGCTAGAATTCCAAGATCAAAGGGTTGGTAGGTTTGTTTCCTCCTGAGGGCTCTCTTCTCCTCTTTCAGATGGCCGCTATCTCATGATGTCCTCCTGTGGTGTCCTCTCTCTGTGCGTACATCTCTGGCATTTCCACGCATTTCCAGATTTCCTCTTGTATAAGGACACCAGTCAGACTGGGTTAGGACCCACTCTACCAGTCTCATTTGAAATTACTTGTCTCTCAAAAAGGCTTTATCTGCAACACAGTCCCAATCTAAGGTACTAGCAGTTAAGGCTTCAGAATATGAATTTGGGGGGTGCAATTCAATCCATCAAAGGTACCGAATGGCTTTTTTTAATGAGAGAAATAAGGCAGAAATACTTCCATATCTCTATTTTGAAGGATTTTCATTTTAATTTTTACCTGTTGAGCCAGGGCTTGCATACCTCAGAGATGAATTTTGTATTCATCATTGATGCTTTGTTCTCTGCCAGACATTTTTACATCTTAAAAAAAAAATCCTCAGTCTTTTCAAGTGTAAAGCAAGCTTGACTGCACCAGGAAGTTCCTCGAAGTTCCTCAGAGTCTTACGTCTGGTTCAGGCTGATGTACTCAGTCATGGCCCAGCTCGTGATAGACTTGTGTGAGGTTTTCACTCGGCTATAATTTATTCTTCAGCACCTACGTTGGAGAAGAAACTCCTCCTTGCAGGATTTGTCACTAACTCCTAGCCCATGAAGCCACTCTGTTCTTTGTTTTGTTTTGTTTTCCCCATCACACATTTCTTACACATCCATGTCAAGATACTCGGTTTGCAACCTGCAAGTCTCCTTTGGAAGGTGAGCTCTGAATAGCTGAAAAACCACACCAGACGCTGTTTGCTGAGAGGGCTCCGAGGGGTGAAGGGTGGATATTGTTCTGCTGCTTCCTATGCTCCACCTGAGAATATCATTCCCAAGCCTGAGCGGCCGCCACGCTCTGATTCAGCCTGTTGCCTCTTCTGCTTGAGGAATATGTATTTTTGAAATCCTTTTCTCTTTTTGGTAATAACATATTCACTGAAACCTATATGCGGAAACACAGTAGAGGTGGGAAGTGAGGACAAAAATGATACTGAATCTATCATGTAATTATGAGCTAGGCTTTTCCCGGTCTAAATAATTCCCTGACTACTTTTGGGCCCTTTGCCAGGGGCATCAACTGCAGCCAGGGCATCTTATTATATCTAGTGAAGTGCCCTAGCAACAAAGACAGACAGGGAGAATTCATCATCGATTTATTTTTCATTTCTACCGATGTATTTTAATGTTAAGATATTTACAACAAAAGGGGAAGTTGTATGAATAAAGGAAACATTGTATGCAGCTGTACTTGATGGTAACATCTAATGTTTGTATGCCATTTTAGTATTTTTATGTTTTATGGTTTTGTATTTTCCAAAACACTTTCATCAATATTCATTTGATTCTTAGACTAGCCCACTGAGGAAGATAAGGCAAATTACTTTCCCAAGAGATGCCACGCGGCCAGTTTTTTTTAACAGACATGATTTTAGATTTTAGAGTCCAGACTTCCACTATTCTAATTTCAATTCCTCAGCAGCCACTTTTCATGGAGAACCCACTACGTGCCGAACACTTTTCTGAATATGTGAGATGTGTCAGTGAACAAAACAGAGATCTCATACCTTAGGGATCTCAGTTCTAACCATAGAAATGATAGGCAAAATAAATATGTAACTTATTTAAATTAGAACATGGCAAGTGCTATAGAGAAAGAAAATGTAGAGTAGTAAGGAAGATCAGAAGTAGGGGATTGCAACTTTGATTACCGTTGTCGGAAGAGGCTATGGTGAGAAAATAACATATGAGCAAATCTGGAAAAAAGTGATTTTGGTGTTTAGTAAAACCAAAACCAGTGTAGAGATAGGAGAAAGGCAACCCGTTCTCGTGTGAGCAGGAAATGGCAATGCTTTTATTTTTATTTTGTACAACTTTATTGAAGAAAAATTGACAACCATAATTATATATATTTAAAATGGACAATGTGATGATTTGATATACATATGCATTGTGGAACAATTACCACCATCAAGAGAATGAGCAATCCATCACCTCACATAGCTGACTTTATGTGTGTGGGCATGGTGAGGACATTTATAATCTACTCTCAGCAACTTTCAAGTATAGAGTGCCATATTATCAACCAAAGTCAATCTTCAGAATTTATTCTTATGACTGAAACTTTTTGCCATTTGATGTACGTCTCCCCACCTTCCCTTCCCCCTGGCCCTTGGCAAACACCATTCTGTTCTCAGTGTCTATGAAATGGGCTTTTCTTCGTCAATTCCACACATAAGTAATGCCACATATAAGTTTTGCACATGTAAGTTTCTGTCTGGCTTATTTCACTTAGCATAATACCCTCCAGTTTGACCCATGTTCTTGCAGATGGGAGAATTTCCTTCTTTTTTATGGCTGAATTATGTATATATGCACACATGCACACACATGTATACACACATAAAAAAAAATATATATATATTTTTTTTTTTGTTTTTAAATATATGTAGTTTTTTTATACATTTATCCATCAAAAGACAGATTGTTTCCATATGTTGACTATTGTGAATAATGATGGGGGAACAGCTATCTCTTTAAGATATGTATTTCATCTTTTCTGGATGTATACCCAGAAGTGAATTGCTGGACCATACATCAGTTATATTTTAACTTTTCAAGGAACCCCCATACTGCTTTCTATAATGGCTGTACCAAGTTACATTCCCACCAACAGTGCACAAGGGGTCCCTTTTCAGTGGACAAGTCCCCACCAGCACTTGTTGTCTCTTGTCTTTTTGATAACGGCCATCCTACCTGGTGTGAGGAGACAGGTCACTGTGGATTTGAGGCATTTCCCTGATGGTTAATGATGCTGAGCGCCTTTCATCTACGTACTGATCATTTGTATGTCTTCTTTGGAGAAATGTATATTTGGTTATTTTGTTCATGTTTTAATCCTTTTTTTTTTTTTTGCTATTCTATGTGTTGTATGAGTTCTTTATATATTAACCCCTTATCAGATAGATAGTTTGCAAGTATTTTCTCCAATTCTCTAGTGCACAAATAACAATTGATTGATCGTTTCCTTTGCTGTGCACAGGCTTTTTGATTTGACGTATTTCCACTTGGTCATTTTAGCTTTTGTTGCCTGCACATTTGGTGTCTTATCCAAGGAATCTTTGCCAAGACCAATGTCAAGGAAATT
The DNA here is from genome assembly GCA_029783875.1 of Phataginus tricuspis. Classification (NCBI taxonomy): domain Eukaryota; kingdom Metazoa; phylum Chordata; class Mammalia; order Pholidota; family Manidae; genus Phataginus; species Phataginus tricuspis. Next base: position 4,133,471 of record JAQQAC010002629.1, read on the forward strand.
TTTACCCATATTTTCTCCTGGGAGTTTTATGGTCTCAGGTCTTAGATTTAAGTATTTAATCCATTTCAAGTTAACTTTTGTGGGCATTGGGAGATAAAGGTCCAATTTCATTCTTTTGCTCATGGATATCTAGTTTTCCCCACACTGTTTACTTACCAGACCCCCCTTTCCTCATTGTGTGTTCTTGGTGTTCTGACAGCACTTACTGTGGGTTTATTTCTGAGCCTCCTAGTCTGTTCTGCTTGTCTTTGTGTCTGTTTTTAATGCCAGTACCATATTGTTTTGATTATGATAGTTTTGTAATATTGTTTGAAATCAGGAAGTGTGAAACCTCTAGTTCTCTTCTCCCTCAATGTTGTTTTGACTGTACAGGGTCACTTGTGATTCCTTACAAATTTTAGGATTGACTGAGAGCATCTCAGGGGGAGAAAAGGTTTACACAGCCAAAATCTGCTTTAAAACTTCTCTTTAGTAAATGCTCCTTTTCCTTTCCTCAAACGTCCTTTGTTTTTGTCCTGCCACTCCAGTGCCTCTGATCTAGTACAATGGCAAACATGGAATTTCAATTGCTTGGTTTGCATTTCAGTTCTACCACTTGTTAGCTGGCCTGTCCTTAAGTTACGTAAACTCTGTAAATCAGTTCATTCCTCTATAGAATAGGAATATGGTTGTGAGAATGAGCTAGTTTGTATGTAACAAACCTAGAGAAGGACCTGGCACATGGCAAGTTCTAATGAGGTATTAGCTGTTATTATCATTTTCAGAAGCACAGCCCTGCCACCTTTCTTTCCTACTACCCAACCTCTCTTCTGAACCCCCTTTACCTTTATCTCCACCTTCTACTTATCCATAGCTTTTTCATTTTTGCACCTTTGCTTATCACTCCATCTTCACATTGGAGCAGCTTGCCTCCCCACAAGATGGGAGGATGGGCAAGACAGTAAATATCTGTGCTAATGTCTTATTTTGTTTCAGTCATACATCCAACAAACACTGAAGGCTATATGGCAGCTTATGACCAATTTGCATTTCCTTCTTTATTAGAAACTGCTCATAACCTCACTCGGCGTGTCTAAAGTCATGTCTATCCACAGTTTGGACACACCTGTGAAATCTCCTTTGGCCCCTCCATCAGTACTGGGGTTCTCAATTCCCCACTCAGGGCTCTAATTCTTCTCCACTGAGGAGCTGTAGTGGAGATTTTGTTTGGTCAAAGGCTTCTTCACCTTACGTGATACAACAGCTCCCTTTCAATACGATGCTCATGAGAATCATGGCAGCCAGTCAGCAAGTGTAGACTCCATGGTAGATCTCAGACCCAGTGCTTTTCATAATTACTGCATTTAATCTTTGTAATAAACCCTGTAAGCTAGGTAGGGGGTTCCCGGGGATAGGAAACCGAGACCTTGATGAGTCAAGTAAGTCATCAGACGTTACACATCCACTAAGTGGTGGAGGCAGATTTTAAACCCTGGTCGTGCCTGAATTAGAAACCACTTTCAGGAAGTCTCTTTGCTTCTTTACAAGGTAAGGAAAGAGTTTCATGTCACTGCAGCATCTTGATTCTCCACCTGAAGTTCTCCCTGACAGCTCCCAGGTTCTGAGGTCCGTGTTCTCTGCATGCTAGTGCCGTGGTGGACTTCATCCCTCTTGGGCAAGAAAAGTCTGCTCTTATGTGGAGTTAGAACTGAAAACACATCCCTCTAGTAAGGAGATATATGGACACTATGTTCGTTTCCCATGCAGCACCATCGAGCTGCCTGAGTCCAACTCTCAGAACCATCTCTTACTGGCTGTGTGACTTTGGGCAAAAGCTACTCGACCTCTTTGTGCCTCACATTCCTTACCTGCAACGTGAGGATAATAATAGAACTGGCTTCATGGGATTTTGTGAGGAATAAATGGAAAATATCATGAAACTTCATAGAACCATTTTTGGTGAATAGTAAGTATTCTATATAAACTTCATCATCATCATTGTCGTTATTACTGTTTCCAATATTCTTGGTATTATGGTTGTTATTCTAGAAGCTGTGGCTCAGAGTTACATCTGTCTTAATTATGTCACCAGCCAGAGAATGAACCAGGGCCAGCAAGAGTAAATACTGTTGCTGGTGAAGGACAAAAGAGAGACACCAGTCTTGAAGACAGTCTTTAAGGCAGGAGATGGCATTATCCTTCTTCTACATCTTTGGGCCTAAAGCCTTCAGAGAACTGATTGCAAAAAGACGAATAGCCTGCAAAAGGAGTTTGTGTAGTCTGGTAACAGGTCCACAAATATGACAAAAATTACTTGTCTACTTCCCTAAAAAGCAAATAAGCAGGACTCTATGGGCCCCATCCTTGCACTCATCAACCCACATCTCAAGCCTCAGCTATTTTGGTGACCCCCCTTTGGGCCCCCACTTTTGGGGCAGTATGTCAGTGTGGTCAGTGGGCTTCAATGACTCCATCTCCCACGGCTTCCAGTTAACTGGTGCGTTCTCTGGAGTAAGTCAGAGCAATGGGGCAATAGATTTAGTGTCTCCTTTGTCTTATTGCCCAGCTTTTGGACCACACAGCACACCTCTGTCAGGATTTATAGGACTATAGTATAAAGGATAAATTATCCAAGACAGCAAATGAGCCATATAGGGAGTTCTCATAAATCATACCCCCTCAACACAATACTAACCGCCATGCTGTGGAAACCTGACGACATCTTGCTTTTGCTTCTTAATATCTGCACTTCTGTTTCCAAGGAGCTCCTGTGCACCATCTCTTGGTATTACCAGGGAGACCAGTTGGTGTTAGAGTTCCAAGCCATGAGTCCACTCTCTTTTTTCCTTTCTGTTTCCTGTCTGCTAAATGAAGATCCTAACACCTTCACCTCCTCTGGAAGACAAGAGAGGAATTTAATGAGTTCCAGTCTTTAAATCTGACCCCATGCCAAACAAAACACAGCTGGGAGTGACTTCAGAGAAAGACCTAGACAAGGGCTCACATAATCTTTGCCACCGTCCACATCTTATTTTCTCCTATTAATTAGTCTCCAGATATCTCAGAACAGAAAACAGAGGGACCTTAGCTCTGGCAGGGTCAAGAATTTCCATTGTTTTCGCTCTGCAGCACCTCCTGTAATGCCCACCTGAGGCTGGCAGTGGAGAGGCCCACAGTGAGGAACTGAAGCTCACAGCTTTTCTTTCACCTGTTCACCTGCTTTCATCTTCCTTTGGGATATGCAACTGGGGTAAACATGACTTCATAGCCGGGAAGCATTATTAACCAGGTGGAATAAAGACAGCCTTCCTGTGTACGACCAAATATCACTCGATCGTTCCCTGAGCCTGCGGGCGCCCAAGCAAAGCTCTTCAGCGCTCATTCAAAGAGCCACCACCTGCTTCTGTAAGATCTCAAGACAATAATGGAGGCTGAATTAGCCTCCTTCATCCCAGTTGTGTAGGCTGGTTTTAGAATGAAGAACAAGCTGTCATTTTCAACCCATAATAGAATTAATTCAAACTGACAGTGAGGAAATCAATTTTTCAGGTTGCCATTCATTTCTTTTCTCTATCAATCAATCGACAAATATTTTTTGAGCACGGTGTATGAGTTCCACATTGAAAGGAAAGCAAAATAAATGTAAGACATGACATCAGCTTGTATCATTTACTGTATGTGGGAGACAAAGCCACTATCCACGATCGAGTAGAAAGAACTCTTACCTTGGAATCAGGAGACCTGTGGTCTTGTCACAGTTGGTCAAGCACTGTAGTGTGTGCTTAATCGAAGGTGTCCTGAAATTGGGTTCTCTGGGCTATGAAATCAGGCACAGGCATTTACTAGCACTGCCACCTCAGGAAAATTCCGTACTTCTCATCCATTTTCTCCTATATGACAATGAAGTTAATAATAGTGCCCTCCTCAAAGAGTTGTTGAGACCTTAGTGTTGAAACTTGACCCATCACATTTAGGTTACATTACGTATGAGATATTATTAGTTTGATATTCCAGGCAAGCCTTTGAAAGTCTCTTGGAAAGAAAAGAAACCTGAAATGCACTATGTGCTTTTTGCACCTCCAACAAACACCACATGGGACACATCATATGTGTGCTTTTACACATCCTTGCCAACACCTTGTGAAGTTGGAAAGAGGCACCTGAAAATGTTAAAATAGTTTTGGAAGGTCTCCTATCTGATGAAGGACAAAGCCGGGTTTCAGATTCTGATCTGTCTGAATTAAAAGCCTGTGCACTTCCTACTGCCCCACAACCTCTCTGAGTGTCAACTTCTCCTTACAAAGGGGAAAAGTTAAGAAAACTTCTGGAAGGATTACAAGGTCTTTGAATGCAGCTCTAATTTTCACTCCTAGTCATTGACCCTCTAGTGAAACTTGATTTAAGGTTAAGAGAGATAAGAGTGGGAGCATTCACAGAGACATTTTTGGAGGTAATAGTGCATGGAGCAACAGTAGAATTTGGCTATGTGAAAAGCAGAAGACAGGATATTAGGGCATAGATACTAGAACAGTGGTGGATGCTGGGAGTGATAGGTAGTGAAGACAATGAAAAGGTTGCCCCCGCTAAGAAGCAGCTGCTACGGAAGAAGGGTGGGAGATGGACTGTTCTCCTCCTGATACTTTAACCCAGGGTTTCTTAACCTCAGCACTAGTGGCATATTAGGCCTGGTGATTCTTAGTTGTGCAGACTACCTTGTGTGTTCTAGGATATTTAGCAGTATCCCTAGACTACACCCACTAGATACCAGTAGCATCCCCCTGATTGTGACAACTAAAAATGTCTCTAGACATTGCCCAGTGTCCCTGGGAGGGTGGGGTCACCTCTGCTTGAGAGCCGCTGCCTTCCCCTCCCCTTCAGATCATAATCTACGGGCAGAGAAAATTAACTTCACAATCTACTAATTTAGTCTCGCTGCTGTGAGCTTACATTTACCTAATACAGTGGTTCACAAACTTCACTGTGTATAAGAATTACCTGGGCAAACGTGGTTAAATACAGATTCCTGGTTTTCCCTTAACTGAAAACTTGGTGCAATGGCTCTGGGTCAGAACCCAAAGAATCTGATTTTTAATCAAACCCTGCTTCCTGTGCCTACCCTAGGTGGTTCTGACAATCCAGAGACCTCAGCTTGTAAAACACTGACCCAGTTGCTATGGTCATGGTCAACCTAGACCCTGTGTATACCGTTGAAATCTTTGGAAACCAGTAAATGTGAATTAAAGTCTTTACTTCTTTATGTACTTGGGATTTTATAGTGATCTGGTTGAACATTAGTCTCTGAAGTAAGATGCCCTGGTTTCAAAGCCTGGCTTCATCCCTTACAGCATGTGCAGCCCTGGGTGAATCACTCAGCACCTCTATGTCTGCGCTTCCTTATCAGTCAATGGGGAACATCGTCAACACCTGCGGTGGGAGTTGGCGTTATGTGTAAGTGGGTGTGCGAAAAGTCTCTTGTAATTGCTCCCGCACAGAGTGTTCAAAGAATGTTTTGGTAGTGGCAAGGGTTAACTAAAAATAAAAAGTGTGGAACGTTGCCCTTGAAGCACTGTTCGGGCATTCTTAACCTTCTTTAGAATCCTATTGCACTTAGAATAGGATTTTCTAACTTAAGAATTACTAATAGTCATTTGGGAAGTTTGCAAAATTCATGTTCCCAAGACATCTCTTCCCCCAACCAAGACAGTCTAGCTTAGTATATGAGGGCATATAATACGGTATAGGAATACAACCAACTCAAGGAACACACTTAGAAACACAATGTCTAGGAGGGAATAGTTAGTACTGTGTAAAAATTGACCTATTACATTGACCTACTCAGAGGAATAGACCATATTCTAGGACATGAACTTTAAGGCTCTTCTCCAATGAATGCTCCAAAGAGTCATGATTAAAAAGTTTTGCATGAACTTTTGTTTTTGACACAGCTTTCTTTTAAGCATCTAGTTTTCTTTGATTTACCTGGAGATTTTTACCGAATTAATTGGAGTCTGAAAAAATTATGTAAGGATTTTTAGAAATGGAAGATGATGCATTGGAAACAATACCAACTACACTTAAAACTCCTTTCAGCAGGAATGTTTCACCTGAGTGTTTCAGTCCTGGACAAGTTCAGTATGGGTTTGGTGAGACCGAATAACAACAGAACATTAGGAATAAAAGGTTTATACCAAGCTTTATTCTCACCATAGCAGGTCAAGTGCTGGAACCACATCTGCCTCTGGGGCACTCTGCATGCAGCAAGCCCATCTCCATCTCTGCCTCTGGGCAGGGTACTGGGCAGAGCTCTTTATATAGTAATACGGACAATAATGGCTCATTGCCAACTGGTGTGCATTAGCCTAGCAGCAGGCCAATTATATCATCAAGTAGCTTAGAGTCACGTGAGCATCCTGGCCATAGGAATTTAATTATCCCTACACTCCACCTCTCCAGGATTCTCGCCTCCCAATCTACTCACCCTCAATCTTCCACGATGGTCCCTGTACGAGAAGGCTAGAGCTTTGTAACCAGATTCCACAACAGTAAAAGAGGATAAAAACAACATACAGATAATAATGAAAAGTATGTTATAGATAACAACAAAAATGGGAAATTAAAAGGACTAAGGATGAGCTTTATAATACCCACCTTCTCCACTTCCTGGAGGGTTTCTTCAATTCTTTATACACTCCAGGTAATTTGTGTTGTTTGGTGTTAGTCACCCAAAGACACAGGCAAAGCTATGGGTGGGTGCTTAGCATGTCCCCTCAGAAATGCCTTTACCCCACATATCCTTAGTCTGAACTCACCTGCAGTGGTCTTCAAGGATAGCTATCCCCAACATATATTCAGGAATGGAAGAAATATACACAGTATACTCCAAGAACCAAGAGACTCTGCCATAGTTTTTCTCTCATTATACATTTTCTCAAATGAAACAGTTCCTTCAGAGTCAGTCTATAACTCCTCCCTTTGAAAATATCTTGGGTAATATGATAATGGATATATGTGTTTACTCCATGAAACTCATGAACAAGAATATCATTTCCTTTTATTTTTCTAAGGCAAATAAATATGGTTGACTTCCTCCCAATAGTTCTGGGGGAATGGTGGGGGCAGAGAGGGGTGTTTTACGGAAGTCTAGAAGCAAGTTTCTCCATGTAGAATTGTTGTTCTTACTCTGGGCCTAGGTAGGAGGCATCCATTCCATTCACACCAGATTAGGCACAGATTATTGCAAAATTTCATGTATGTACATATGCTCTGATACCTCCTGTGTATGAAGGGCATGTTTATTAATTCTCATAGAAGAAAAGCCACTGGTGGAATAATTCCTCCTTTCCTTCCCACATCAATTAGGCCCCTGTCTTTTTTCTTATCCTATTCTGGGGTAACTTCTGTTTGATGTCCCCTTGATAGACCTAATATTCTAAACAAATACGTGGGTGGGGATTTTCTTCAGCTGGCTTCAGAAACCCAGAGATGCTATTAACTTGTGTGGCGTGTGTGTGTGTGTGTGTGTGTGTGTGTGTGTGCGCGGAGGGGTCAGGTTAGGGTGGAGATGGACATGGGATGTGACTGAGAAGGGCCTAGACCTGGGAGTGCAGAAGCTTGTTCATTCTGCCAAAGGGAGAGGGCAGGACAAGATGACCTTTTCCTTCTTACCTTGTTGAAAGAATAAGACAGATATGAACAGGTACATAGACTGTCTTCCTGAATATTTGTGGGAAGGTCTCAAATAATTAATATTTAGTCCAACTAACCATCCCTTAATTACTGCACTGAGTTGTAGAAAGAGTCAAATTATAATGAAACAAGCTGGTATCAGATCCTACATTCAAAACAACTTCCAGGGCATCCCTGGGCTCTTTCCTAGTTCAGTGGCACCTTCTCCATCTTTTTCCTAGTATCTTGTGAAGATTCCAGGTTCTATAAGTGAGCCTCACACACTAAAGAAAGAAAGGCACCATTTCATTCACTGGATGTACTAGGCAAAGGAGAAGTGGGCATTTTAGGACAATGGGTGATGTTCAGTCCTACCCTCCATCACCTATAACCTGAAAATTCTCAAATAGTCCAGGAAAAGAAACTAGTCTTGTTTCTGAGGAACATTTCACCAAAGTTGAAAGGTCAGTAAGGCTTGCTTTTAATTCATGTGTTTCACCTAGCCTGTGTGTTTCTGAACCGTGACTGCACGTTAACATCACCAACAGACTTTCAGAAACTCCAAACCTCAGCCCCATCCCCAAAGATTCTAATTCATCAGCTCTGGGATGGAGCCAGAACAGCAACCCATTCAGATGTCCCCAGGTAAGGTTAGTGTACAGCCAGGACTGAGGATCTCAGCTGGACACTCTGCAGCATCCCTATTCTTGCTAGCATTTCTTTTTTTTTTTTAACCTGCCTGTCCTGGGACTGATTTTTACAGGCTCATTGCTCTTAGTAGGCAAAGAGCTATTAAGGTTTAATATGTTCCAGGAGCCTTTGCAGGGTATCCAGAATGTCAAGAGCCCAAATAATGATGCTAAAATTGTGGATTGGCGAGCACAATTGACAAATAATGCTTTCATTCTCTATCCTGGTTCCCTCCCTCCCTCTTTCTCTCCTTGACTTCTTTTCTCTCATTAATTTTTAAAAGCAATTCTTAAGGGATTCACACGCAAATTCCCAAATTCCTGCCATGTGTTTGATAGTCTATCTGTATAGGTGACGGTAGCCCCAGGCCTGTCTAAGGCACAGTCCTACTTATCCCAAATACTGGTGATTTTGGTTTGCACATTCAGTCTGGAATGTTTGATTAGCCCCTAACAGTGAGGGTTTTCAAATCAGTGGAAGCCTGTTTAAGAATTCAGAAAACTTAAAAACAAAAATATAAGGCTCTTGTTGGTCAATTTTTTAATTACAACAGTAATACGTGTTCATTGTAAAAACATTAGCTACTGCAGATAAATGAAAAAGAACAAATGAGGAATCACCTGTAATCCTTTCATGTGGCCATATACTTTTGAGTTCTCTCTGGCTTTCCTTCTACCTCTGTTTCCAAATACCTTCCGATACTTAAATGCTTTTCAGTGGGTCCTCCTCCTGGGACATTTTAAAATAGATCCTCTAAGGTAGGATCATTGAAGGTTTTTAACTAACTTTGTATCTTTGAGTCTAAAACTCATAGGTTCTTGAAACTAAGGACATTAGAATTACTGTAGAATTTATCTAGTGCTCAATAAAGATACTCAGTTTCAGGGAGATTAGGGCTTAACACAAGGTTAGCCAGCAATCTTTATATAAAATCCAGGGTTACTCAATTCTAGAGGCCCGTGACCTCCTAGCGTACCTCACACTGTGACTTTGGTGTTCAACCAAGTACAAGGATGTCAGTTTCATCCAGGTCTGCTAGCAGTAAATGATACTTCTAGACTTATTTATGGTTGTCTGCACATGCTAAGAGAAGTGACTTAGAGTTGACTGTATTATTGGCATGAGCTAGGAAATGAAGTGTCTGTAGTTGAATTTACTAGATATTTTGGAAGAAAAATAGATTGATAATTTCAGGATATGTGCCATGTCTGTGTCTCATCTTCTCTTAATGTACAGCTATGATGTTAGACATGTACAAAGACATTCGTCACAGAAACAATAGGGATGAAGCCAGCATGTCACAGCCTTGATTTGCAGAGCATTATTTCTCGAGATGTTAATAGATAGTCCATGGAAAAACCCTAGAATGAACCAATTAAACAAACAGGTTCCATAATTGTAGGAGTTCTTCAAGTTTTTAATATTCTTAAGGGCATTGTAAATCTTTATGTGAGACATAGTATGCAAATTTCCTAGTTATATCTAAAACAGTTTTTCTGTTCAAGGGGCCATTTATTAACATCTTGATAAACTACTATGGCCCACAGTTTACAATATGCTGGTGTAATGTGACTAGTCTTTGTATATTGTGGACAGGGGAACATCAAGAGAACATCTAAAGGATTAAAATGTGCTGCTACGATAGGGTCAATCTGTTGTGCTTCAGCCCAGGGAATAGAAGCAAAGCTGTCATTTATTCTCAAGGATTCTTCTTATGCTAATTATCCTTGTCTGGAGTTATTCCCCCTCAGCTCTCCAATCACATCCTTGTTTTTGTTGTTCATGTCTTTTCTGAAAGTCCGAACATTAAAAAAGCAAGATATCATACCCACTTTTTGCAAAACCAACAGAAGAAACATTTTTCAAATGCTTCCTTGTATCTCCAGATTACCAGGCTAGACAGTCTAAAAAATTTTTCAGAGGCATTCAAAGTAACCAAAGTCTTCTGCTAAGGGCACTTGGTGGTGGCAGGTCTGTATTAGTCTATGGTTTATGGTGATTAAAATTTGATATAGCACAGGTAAATCAATGGAATCACAGGACTGGATAGTAATTTGCAGCAATGGAACTTGAGAGGAGCATTTCTATTTCTGTTTTATAGTCTTTCTGTCTATTTATCTCACCCAAGTCTTCACGAATAGCCTCCTGACCATAAAGGTGTCAATGTCTTTAAAAAAAAAGTATTTTCCCTCTTCCCACTTTGGAAGCAATATATACCTCCCACTTACCTTTCTCTGAAAATATTTGAGACATCGACCTTTGTATGGCCTTCTCAGCCTCCTGTGGAATTCTGTGTCACTGTGAGTAGGCGTGGAGGGGCCCATCTTATGACACAGACCCCCAACCTCACATCCATTCTGCATAGCGCTTGCTATCATGGTATTTCACTGGACTGAGCTCCATCTAAAGAGACAGGGTGTTGGGAGACACTGCGCTGTGACTCATACTTAGTACAGGGTTCGACCCTTTCGCTTGGAACTCCTGTTTTCTTGGATTGGACAATAACTCAAATTCAATTTCAGTAAAATAGTTGCTATAATTTTAGGCAGTGGGAATAAAATGTTAAGATCTCATGTCGATTAAGGAAAATCTAGCCCAAATCAGATTTCATAATCTAGATTCAAAAAATTACATATTTCTTCATGCTGATGTTAGTTTTATGTCTGAGTCCCACCATTATTCTTAAATGACAAAAGAAAAAGATTTTCATATATATTTCAATCAACATATACCAGACTAGATTGAAGTTAAGCATAAAGAGGATGGCAAAAAATGAAATTTCTACGTTGTCAAAATCCCAAGATTCAGAACATAAGGTTAGTTATATATCAGAACATATTTGATGTATGCCTAATTATAACAATATTCTTAAACTGCGTTTGGTCCTTTTAATGTTCCAGGCACTCTATTAAGAATGTAACAACCATCCCATCAGATATCACAAATATTTGTATTAGTTTTCTAGGACTACCATAAAAATTGCCACAGAATGGGTGGCTTAAACATCAGAAAGCTACTTTCTCACAGCTCTGGAGGCTGGAAGGCTAAGATCCAGGCGTCGATTTCACTCTGAGGCCTCTCTCTCCTTGTCTTGTGGAGGGCTTCCTTTCCCTTTGTGTTCACGGGGTCTTTCCTGGTGTGTATCTGCGTCCTGAACTCCTCTGCTTGGGACGAAACTGGTCATGTCAGATTGGGGTCCACTTTACTTTAATTACTTCTCTAAAGGCCCTGTGTCCAGAGACAGCCACACCCTGAGGCACTGAGGCTCAGGGCTTCACTCACAAATTTGGGGGGATGCACTTCCGCCCATTTAAATACTTTTATCACCCTTTTATAGTCAAGACAACTGAACTTTGGTTATATTCCTCGCCAGTGGGCATGCAGCTAGTATGTAATGCAATCAGAGTTCAAAACTGGGTTTATCAAAATCTAAAGTTTGCTGAAAGCCATTGTGATAGACTGTGGACCTCAGATCATCCACCCATTCATTTAATCAACAAGCATTTATCATCTCCTAGTTGTCAGGAATTGGGCTAGGTGCTACAAACATTGGTGAGTAAAACAGACATGATCTCTGCTTTTGAGACACCGGCTATAATCCAGTCAGCTGGGTGCTCAATGGCTTTGAACCCAGTGGCCCATAAAATCCCATCTGTTTCCCAAATCATTCAGGCTCCACGGAGCTGATGGCCAAAATGGGTGAGGTCCTCTGGGCAGCTCTCAGCGTTCCAACATCTCGGGTAAGACTGACCCAGAGCCCAGGTTACACACTGTAACCCTGATTCAGACGGGCTTCCTCACAGGTGCAGAGTTCACACAGGGGGGATGGTGGCACTGGTGGCCCTGAAGAGCTGGAAAGTAGGCTGGGGAAAAAAACAACTTAGGAAAGCATCCTGGAAAAGGTCAAATGTTCAAACCATCAAGTTTGGTCAGAACAGATTTGAATTTGTTTTGAAGGCATTTTAATTTATCTGCAGACGGTGAAATTAATGAACCACGGCCACCCAGCATCCTTGGAATTGGATAAGAATCTGTCTTTTAGGAGATCTGTTTCTAGGACAAGCAAGGGCATCCACCCAGTGTCTCGGGAAGGCGTCAGCTGGGATGAAGCAAGATCGTCAGAGAACATCCACCAGGTCATGAAGGGAGGGGAGGGACAACCGTGTGGGGCTGATTCCATCCCTGGGGAAGCTAGAGTTGAAACTCAGAGCCCGGAAGCTGTTTGAAGGGCAAAGAGGCCCACTGGCTCCACTCAGTGGGGGTCAGTTAAGCGGCTATAGCCTGGTGGTCCTGTGGGCACTTGGGTCTAATTCACAGCAGATATCAGGTGTGGGGGCATCAGATGGATTTCTCATTCCAAAACTGGTGAGGCTGGATCTCCAGAACATACCCTTTGCCCAGCCTTTCTTGGCGTAGGATCTGTGCAACGTGGAGCAGGCTGACTGCCGGTCATTACTAGCTTTGGGGAGATGTGTCGAAGGCCGGAAGGGCTTGGCAGTAACCTCCCACCTCCAACCCAAGCCCTGGAGGGACGTGTTGTCAGAAATGCCACCTGAGAGCAATATGCTAATTTCTGGTATTGGAGCAGGTCTTCACTGTGGAGGCAGCCGGTGGGTGGATTCCAGTATGGTGCACTCAAAACGAGCCTTTTCTGCTGGCCTTAGCAATGGCTACTTGATTAGTGAGTCTCCCGTGTATGAGCTGGAGCTCAGTTAATTCTGTTTAGGTCCACAGAGGCTGTTAAAAAAAAATAATAAGCAAAACAGAAGAACAAGAGAGGAGAAGCCATCCCAGAGCTTAGCAACTTGCTTAAATAGGAAACACCCCAGAACATATCTCTGTTGGGGGAGATCTCAGGACTGCACGACACCTGAGTTGTGTAGGAGGCTGTGAAGATGCACAGGGCAACTTAACGTCCTGTAATTTCAACCCGAATGATCTGATCCTCTGACATCTGACCTAAAGCTATGTTTCTGTTCTCCACCCCCATGTTTTCTTGGACGTTGAATTCCACTGAATGTCAAGCTTTTGTGTAATGAAATAATACCCATTCTATGGGCACTGTTACCGGCTGCCCTAGCTCCTGTAGGAATTGTTCTTGATGGGAATAATAATAAATTATTTCAGTCATTTAGAAATTAGCTGCACATTGTCAGAGATCCGGCTTCTATTAACATGCCGCCAGAGAGGAATGAAAAGCCAGAGAGAAAGAGGAAAACATATCAAGCCACCTTTGAACTGACAGGGGAGGCTGTGTGAGAACAAAGGCAAAGCCACACAGTTTGCTGTTATCTGGTCTAGTCGCTCTTCATCTTAAAATATTACAATCTACCTGGTAGAGCATCTTTATCTGTGTCGGAAGATGATCAATGAGAGGGGGCTATGGGGCTGTTATAGGAAGATAGATTTTTGCCTCCGTGTAAGGAAGAGCTTTCCTTTAAAGGCATTTTGAGCTGTTCTGGAAGTTCCTGAGAGGTAGCAGGGTGCGGAGTTCACTTCGGTGAGCCACGGGGTCAGACTGTCAGGCCATGACTTAGTGCGTCCCAGACCCCCCTGCACCTGCTTCCTGTGTAGAATTGGGAAACCACAGTCCGACCTTAGGTTGCTGTTTTGCTGTGTGCCTATTGCTTGGTAATAATCCGCTCTTTAATATTACTATTTATGAGCACCTTGTCATTGACGATGTTCAAATACTTGGATTTTTAAAAGCCCTACTCAACTCAGTTTTGGGGTCCTTTGATTCTGCCAGGCTGACGAGGAGGCAGAGGAGTGGAAACTCCTAAGGCTGACTGAGGACCAGCCCCCGGCAGTGGGTCCCTGCCTAGTAGCTCTGCAGGGCGGTGTGTGGCGCGCTTGGGCTCCTCTGGTCTCCGTGTGCGGTGCCTCGGACTGTGTTGAGCTGGCATCTGAGACGGGCCCAGCCTTGGGCGTTTGATGGTCATCAGCCTCCCAGCAGAGTCTTCGCCCTGGACACAGACTGGCATGCAGGCACTCAGTGCTTCCCTCCCTGGTGATGGGCTCTCCCTGGGAAGGCCTGGAGCCAAAGTCAGAAGAAAAAGGGAAGCTGTGGGCTTAATCAGAGGATGCTCGTGCTGGAGGGGCTTGGAGTCCACTGGAGCTCAGCCCCCTCCTTTCACAGACGAGGAGCCAGAAGCTCTGGAAAGGAGCATTAGCGGAGGCCACATCCCTTGTGAGCAGCAGAACTTGGTCCAAAAGATAAGTCCCTGTCTTCCGGATCAGTGACCACGCTGCTTCGTCTCACTGACTGGGAGAGCTGGCAAACGAATGGCCCAATGGTTAGGCGGAGGGGTGCGGGCCAGTGATTTACGAGGCAGCTTTCTTATACCTATAAATGAAATCAGAGAACCGCAATGATGTGTTCAGTATATTTACATCAAAAACCAAAGCTCATCACCTAAGTGGGGAGTCGGGCGACTGGGGTACAGGCAGTGAGACAAAGAGAAACTATTACCCAGTTAGTAACCACAAGGCTGTGTAAGGGCCACCTCTCCATCAGGATGGTTAGGGAGGATTTTTCTGAATCAATGTGAGGGGCGAGGGAAGAAGATTTTGCAAGAATGAATTTTTGTTGGTGAGATTAGGAGAGAGACAGGAAGCCAACATCAGGGTCTCCAGGGGATGTGGTCTCTCTGTAAAGGAGCAAATTAGTGGAATTGTGTGTTCTGTACCTTCAGTCCACTTTACCTTTTGTATCCGGTAGCTCCTCTTCCATGTTTTCCTGGGCAGAGTGTCCTCTGACTGATGCTGTCTTCATTAAAGTGAGGAAAACAATGATAGACTAATTCACACTAACATGGTGGTAGCTAATGTGTGCTACCCATGCAATCTTTGAATTTTAAGTGGACATTGAAGGAGAGGGCCAGTACCTCTCCCTGAGTAGGGAATCTCTAATAGCAGCGTGTCAGACAAGAGGAGGAGGAATTGTGGGGCTAGAGAATACTAGGTGCTAAATTTTGTTCTAAGTGCATTGATGCATTTTATCAGCAAAACAAGCCTGTTATTATCTAAAGCACAGGGTGGCTGTGTGACGTGAGGAAAGTCACAGGCTAGGAAGAGAAGTTTAGAACTGAACTCAACCAGGCTGGCTCAAGAACGTCTTACTGCCCCTTTTACTGTACAATACTTATCATTTGAACAGTTACTTTCTTTACTTATTTATATCATAATTTTCCTGAGGACTGTGAGGATTTTGATTTGGAGAGATGGTTCCTTTTGTCTGAGGACAGATGTGGGCACTGACTGAGTTTCTAGTTGCCACCAGACCAGGGTAAATACTGACATTCCTATGTGTAATAATAATTTCTTTGTTTTTTTTTGTTGTTGTTGTTTTGTTTTTTAGAAGCCTCTCCTTCCCCCATGGCCACTAAGCATCCCCTACTGTGTGCTGTGCACCAGCCCCACTGCCATCCCAGGGATCGCCAGCAAAGCTCAGACTCCTGTAGCCTCAGTACATGTGGGGGGAGGTGGGGGCTCCCTGGCAGCAGGCCGGGAGGAGGCTCGGGCGGTCAGACCCCGAGCAAGGCCATCCCTCATGAAGTCCGACTAGAATACAGATTGCAGGCTTTCCCAAAGCTGTGGATGTCACCGCTATAAAACGGTCTTTTGACTTCTCACGGTCTTACAGACAATTAAATGCCGTAAGTGTCTAAGACTTAGGGTTCCGTGTAGGCTACATCTACTTTTAAGAACCCAGCCAATTATTCTAGTGGGATAACCTTGGACAAGGTACTTAAACACCTTGAGCCTCAGTTTCCTTAGCTATAAAATGGGAATAAATACTAGATATCTTATCAGGTGCCTGGGCGAATTTGATGAGAAAATGATACTGGTGCATGATAAGTATGCAACACATTGTATTTATTGTTAATATTACCAATACTATTACAAATACATGGAAAATACTAGCTCCTTAATTAGCTTTCTAAGACCCATCCTTTGCCCCCAGAATTCCCTTTCCAGGTTTGTTGCTGTGTCTCTCCCAAGGCTCCGCACGTAACCGATTTGGAGTAAACCCTGGCTTTACAGATTGAGTTCGTATTCCTCTTCTTTTTCTTTTCTCTTGAGAAGAAACCTTCCAACTAGTGTGATGACGCTCCACGTTGCATTTTATTTTTTCAGAGCATTTAAAACTGACTCGCTCTGTTTGTCTCCTATGGTTAGTCTTTCTGCCAAGATCTTGTTTTGTTTGTGTTGTTTAAAAGTTAGGCACCCTCCAAACTTGCTTGCTTTCTGCTGAGGAGACCTCGAGAGATGACCTCCTCTTGAAAGTGAAAAGCGACTTCCTTGAAATTTCAGTTCATCAGAAACACTCTCTTCTGTGGCTTCCTGCACCCTCGCTTCATCCTTCTGATGCTGAAGTTAGGCTGCCCTGAGGAGGGTAAGAAAGACTGTCTCTCTGTCTTTCTATTCTTGCGTAAGTGCCAAGGGACTGGGTCACTGAAGCTGCCCAAGTAAGTTCTACATCTTGTTTAACTTCATTCTAAGTCTTTGAGGAAATAAATAAGCCTTTGATTTTTTTCTTAGAAATATTTAGGCCAGTTGATAAGTTACCTCTGGTCCAACTGAAGGACTGTCTGAAAAACTTGAATGTTTCAATTATTCATATAGTGATGTATTTTGTAGCTAACAGGCTCAGGGCCTGTTAAGCAGATGTAGACTATAAAGCTTAAGTTATTCATAGTTAAAGGACTTAGGTAAAGTTTAAGAAGAAGGAGACGGTGTCAAATTATCGAGTTGATTTCCTAGGCCCTTGAGATCAATAAAAAAGTTTAATGTAAAAAAAAGCAAATTAAGATTCTCTAAGATATTAAGATTATTGACACACAGCAAAATACATATTTATATTTATGTTTGATGGTTGGAATTGTCTAGCTGGAGGGCTTGATTTTCCAATTCATTTTACAAGTCTTTCTCTTTAACCTTGAAGAAGCCTGCCCACTGCTATTTCTGAAAAATCATTTCTGTAGCAGACTGCTTTCTGAAATCACTGACCCTTCTGCGCAGAGAGGACCTTGAAGTTCACCCCTTTCAACCGCATGCCAGAACTCTAATCTTCCTCCTGGAAACTTAGATAACAGCTAGCTCAGGAGCTGTCTATCTTGGGTTTATGTTCGACTCTTCTGGAAATTTAAAAAATTACAAATGTCCAGGCAGCTCCTTACCCCTGCCTCCAAATAATTTTGGCGGAACTGGTCTAAGGTGGGGTCTGGCATTGGCATTACATAAGCCCCCCTCGTGCTTCTAAAGTGCCGCCAGGCTGGGGACCGCCGAGCAGGCGGACCTGTCCTGTTCTGTGCTGACGGGAGAGCCCTAGCGGGCTTCCAGGCCCGCAGTCCACTCTGGCATTTGCTTCAGTGAAAAGATACACATGAAGTGTTCAGATCTGAGGTGTTAAAGGAACCACGTACATTTTTGTTTTTTAATTCAGTGAGAGAGGTACGAGTATCTTAATGAGATCACGAGATCACACAGAGAACGTGGGCCCAGGTAGGAGCCAGGGGCCAAGAAATGCCTCGCGAAAAAACTGAGGAGTTAAGGAAGTGTGCTGAAAGTGCCGCCGTCCTCTCGCTGTCTTGGTCGGTGCTTGAGACCCTGGCCTGGAAAGCACCCAGCTGGGCCAGGACACCCCCCACAGGCGTATAGTTGATCTTGCTTCTTTTCCTCCTGCTTTTCTGTGCTTTTGACAATCACCCTTTTATCAGCAGCAGAGTCGGCCTTGAGTATGTTAGGCTTTCCTTTGCTTCCTTGTTTTGATCCCCCTAAGAAAGACCATTCAATTCCTACAGAAGGGTACTCAAGTCTTTGCAAGCTGGGCTTCACGTACGGTGAGAGCTTGTTGGGCAGGCGAAGACTTGGGGCATCCTCACGGGGCCACCATGCCCTGGATGAGTAAGCCTTCGGGGGCTCCAAGACTCACAAGGATTTTCTGTACCCAGAGTTTACTCAGAAAATTCCCAAACTTTCCAGACAGCTCTGGAAATATGAAAGCTTTGAAAATAAGTTCCTTCTGCCCCACAGCTTAATCTGCTTATAGTTCCATGCATATGTGAGGCATGGCCCCAGTAAGGAGGATAGTTCAAGCTCAGTTAACTTATTTATATTTTGTCCATGGAAGAAAATTATTTTTGTGAGTGCGCCTTCCTGGCCAACTGCTGTCAATCCGAGGTTTTCCTTTCTTTGGAGATGTAGAAATGAACCTATATTGTTCCTAATCTTGAATGACAGCCATTAAGCCAGCAGATGTTTGCGTGCCTTTGGAGAATTGTGACACATCCTAAGTACGCCTGTGTCCTGTTCACTCAGAGGCAGTGCATTTTAGGCCCTAACATGAGGTTTCCAGAAGAAAAAGAAACTCTCAGTACTCACAGATGATTATAAAGTATTCAAAAGGAATGCAAGGTTGGCTTTAAATAAAAGCCAGAGTATGAGAAATGCAGTTGTTAAACCTATACCTCTATGTGCTAAATAAAGGTGTGTATCTATATGTTTATCTCCCCACCCCATCACCCTTTCCCCATCTATCCTCACCCCACCATCATCAGTTCTATTCATTTTAAGAGTCTGGCAAATAAACTACCACATCTGTAATTCTGAACGTATATGTGCATCTGTACACACACAATCTAGTTCAGCAATAAATGTTTCCATTTGGTTTACAACTTGCTTCTCTTATACAGCATATCTCAAGCATCCCTATTCTAGGTAAATGGAGGGAATCTCTCTAACTCAGTGGTTCTCAAACTTTGGCACCCATCAGAATGACCTGGAGGACCTGTTAAAATACAGAAGGTTGGGTCTCATCCCCCAGTATCAGAGATAGGCCCAAGAATTTGCATTTCTAACAAGCTCCCAGGCAAGGTTGACACTGCTGTTCCAGGGACAGTTTGAAAGCCTTTTCTAACTCATTCTGTTTGGTAGCTGCAAACAGTTGTAACCCGAGTGTTTGCAGTCATTCCCCTGTTGATACCGAGGCAATAACTTTTGCCTGTACAGTAAGTGGTGCGGAAAGTGTCCGTACACCACCGTCTTCATGTCCTGGTGCTCTTACTTTGATAGGACACAGAACCTTTGAAACTGTGTTCTGACTAGATTATAAACCACAGAGGAAAATCAGTCTCACTGCCTGTGGTCACACTTCAACCAGGAATTATTCAGGGACTTGGGCCTGAATGATGGTGACTTTTTGGAGAAACCAATCCCCTCTCAGACGAATGGTAGTTTCCATCTTTGCGGCGAATCGAAGGAATGTGCCCCAAGCTCCCACAGCGCTTCCAGAAGCAGGGCTCCGGTGGTGAGTGTCACCAGCAAGGGCAGGTTCACTGAGTTCTGTGCACGGCCTTCCTGGGGATCTGCTCTGCAGGAGCGTCATCTACTGTGCGACAGAAGGTTTGGTGATCTTTTTATTGCTGTTAAAACATGAGTTTACTTATTTTGTATTTGCAACTCATGATAGTGTCTCGAGGCCTGCCTCAGGAATCTGGGGAATGAACCCTTAACTGAGCCCCCGATACATCCTAGACACCTTAAAAATAGCATCTCATCGCATTACAGAAGCGAGCCTAGGGGGCCAGAATCTTCACAGGTTCGTTTTGTCTGGTCATTGAGGAAAACGGGTCTCCCGCCAGCTCGGGTAACATTTCCTTTTTTTTTTTAATTGAAGTATCGTTGGTAAACAATCTTATATTGCATTCAAATGTACACCACAGTGGGTCACCAGTTACCCATGTCATTAAATTTTTCTAAACCTGCCCATGTGAGTATGTAGCCGAGCTGAGATTTGAACTCAGAACTTTGTGGCTTCAAACTTCACTTTTTCTTCGAACGTCATGCTGCTTCACACCGCCAGTCCTAAGATTTGCAAATGGATCTAGGCTATAATGATTGAGTTCAAGGTAGTGCAGGTATTGGTACATCTTCAGTTCTTTTCTAAGCCTCCATTTCTTGAGTTTTATCTATTATAGGCCCCATCAATTTCTCATTAAATTTTGGGGAATAATCATGACTATACTAGACATTTGGCTTTCCAGTTGATGCTGATTTCATCTGGGTACTTTTTCTTTTTCTTTTCTTTTTTTGAGGAATAGAGAGATGCTGGGTCATCCATTTGCAGCCTAAAAAGTCACTATTAATCTTGAGAGCAGTTTTCCTGATTGAAAAGATACCCGCCCCCAGGTGGCAAGTGTCCAGAAATCAGAGTATACTTTCAGTGGATTTCCTCCTCAATAGTGCCTCTTCTGTATCCGGTTTCTTTTCTTCTCATGGAGTCACAATTTTACCTTTTTAAACCGCCCCGGCCCCATCTTCTCTACCCCCTAGTTTTCCTTTGATCTTTTATAGCTTATTTTCCGGGGAAGTGTTTGAGCTCTGCTCTGAAGTCATCATTCTGATTTTCCCTTCCCGCGTGGCTGCCACACTAGTTGTTCAAATTCTGTGGCTCCTGCCCCAGACCCTCCCAGGCTTTCTCAGCGTCTGTCTGGGTCTCCGTGAGCCGGGCTGTAAAAGGATGCTGAGCGGACAGTTTGTGCCCCCATCGCCAGCCTTGTTTCCCAGCACCTTTTCATACCACTGCTTGCTAAGTACCCTCTGAAACCCTCTCAATTCCTCATCTGTAACGCTACCTTCAACTGTTGCTCTATCTTATGTTCCTTTTAAGTTCACATTTTCCTCACTTCTTTATTCAGTAACAGAAACGTGTGAGCAGGAGAAAATAAAAATATAACAACCCACTTAATAGTCACAAGAACTAGGTCTAAAAATATTCCTTTGTTATCATAGGGCTTTGTGCATTCTGAGGTACCAGAAATGTTTCAAGTAATTTCAAGGTCTGGATTAGTTGATGTGAGGGTCAAATACCTCTCAGGTGGGTTACAGAACACCTGGAGGGAGGTTCCAGGCTCAAGTTAGATCTTATTTCTCTTTTCCTCATCCTATGCAGAGTTATCAGGTTTCCTTAGGACTTTGAGGGCCTTTTCCCATTCAGGCTGCTCTTAGGATCAGCAATTCCCACAGGGGGGTCCTCAGGGCGTGGGATGACAGGAGGGTGAGTTCTGACCCACTCTGATGTGATGGAGCTCTCCAATGTGTTATCGAGTTTAATTACATCAACAGTCCTGTGAAGTAAATCTCGATATTCCCATTTTACAATCAATAAACCAAGCTCAAAAGGAAGAAAATAAGCATGCTTCTAGTATATATACATATATATCTCCAGTCTACATTTTCTAGGCACTTTGTGTAAAGGATAAATGATTTGTCCTGAGACAACACCGATCACAAGTGGAGGAGCTGGAGTTCCGCATTTCTCCCTCTGTCTTAAAGTGCCGTTGAGTTATACTTGTAGGGACCGGTAGTTCATGAGCTCAGGGGTGCAGGGACCAAGCCCTCTTCTTCCATCTCCTCTGCTGCTTCCTCATTCCTCTCTTGTCCCCACGCTTCTCCCCTCAGG
Source organism: Phataginus tricuspis (assembly GCA_029783875.1). Taxonomy (NCBI): domain Eukaryota; kingdom Metazoa; phylum Chordata; class Mammalia; order Pholidota; family Manidae; genus Phataginus; species Phataginus tricuspis. Next base: position 4,155,270 of record JAQQAC010002629.1, read on the forward strand.
CTTCTCCTTCCTATTTTTCCGACTTTGTGGGTGGAGAGGCTTAGTCTTGTGGTGGGGTCCTTGGCCCAGACCTGCCTCTCCCAAGCCTTCAAGCGTCACTGCGGCCCTCCCCGTGTCCCCGCCCATCTCGCCCAGCAGCTCCAGCCTGAACTGCAAGGAAAGAAGGTTCTATCTGTCCTGCATGCACCATAAGAAGGAAGCTTTTTCAACATATCAGGGCCCCAAGAATGCGTTTTGACGATGCTGTTAAATATATAGCATTTAGAGGTGCTTGACCTTTCCGTCATGGCGACAGGTTATTCATGGAGTATCAGGTGTAATAAAAGTGATTCAAAAAGCGGAATGGACACATTCGAGTTGTGGAAACAGGTTTCAAGCAGTTCTCTTTTTCTAGGAGTTTCTCTTGCCCTGATGATTGAATCTCCTCTGTTAAGCTCGGTGTGCTTGTTGACTCTGTGAAGTGAGGCCAAGCATATCTGGAGTTAAAAATAGATAGAAAAGTTGTGTCTGTAATGATGGCTGAAATTCTGATATTGGTTAGAAATTTATGCTTTATGATTTTTTCCCTCTTTCTCAAAATTCCTCCAACCTTGGACTTCCATGCCTACTGTGCCTGTACAGTCCCCTGCATCCACTTAGTATGACACCTTCTTTATGTAGCAGACCCTTACCTAGTGTTTCCTGTGCCAGATACTGTTTAGGAACTTCACTACCAGTCATTCATTTACTCACGTGAAGAAGATACTAGTATAAATCCCATATCACAGATGAAGGAATTGAGGCTCAGAAAAGTTGACTAACTTAGCCCTTGTTCAGTTAGCTAATAAGTAGCAGAACTGGGGTGAGCATTCCGGAACTCTGGTTCCAGAGCCTTTGCTCTTAACTAGTCTGATTTTCCCCTAGATCCATGGCACAGACCTTCCTAAATATTCATGTCCCTGCATTTTAATTATTTGTCTGAAGGTCTGTCTCTTCCTTAACCCTGCTCCCCTGGGATGAAAACTACTTAATAACAGCGGTTCTTGTTATTCGCATGCTCCAAAGGGAACCTTGTTGTGACTTGCTTACTATTGAACCCTGGTGCCTACAGTCAAGTAGGTTCCTGATAAATATCTGTTGCATGAATTGACCATTTCAGCCATATTACCAGTTACCATGACTCATGCATGATAGGCCCTATGGATGTTAATCAACACATGCCTTTTGTGTGGAAGAGTATGATCTTAATACATGTACTCTCAAACAGTTCCCCACATATGAATTATAATAATATCTATTGATTTGTCCAGATTTAATGACTTATGCAGTCATTGTTTTTTGGTATAATTCCATCCTACAGTATTGTCAGTTATAAAACCCTTACAAAGGGGTAGCTGATGACAAAGACATAAGAAATCATGAGACAGAAGATATTTGGCATGTGTTCCCAGGAGCAGGTATGTCTTTGGGTACCTCGGAAGGCTTGAATTAGTCTGACCAGAGAGGGTCTTCTACCCCCCCACAGATATTGCTCCCAAGCTCAAGTATTACCTAATGCACTTGGAAGTCCAAGAGGCCTTTGCAGAGGCCAATTCTGGGAAGAAAAGATGTCATTTTCCCTCTCTCCCCTCTCTCCTTCTCTCCCTGCTATTCTATTCTATTCCTCCATTCTATTCTAGCTTCTCCTTTATTTCTTTTAAATAGATTAGAAAAGACCAAAGAATTTCATTTTTATAATTTACTTTTCATTTTATGATGCAGTTAGAATGAGCTCTTTGGTTAATAAGCCCAAACCTTCACTAATGTTTTCCTGAATGTTACATTCTGTTCCAATATGGTATGATGGTTTTACTTTCTTTGTCTAAAAATGAAGCAAGAACCTTCCTTCTAACGTGAAATACGAATAACGTGTCACATATGGTCAGTTAGTGCTGTTTTCAATCATCACCATGCAGGGCCACAGGTCTGCAGCTCTTCGCCTTTGTCGGTTTCTTTTTCCTTTGTTGCTCCTGTGCCCTTCTCCTCCAAAAATAGGATAAGAAAGCAACTGTTTACGTGTTCTTCCTCTGCACCTTATATTGTAATTGCCACATTTCTGCTGTAATATTGATTTGGAAAACTCATCAGCGTTCCAGCGTATAAAGTAATGGAAATCTGAATCCTGCTGGAAGGAGTTATTCAGTCTTGATTGAGGTGATTCACAGAGAGCCTTCCATCCAAATAAGATGCTCAGAGATAAAAAGGAGACGTACCGAATGAAATCATGACCATCTCCCAAACAGCTTCAAGAATGCCTAGGTTCTGTGCTTCTGTTTTCCTTCCCTCCCTCCTTAATTTTATGAATGAATAATGTTAATGAAGTAAATGTGCACCATATCTGTGTTTGGGGATATTTATGGACACCTGGCAAAGTCCATTTCTTTAACATATCAAATAATTTTAAATGTACTAGGAAAGCCTCTTTAAAAAGTGGCAGGAACTATTTTTGTTAAAGGAAGAACCCTTTTTCAAAGTGAACATCCCTTTTTCCTTTGTTTTGTCTATCCAGTTTTTCGGGAATTCTTA
>JAQQAC010002629.1:4158313-4366951 GCA_029783875.1 Phataginus tricuspis
CTGAACTCGCCTCAGGTTGAGGATGCAGCACTGAGTCAGACTGCTTGTACATCAGTGCAAATGCTCTCGCCCTCCTAATGGTGAGGGGAAAAGTACATATGAGAATCCTGCCTGTCTTCTACAGTGACCTGAGTGAACCCCATTCCCATGACCTACATGTTTTTACCTGCAGATCCACCACCAGCTCAGAATGGCAGGATGGCATGATCAGCATCTTTGAAGACAGACACACATGGGTTTAAATTTTGACTGTTCCAGGTACTCTTGGGCTAGTTACTGAATTAAGTTTCTTTTCTGAAAAATGAGAGCAAATCACTTAGGGTTCTTTGGTTATAAACCAGAGATCTCTGGCTAACATAATCTAAAAGGGATAGATGCATTAGGAAGCTACTGGAAGGCATCCAGAAACAAAAGAAATATGAAAATGCCTGGCTGAAGGCAGACAGAAACCCGAGAAACGGACAAGCAGGTGCCTTTGCAGGGCTGAGGCTGTGAATACAGAGCCACCCATCACAATCTGTTGGGGAGAGTGCTGGTTTACACCTGCCATACTGACATAACTATTCAAAGCTCCCTCTTTGCTCCTGAAAATGGCTTTGTTTACATGGTGAATTACCTTGTCACCTTAAAGGAGTCGAAAGTTTAATGTCACTTCTGACTGACAGCTGGTCCTGCTCTTCCTTATACTTCAAAACCTGGTTTTGTTTACTATGTCCAAAACTGAGCCTCCTACTCCAGTATCAATTCTAGATTATTCCAGAGCCACCTGGTGGGTTCTCCATGAACTGACCATTGGACTGAGGAGGGGAAGTAGAGAGGTGGGCAAACTCGACAGCTGTGATACCCAGTTTCACTCAGGTCTTAATGCTCCTGCTTGTCTGGAGAAATCGGTCTGTATTTTAGCGTTCCTCGCTATCCATGACACTCTTGGTACTCCTTAGTCTTTCACTCTTCAGAGTTGACATGCTTCAGTTGAATCCCGGTACTGTCACTGGAGATGGCTTTCTGAAACAAGATTCTCTCTAAAACCCTTTTGACTTCCCGTTTACTTAGCAGGCAAATAAAACCTAGTTAGGCATACAAAGCCCTTAATGGCCTGGCTCTTATCTTTTTATCTTTATCTTACCTCACAAGCCCATGTGTGCCCTCTCCCATACATTCACCTCCTAACTGGCTATTCGCAGTATCTGCTGGGCTACATTCTCGCCCTTTTGTGACTGGCCACAACCTGTTCCCTCTGCCTGAAATGTTTTGCTGCACCAGCCCTGCGCTGATTTTTTTTCTTCCCGAATCAGAGCAGAGGTTGGCTTCCTACTCTAACAAGCCCTCCTTGCTCTTCTAGGTCAGCCATCACCTTGCCCTGCTCCCACAATTCCCTAGGTACACTGCAATCCCAAATGCAGGTGTCTGAATTTTGTTTGATTGTTTTCTTGTCTCTCTCCCTCCCTAGCGTATTTGCTTCTTGGAGGCAGAAACTATAATTTTTTTTTTCTCCATGAACAGTGGAATAGTCCACAGCAGCTGAATGAAATGTGGTAGAATCAGTAAGTCGTCTACCTGGGCAAGCTGTGTTATTTCTGGCAGAAGAACAAACATGCAGACAGTGGTGATCAGGATTTTAGTAATACATAGAAGACTATGTAGAAAGCATCCTAATCTTACCTAAATGTGTATGGGGCCAAATCAGCGTGAGCCCTTGTGTCCCAGTGACAGCTGACCATTCCAGCATGGTGAGGAGGAGAAAAGGTTTCTCTGGCCACCAAAGAGGGTTCTTACCCTGTCACCAATGAACAGTTCTCCCTTTCTGAGTATAGACGCTGAGCACAGACGATGGTCAGCACCTCTGGTTTTTCTAGGACCTCTCTTAGTATCCCGTTCAGTATAGCACAGAGTACCTAGGGAATTTGTAGAAGTTAGTGATCATTGACTATTTGTGGAAGGCTTGTGAAGTCCTGGAAGACTGAATAAAGCTAAATGGCATCCTGAATTTTAAAACATCCTGAAAAGGTATAGTTTCGAACGCATGAGCTTGTGAGGTGGATGCTAGCTATCAAAAGTCTAAGAGGGATTATTAAATGGATTATTTGTGAGTGTGTAGTGGATCCATTGGGGTCCTCATAACCTCTCTTAAGGGAGTTAACTAGACCATGCAGATCTATTTGTAGCCCAGACTCTCCTTGGAAAGGAGTTTATTGTTAGTTTATTGTTTGTTTGCACATCTGTCTCCTCCAACAGGTAATTTTATATACATTTGAAGTCTTTGTTTCTAACGCAGAACCTAGCAAATTGTGGTCACAAAGTGATTGCTGAATATTTAAAGACTGACGATGGTGTGAAGACCGCTGAGGTACTTTTGATGCACTAAGAAATGTCAAAATGAGTCAAAAGTATAAAATGGCCTCAGAAAAGTTTTGTGATCCGAGGAAGAGTTCCCAGAAGTGACATTTCTACATACAGGGACTGTAGATCTGTTTTATTCTGCCCTGAAAGGACCAGAATTGGAGGGTTGTATTGAAATAACCATGATCCATTTTAAGAGGAACATTAGAAAGTGGGAAAATTTTTAGAAAAGGATGTTTGGGAGGATGACAGTCTTGGAAAACATAAGAAATACAGTTTTAAAAACTGGGGCAGTAATAAAAATGAGAGTTTAACTTAAAGGGCCTACAATAATATTAAGTGGGAACGAAAGGGAAGGTTACTGGAAGAGGATACACAGTCCATACTAGGAAAACTGTGATGGCTGTGGACTCCGAACAAGCGAATATAAACTAGAAATAGACTCAAAGCACATTCAATCAAAAATGAACCACGGCTGTCCCCAATGATGAAAGACTTTTTTTTTTTCAAACTGTTCAATAATGAGTATTAGATGTATGGTAGGGGAAACTTATGTATGCATAGATTTTTTTTTCTTAATTAAAAAATAAACAAAGAACAGGGAATTACTGTGCAGAGAGGACAGAGATAGGGGAGGAGTATCAAATATATATTGAGTCTAGATATAGAAAAAAGATCAGATTTTTTTCTATGTGGTTTTGTTAGGACCACTTAAGGAAGAGCTACAGGAAGGTGTTCTTTAACTCAAATTAACGGTGTATTATTGTTCTTTTGTGTTAAAAGATAAATTCTCACAAAAGGCAAATCTGTGACTCATAGAAGTGAAAATGTTGCTTAATTCATTAATGAGGAAATTGGTGAGGTATTACAACCAGTTTAGAGACAAACCCACAGAATAAACAAATTTAGGTTTGTAACATAGCTCCCTTAGAATCAGAATCAGATAAGGCATAATTTTCCACTGAATTGCAAAATTTTCCCTAGAGTCTTCCCTTTTGATCAAAAATAATGTCAAAGAAAGATTATTCTAGATCAGCACATAAGAAACACTGTGCTTCCGGTTCTATGTATCATTTGTTACCAGAAATGATCTAGAAGTAGCTGAATGACTATGAGTTGGGGCTATTGGAGCAACTGTTGATTCATAGGCTAGTTGTTTGGCCTGGGTGACATTTAGAATAGCTAACAACTCCATGTATTTCTGAGATCTTAACCTTACCGCTCAGAGCCAGATCCTGAGTCCACATCACTCAGCTAGGTCCCTTTATTAAATCCAGCTTCTCTGTAATACAGCCCAACTGCACTTTCCCAACTAATGCATTTCTCCTGTATTTCACACCATGCCTTGAGAGTCTATGTAGGCTTTGGATTCTAGCTCTCTCATTTTTGGTCTGATTTTTATCAACAAAAATCTCTTCCTATCTTACTTTCTAATGCGGAAAATATAAGCATAGCAGACAACAGCATGTAGGCTATTGTAGGTTGGCTTGTATCTCCCTTTCCCCAGAAATAAGATTGGGAAAAAAACAAAAAGGAAGAAAGGAAAAAAAATGTCCCAGTACCTTGGAATGTGACCTTATTTGGAAAAGGTTACATGAGGTTATACTGGAGTTGGGGGAGGGGCCCTAATCCAATGTGACTGCTATTCTGACAGGAAGATGGCCATGGGCAGACAGATACACGGGAGAATGCCACAAAGACAAAGGCAGAGAGTGAGGTGGTGGCAGCCTCCGAACCAAGGATCCCCAGAGACTGTGGCAAGTCACCAGAAGGCTGGAAGCATTCCCCTACGGGAGAGCATGGCCCTGTGAACAGGGTATGGGACTTCCAGCCTCCAGACCTGTGAGACACATTTCTGTTATTTTAAGCCATCTAGTTTGTAATGCTTTGTCACCGCCACCCCAGGAAACTAATACAGGGACAGACACACATCTCTGCCATGGGCTGGCTTGTACATCATTCTAAATGTGAAGAGCCCAGTTTAATGTTTATATACTATCTAGCAAATACAAGGCACTCCATAACCATTCGTCCTCCTCACCGTCTTTTTTTTTTTATCTTCGAACCTTTAATTCATAAAAGAAGGGACTGCAGTACCGTATACTGCAAAGAGCATGAACTGAAATCATGTCTGAATTTAAATCCCAGCTCTACCACTGCTAGTTTTTCTCTATGAGCTTTAGTATTCACATCTATAGAATGTGGATGATAAAATTTCCTTTCTGCTCAAAGATGAGAAACCATGGCCGCAGATCATTTGTTACAGGGTAGACACCCATTACTTAGTGACTCTTATAATTTTATTCTTTCCATGTGATTATTTTTATCATGTTAGTTCTTCATGACTTACATTGCTGCTAGAGAGTGTTAATTGTTGTATTTGCTCAAACAATTGAATTATAGTAATTGTTGCATATAAATGATAAAGAAGATCTGACTTCCTTTAAGATTCTCTTTATATCCTAGATATTTTGAGACTTGAAAAATTAGTGCTTTCCACTTGTATTTTTAAATTGTTACTGATTTTAGAGGACTGTGAACCCCCCATGTTTATGACCCACCAATTCATCAACAACATGATGCCTTTTAACACAATATGGGACTCAGGAGAAATAGGAACCAGGCACCTACGCTCGCTTGGGGGTGGGAAGTTGGCTGTGTGGGGAATGGTGGAGGTTGTTTGGGTCTATTTTCCCTCTGAAAAGTGGAGGCTGAAAAATTTTCCTTAAGGTAAAGATATCTGAGCATGTATTTTGATTCATTCATTTTCAGTGGATTTCAAACCTAGTATTCAAGTTCTCTTTAATTGTCACATGGTCTGTCAGCAGGAATGGCCTTAATAGCTTTTTATTTAGCTTTTCTCTCTACCTCCCAGTATCATCTGAGCAGTTCATCCCACACATGTATCGATAAGAGGCAGTGGAAATAGTTGCTGGGAATTCGCTTAGCTGAAAACTTAACCAAAGGACAGATGAATCCAGAGCAAAAGTCTCTGAGCCAACAATAGGAGTTATAAAAAGGACAATTATAAAAAATAATTAAAAAAAAATCACTGACTGTGGCCATGTAGAGTAAAAGCAGCCCCGTTTACCATAACTGAATGTATCCATTTAAATGTATAAAGATGAACCCAAGTCATCGAGAAAAGTATACATTGTATTGACTCTCTATAAAAGGGAAGGAAAACGTATAAGGCAGTTTAGGAATTATTTCAATAATGTATTGTTTTCCTTTTTTAAATACCCAAAGCAGTTGATTTCAGTTATCAGAAACATTTACTCAAATGAAAGCTAACTCCCCACGCCCTACTCTTGTGTAAATAACGTCCCTAGGAATTAGGGGAGAGCGACATGAAAGTCATTTCCTACCCCCTCTCTGTCACCTCTTCCATCCGAGAGCAGACATGGGCTGACTTGGTCCGTGTCCTCAGATGCCATCTTCTAAAGCTGGGCCAGGCCTACAGAATAGGAGCTAAGTAGAAAGCTCTTCTGGAGGCACTTTCTCTCTTTCGATACTTACAGAATAGGATCAGATGGCGGAAGACCACAGGGCATGGCTCGCCACTAAGCTGCAACGGACAGAAAGAAGAGTGTGACCAGAATCCATGGGGCAGGGCAGGGGAGCCGGGTAGGGAGCAGGGCGTTGTTACATGTATGCACACACTTGGACGTGCTTTTGTACACGTATGTTCATGCACAGTGCAGTACCCCAGGGCTGAAGTCAGTGCAGAGCATGACTTTTTCATACAAAAGGCACTTACTGAACAGATAGACTGTGCAAGACACCAGGGAGTTAAGGACAGTAGGGACATTCTCCTTCGAGAATGACTTTCTGAAATGTCAAAGAGGCCACATTTCTGTGAAAGCTGATGCAAAAGAGAGAGATCTATCTGTGACTGGGCTACAAAGACAGGGCTTCTCAGCTTCAGAAACCTCAAGAGGTCTTCAAATGGTTAAGATCAATATCCCCCCCCCCCGTTTTAATATCTGTAGTGGAAAAGGGGGGGTATGCTAATGGGAATCGATCAGATAGAATCCCCCACGGTTCTTCTGTTCACTCCTAATAGGCTGAAACTGCAGGTCGTAGGCAGAATTTTGAGGTGGTAGTCAAGATTTCTATCCCCTGGTAATAATATACGCCCTGTATGCCCTCCCACTGAGTATGAACAGAACTTACGAATATAATGAAAGAGTCACTCCCTCGATTTTGTTCGGTTATGTTACATTAAACTCTATCATAGCCAACTGAGGGAGAGAGAGACTCTCTTACTGTTCTCAGAGGAGCAGCTGCCACGTGTGGAGATGACCGTAAGTCAGGGAGCAGTGGGGGACAACTAAGAGCTAAGAATGGCCCCCGGCCGATAAAGTGGGAACAATAGTCTTCTACTGCAAGGAACAGAATTCTACCTACAACCAGTGAGCTTGGAAGAGGCCTCAGAGGGGATCAGACCCCAAGTGACAACTTAATCTGAGCCTTGTGAAACCCTGAGCAGAGAGCCCACCAAATCTGTGCTGTGCTCCTAACCCATAAAAAACCGTGAGTCAATATATGTGTGTAATTTTAAGCCACGAACTGTGTGATTATTCGTTACGCAGCAATAGAAAAGTAATATAGTTTTGTTTTCCAGGTACAGGGTATCCAGTCTCTGAGTAAATTGATACGCAAGAAAAATACTGTGTACAACCACATCATTAAGTTTTCTTTGTAATTCACAAAACATTCCTCCCCTTCCCATTAGCATAAACATTTACCAAAGAGTGGCAGCCTTTATAGTTTGGACATCTCTGTGGTCTATGTGACTCTACAGATCAGTCTACCAAGCTTTTCCTGACGTGCAGAGCAATCATTTTGTGTGATGACTTGTGAGTGACTGAATACGTATTGTTCCACACTTTTATTGTGGAACAATAAAAAAAAATTTTGCTTTCCTTATAAATTATTTTCTTAAGGGAAATTACAGTCTCATATTTGTTCCCCCACCAGCAAATGCCATGATCTAGAAGTTCCCTCTTTTTCATTCTGTTCTCACCTTTCTCCCAAATGTGTATTCTAAAGGGCTTTTTCAGCATATTGTTTATTTGGACTGAATATATGAAGATGCTTTTTTATTTGCATGTGGAGAAGAAGAGAAGACGATCCAGTAAAAATTTCATATTGATTGCTCATCCAACTGGTTCTTATTCAGACAAGTGAACATTGCTGAGGACATTCCGGTTCCAGTACACCTGCTGACATTTTACATTCTATGCCTCATCTCTCTATTAATTGGGAAAATGTTTTTACTGATGTATTGATATAGTTGAATTACTATTTCCACAGCATTTCAGATATATGACTGTTATGTTTATGGGTGTGAATCTGAGTATGTAACACTTTTCTTGCTAAATAACAGGGATTTTGGTGTTTTGTGAATTGGCTTCTTACTTGACCTGTATTCACAACTCAGTGAGGCATATCCATTTACGTCTTAAAAGAACCCCCTCCCCATCTTTCAGGGCAGTCAGTGTGCACTGAGACATAAGCCAAGTGCTTTTAACATGAAGGTGTCGATCAAGCAGTAAGTGAATGTGATTCCTTAATCGCCCTTTCTGTAGACTGAGACGAGTCTAGGTGGGGTAATTTTTCAAGAGTGCTGGAAAAGGCTGTCTCCATAATATTCCCTGAGTCTGTCTCTTTACTGATGGCCAATATTCCATAATTATATAATGATTCTTCTGGCCCCTGTAAAATGGAAGTAAACCTGGGAAAGGCATAACCCAGTGTAACCCCAGTTTGAGAACCTGTAAACCGAGTCACCATATTTTGTAACTCAAGGGATGCCATTGTCCCATTAGTATATGTGAATATGCCCCCAGCTGCTGTGCGAAACCACGCTGCAGTGAACTAAATGGATGTATCTGAAGATTCTTTTATTTTTTTCTTTAAAGTACAAACTTAGGTTTAAAAAATCTGTAATTCAGTTGAGTTCTATCAATCTTCATATTTTCATGTGATTGATTTTATCAGTTCCTCTCTTGAAAGCATGTTTTCTCAGGAAGAGTACAAAGATCTAAATGACAGGATATCTGAGAATAGACTCCAGGAAAAGGTTCAGAAAGAAGAAAAGTTTACTTTCTTCATCTTTTTATTAAGAACTCTCTCTCTTACACTTTACCAACATCTCTTCACCATAATCCATCAGTCCTTCTTCGCATCCATCCACCCCACCCATCCACTCACCATTCCTCCCTCCACTCCTACACCCATCCACCTATCCACCTACCCAGCCATCCATTAATCCCTTCATCTAGATAGCCATTGGTCGAGCAAACACTGGTTGAGAAACTATAATTTGCCAAGCACCAGTGGGTGATCAAATAGCCAACGTGAATTTCTTTACATCATACCTCAATGGTGCAGAGAGAAGAGCCATTAAAACGTGGCCATTATCTATCATTTAGAGATTATAGTGATGTGCTGCTAAAACAGATCCAAACCTTTGAAAATAGCTTTTGCAGTTGGGCCCCGTACCCTTTTTTCCTCATAGAATACTTGAAGGATCCCAGACTCAGTGCCAACGGTACAAGTACACAGGCGACAGCCTCCGAGTGTGCAATGTGGCAGCCCTACAGACTGCAAGAACTTTGTATTACAATATAAATTTGTTTATTTTCTCTTCATAAAATATTTTCCATTAAACTTGACATTTATTTTCTGCTCTAGGAGTCTCATTTTCTAAAGGCTAGTTTTTCTTTCTTCTTTATTTATTTATAGAAAACAGGGGTGAATGTCTATATTCTTAGTCAGATTCACTTTGATTCCTTCTTTCCAAGATGAATTCAAATGTAATGAATCTCTTAAGCCAGACAGGGATTCTTGCTAAATATCACATCCTCCATTTCAGTTTAGTCTTCTACTTAATAGAAAACTGAATAGGTTCAAAGACTGCAATTCTTGCTTTATTTGGAGTAATGTCAATACAAAGATCAAATACATCTTGATTATTGTGTCCCTTATGCACTTGATTGCTTAGGCCAGTATCAGTCCCATTATTTGAAGCAATCAGAATGCTTTCACCATCTCAGAAACAGAGTAACTTGGTTCTCCACAATCAAAAATATGTCACTGTAGCTGTTGCCTTCTGAAAGATAGAGCCATATTCTTTTGACCACATAACTGAAATGAGCAGAGCTGACTTTGTGTTATTATCCAATCCTCTAGACATTTGCCATAGAATTACACACTTGAAAGGGATGATTAGAGAACTGCTTTCATTCTCTACCAGCTCAGAAACATAAACAATGTGAACTAAGGCTAGAAACTCCCTAAAGAATTGATGGAAGACTAATTTGTTAAGGTAAAATAGGGGAAAACTTCACTGTCACTCATTTAAGATGCTCTCATAAGATTGTATCTTGGTGTCTCCAGAAGTCAGGTATCATGGATTTATTATGAAAGTGCTTTCAGGAGGAACCCCTAGGGGAGTGGAGAAAGCAAAACAGGAAAGGGGAAAAGGCTAAGCAGAGGTATGGTTTTACCCAAACTCGGCCACACCTCAAAAGAAAGCTCTGGAGCCAAGGTACCCCAGACCTCAGAGGATTACAGAAAGTAGGTGACAGACACACCAAGCTTGGGAAGGAATCTGCAGCAGTTTAGTTGGGGTACCACGACCGTCTGCTACACGCAAATACTCAACTCGAGACCAGAGAGCTATGTTGGAGGCTGGTTTCTGAGAAATTGTCCAAGTTTGTCATAACCCTTTTTTTTTTTGGTGAGGGGCTTTTGAACAGTATTCCAATGCAAACATGGCTGCAGAGGCTGAGACACCTAGGTTTGAATCTTAACTGCTGTCATTTTGCAGAAAGGAGGAAATGCCTGACCCACAGTAAATTGCACGAACCCAAAATAAACACATGAACAAATGAGCAATACCCCTTCTCAGGCACATCTGCTTCCTGCAGTTTCACATTTGGCACTTTGGCCCCCTAAGTCATTCAAACCTTAGTTTCTGACTTCTCTCCTCCAGAGATATTTCCAATGTGTTTCTTTCTCATTGCAAAATTGAAAGGGATTCCTGGCATCAGAGGAATGGCTGTGGCATACTTTTTTGTGGAAACGGAAAGTGCTTCATCTCCCCAGACCCCTCTCTGCAGATGCCTCTGCTCACTCAGTCTGCCCACGGTGCTGGCCCCATTTTCCCACGCCTTGGGAGAAACCCCGCCAAGGAGGCCTAAATTCAAAGACAAATTACAAAAAGACACTGCATCTCTTTTCTTTTCTCTTTTATTTTTTCTAATCAAGCTCCTAACTTACAATTATTATTTGGTTTGTTTTCTTCCTCCCGTGAAGTGGATTTTTGTTTTCCCATGACATCCCTTGATCGCAGGGTATTTGGCAGTTAGAGGCCCTCACCCTGCCATCTGGGTCAGGATCTGTGTCACCCCGGTGCCTCTCTGCTGAAGCCCCGCATATGTGCCCTGGTGGTTCTGGAGGGGAGACCTATGGCCTTCTGGGAACCCGGCCGCCACATGGAAGGGTCTGGATCTTCTTGGTCTGGGGTGGGATGTTAGACCCTCAGTCAGTCATTAGCTCAGCAGGCCAGGGGGGTCTGCCAACTGCAAAACATTAGGCTGAATAGTCTTTCAGTCATGGGATATTATGGCTGGAAGAAGCTTTAGAAATCCTCTTCCCCAGTCTACTCACTTCAGAGAGGAATGCGCTTAAATGGTTCTCTCATGATCATGCAGTAAGTGCACAGTGCTTGGACCACTCTTCTGTGTCGCCGGTGTTTGCTAAACTTTCATTTGTTTATTAGCATTATAAACCTTTGTTTTGAACAAAAATCTTTCAGTTAAACATGCTGGCTGGAGCTACTCTGTATGATATTAGAGAACAAAACAAAACAGCAAAAACCCTTTGGTAGTTTGTAGAGCCCTTATCCAGAGCCTTAGTTCTCTTCATAATATTGTTTAGGAAGTCGTGCATTCAGTGTATGTTTCCAGCTTGGAATGTCCCTTCCAAAAGGGAAGCCCGGGCCACGCAGGTCAGTGCCAGTACTGGGTCAAGAACCTGAAGGCAGGATAAGGGAAACAGGAGAAAGAACGCAGTGGCTGATGGGAACCCAGCTTTTCGAAGCCTAGAAGATGGAGTCCAAGAAGTGGGCTGCAAGATCAAGGGGAGGCAGCTTAACGGAAAATCAGGGTGCGTGAAGCAAGATCGGGAGCTGGGTTGGAAATGGATGGAAAGAAAGTGAGGGAAATTGTATTCGTTTTCTATGGCTGTTTTTTGCTTAAATTACTACAGACTTAGTGACTTAAAACAATACAAGTTTATTGTATTAGAATTTCCATAGATTGCAAGTTTGAGCATGGTTTAGATAGATCAGGCCTTACAAGGCTTAAACCAGGGTGTTGGGCCAGGCTGAGTTCCTTTCTGGAGCTCTGGGTCTTGTGGCTGTAGAACTATTATTTTTTCTGCTTTCTTGCCACCATCATTAGCCAGTGGCTGCCCTCAGCTCCCAGAAGTCACCTCCTTTCCCCTGCCACATGGCCTTCTCTACAACATGGTAGTTTTCTTCTTCCTTGAGGTCATCAGGAGAGCTTGTCTTTGGCTCTTTACTGTTTCTGAAAGGACACAACTGATTAGGTCACACACACACACAGGAAATCTCTTTTTTATTAACGCAAAGTCAACAGATTAGTAACCTAAATATTGGAGTGACAATCACATTCTATTTGCAAATATTTCAAGAGGAGACATAAGGTGTGTATATATCAGAGGATGGGACTCTTGGAGTTATTTTAGAATTCTGCCTACAACGGGAAAAAAACAAAGGAGAATAAGGGCAGACTTTCTGGCTTCAAATCCAGGCTCCATGACACAGAACCTCTAAGTCCTTGATTAGGGGAGCTGTCTCTAGGTCTCCTTTATTTTTTAATCTGTAAAACGGGACTAGTAATCTCACTTATGACTGGGGGATATGGTGCAGATTCAATGGAATTATGCACAAAAGTCCTTCAATAAATGATTGGCCTAGGGCCACTGCTTAATGAGTCCCAGTTTTTTAAACAGGGGGCCCGTGGCTCACCTTCCGAGAGCCATCGCTGCGCTGGCGGATGCATTGCCTGTGTGTCCAGGAAAAGGGCAGGAAAAGGAAGCTTCTTCCCAAGGCAGCTCCAACCCGGGTTGAGAGAATATGACCGCCAGGCTGGCGTTCCTGAGGCCCCACGAACCCTCACCAGGGTGCACTGAGTCCTTGTCTCCCGACTTACCCTGAGTGGACGTCTTACAGAGGTTAGGGGCAGGCAAAAGACTCAGTCTCAGCCCCAGGCCAAATAGAGAACATCAGAGTAGACCCAAGTTTCCTGGTGACGTGAAGGCTGGCGTGAGACCTGAAGGCAGGTAGGATCCGGCCTGGTTAGGCAGGAAGTGATACTTGATGACAAACCCCAGCACTGCGGTTGTCCTCTCTCATGTGTTGAATAATGGCGTGTTTTTTTCTCTTCTCACACCTGGGGAGCAAGTAACTAACATGTATTGTATCAACATCCTATCTCATTTAAAAATTAACTAAAACCTAAGCATCTAATTTGAATATCCTTTAAGTCTGCCCACGGTCTCTAATGTGTGTGCACCCAGTGGACAAAGTGTAAATGGAGACCAGGCATATCCACATCTGTCACCTTCTTGCTCGAAACTGAAAGATTCAAAAGCTGTGGGTCAATTCAGTGCAGAGGACGAAGGCTGAGACTAATGGGGCGACGCCTGTAGCCACTTACCATGGGTATATGCGCCCGTCAGACGTAGGGGAAGACGGTTCAAGTCGTTGCTGGAGTCCAATAAGCTCTGTCCATTTCCCTTTTTGTTTTTTTATTTTGCATAAAATGCAACTGCACAACTTTGCAGTTATCTTGCTAACTCACTTCCTGCCC
The DNA here is from genome assembly GCA_029783875.1 of Phataginus tricuspis. Taxonomy (NCBI): domain Eukaryota; kingdom Metazoa; phylum Chordata; class Mammalia; order Pholidota; family Manidae; genus Phataginus; species Phataginus tricuspis. The sequence goes on from JAQQAC010002629.1 coordinate 4,171,564, forward strand.
CACAAATGTGCCTGTATGTGTGACTTTACAGGTGCTCACTTTCTTTAGCTGTCTGTGCTATTAAAGTTAGTTTGAAAGTTAACTGTAAGTGCTGTACCTTTTTTGAGACTGCTGCAGCTGTTTGAGCCAGTTATAAAAGAATCTCAAGGGATATATGGAGGATTTTCATCAACTGGGTAATTTATAGTTCTGTTCAGTTCCTGCTGGATGTCACACAGCCCAAAAAAAGTGACAACAGTGTCAGCTTCAGCCTTATTATTAGGGCACAACTGAAAACATTTTGGAAACAAAGAGCCATCAAAAGGCTTTCAGTGGGGTTTGATAGCACAGTGCATGGACCATTTGCAGAAGAAGTTAGCATGGAAGCACCAGTGGACACTAATGGACTTCACTCCGAACCCCGAGTGACCAGTGGAGTCAGTCAGACAGCTGTTAGCAACGATTACTGGTTAGAGGAGCCAGGGCAGGCTTCCTGGAAGAGACAGCACTTGAGCTGAATCTTTAAAGGACGGGTAGAAGCCAGATCAGATGGAAGATGATCCCGGGGAAGTTCGTTCCGCAGAGGAAGACCAGTGTGAACACAAGTGCCCAGGCACGAGAGGGAGTATCAGGGGTGAATGCCTAGCAGCTCAGAGTTGTTAGAGGCTGACCTGTGAGGAAGTGAGAAAGGACATGTGGGGGCGGGCGTTGGCAATGGAGGAGAAAGGGCTAGGCAGAGCATGACAGACCTGCTGGGGCGCTTTAAGGGGTTTGGACCTTTGCTGTGGGAGTGGGGAAGGGCTGAAGGGTTTTAGTCAGGGCAGTGTTAAAGGTCGACCTGCTTTTAAGATGGGTCCCGAGGAGAGTCTGCCTCACATGTGGAGGGAAGGGGTTTAGAGGGGCAAGACTGCGAGCAGGGGGCCGACGGGGAGGCAGCCGGAGGAACTGAGGTAGAGGTGAGAAGTCCCAGAGGAGATCTGATGTGGGAGGGATGGCAAGGGTTAGAAAAACACAGCCTTTTCGCTTGTTTCCCCTTCACGGAAGGACTGTAGCGTAGCAGTTACAGGTTAAAAGAGTGCGTGCAGAGACCAGATCGACCCGGGGGAGGCCCAGCCCCGGGACTACCTGTGATCCATGCAGACTTCTCAGCCTTGTGAGGCTTTAGTTTCCTCCGCTGTAAGAGGGAATAATCTGTTCATACGCACGAAAGCACTTAGAATAGTAAGAAGAGGGTCTGGCACATCTGAACGTGTCCAATATATGTTGGCGATGATTGTTATGAAAGAGATTAGCCTAGAAATGTGTATTTCCCATTCAGATTCCATGAGGTGGAATCCTGGATCAGGCACTCATTAGATTACCATGGGAAGCGAACCGTTCTGTACCTCAGTTTCTCCATCTGTAAGTGTGGCTAACAGTAATATTTACCTCCTAGGGTTGCTAGAAGGATTAAATATAAAAATAAGCTGTAAACACTTAGCAAGTGCGTGATGTGTAATAAGTGTCAATAACTTTTAGCCTCACCACCAATGTTTTTATTTCTTCCTTTTATGTTTTCGGGGTTTTTTGGCAGTGCTAGGCTGGGAATTGATGTTTACTAGTTATATGTACACTGAAATGTCTCCACCTTCTTTGATTTTCTTGTTTACATTTAGAGCCCTCCTAACATAAAACTACTTTGCCTGCTAAATTAGCTTTAATGTTTCAAGAAAAAAAAAAATCTATGATAAGTTTACTAATCTTATAATTTTGTATTTGTATAGCACCTTTGACCTATAAAAGGGAGAGGTGAGGTACAAATGCTAATGTTTTTTTAATTCTGGCTGAAGTTTTATTGAAAAATATCACTTGGCACTGGTATTCACATAATCTATTTTGTAGGAAATGTCACTGCGATTCTCCAGTAGGGTTGCCTCCTGCCATGAACTGAGGGATGGACTAGAATTTTGCACTGGGTCGGGCCTCCAAATTTTAATGGAAAGCACTCAATTTATTTCTACTCACATCCATGCTTAAGGCAGTATTATATCTACTGTGTTGCCAGTTCTGGGCTAAGGCTATAAAGACAGAAACAGATTTGAGTCAAAGAACTTGCTGTCTAGGTAAGGAGACCCAACTGGCAGCGGTGGGGTAATGAATGAAAATTACATCCCATGAGTGACCAGGGACGTGCTCAGAGCTATGATTGAGTGGAGCTGGGAGACAAGCAGTTGACTGCACCCTAGAGAAGGCAGACCTGGGGTCAGCCCCAGTGCGAAGGCTTATGCTGCTTAAGAAAAGACATTTCCAGAGAGTTCCGAGAAGATGGCGGCGTGAGCAGGGCAGCGGAAATCTCCTCCTAAAACCATATATATTTATGAAAATACAACAAATACAACTACTCCTAAAAGAGAGAACAGAAGATACAGGACAGCATGCAGCCTGCATCTACACCTGAGGGGACTCGGCACCCCGCGAGGCGGGTAACATACACAGCCGCACCCCGCAGGACCCGAGCACTCCCCCACCCCAGCGCACCAGCAGGAGGAGAGGATTCAGAGCAGTGCGGGGGAGTGGAAGTACAGACCCGTGAAATAACCAGCCCCGGTGATCTGCACTGGCAGCGCTGACACACATCGTATGGTGTATCGGAGATTGGAGAGACAGAAGGTGTAGGATCTGAGCCTGGGAATGCACTGGGTCCTCGCAGCTGGCTCCCCGGTACAAAAGAAAAGCGCATGCTGTTTTTTAGCAGTCTTAAAGAGATAGGGGCCCAAGGGAAGAGCAGTATCGTTCCAGCACACTCGGCCCAGCAGGCTGGGAGTCCTGGGGAATTTGGGACCCCTTGGCTGGCAACAGGGAAAAAGTAGCCACACTAAGACTTCCCACAGAGATCAACAGCCTCCCATTCGTTCCTGCCCCGGCCAGAGATACAAAGGGCCCTGTGGAGTGGCTCAGCCGCAACTGTGGAATAGTGGTGCAACAGCGCCACCTACAGCATCCCCACAGAATCTACTCCCAGTGGACATCTTTCTGTTTGTTTGTTTGTTTGTTTGTTGGTGGTTTTTTCTCTTTTCTTTTCTTCTTTTCTTTCTATTCTCTTTCTCTTCTTTCTTAAAAAGCCCAGCTGACATACGTGGCACCTACCAGCGACCACTTCTATCGCCATGAAAAGACAGAGGAATATGATACAAAGAAAGCTTATCCAGACCCAGACACCAGAGAAGGAGTCTGAAGGGGTGGAAATGCACAATCTTCCTGAAAAAGAATTCAGAATAAAAGTCATAACCACACTGATGGATCTACAGAGAAATATGCAAGAGCTGAGGGAGGAAGTGACAGAAGTGAGGAAAGACAATGCAGAAATGAGACAAGCAATTGACAGGCTTAGCAGCAGAATGGATGAGATGCAAGAGACTGTTAATGGAGTAGAATTCACAGAACAGGAATACAGAGAATCTGAGGCAGAGAGAGATAAAAGGATCTCTAGGAATGAAAGAATATTAAGAGAACTGTGTGACCAATCCAAACAGAACAATATTCGCATTATAGGAGTACCAGAGGAAGAAGAGAGAGAAAAAGGGATAGAAAGTGTCTTTGAAGAAATAATTGCTGAAAACTTCCCCATGGTGGGGAAGGAAATAGTCTCACAGTCCATGGAAGCCCACAGATCTCCCAACACAAAGGACCCAAGGAAGACAACCCCTAGACACATAATAATTAAAATGGCAAAGATCAAAGATAAGGACAGAGTATTAAAGGCAGCTAGAGAGAGAAAAAAGATCACCTGCAAAGGAAAACCCATCAGACTATCATGAGACTTCTCAACAGAAACCTTACAGGCCAGAAGAGAATGGCATGATATAATTAATGTAATGAAACATAAGGGCCCCGAACAAAGAATATTGTATCCAGCACGATTATCATTTAAATATGACGGAGGGATTAAACAATTTCCAGACAAGCGAAAGCTTAAAGAGTTTGCCTCCCATAAACCATCTCTACAGGATGTCTTAAACGGACTGCTCTAGAGGGAAGCACTCCTAAGACTAAAGAGATGTCACCAGAGAAAATAAAATCATAGCAAAGAAAGCAGACCATCCAAATACTAACTAAAGGCAAAGAATAAAACACCTACTATATAAAGAATGGAGGAGGAAGAATAAGAAGGGAAAGAAATAAAGAAACATCAGACTGTGTTTACAATAACTTAACAGGAAAGTTAAGTTAGATTGTCAGATAGTAAAGAAGCAACCCTTGAATCTTTGGTAACCACGAATCTAAAGCCACCAATTGCAATAAGTACATATTTATCGATAATCACCCTAAATGTAAATGGACTGAATGCACCAATCAAAAGACACAGAGTAATAGAATGGATAAAAAAGAAAGACCCATCTGTATGCTGCTTACAAGAGACTCACCTCAAACCCAAAGATATACACAGACTAAAAGTGAAGGGATGGAAAAAGATATTTCATGCAAACAACAACGAGAAAAAATCAGGTGTTGCAGTACTTGTATCAGACAAAATAGACTTCAAAACAATGAAAGTAGCAAGAGATAAAGAAGGACATTACATGATGATAAAGGGGTCAGTCCAACAAGAGAATATAACCATTATAAATATATATGCACCCAACCCAGGAGCACCAGCATATGTGAAACAAATACTAACAGATTTAAAGGAGGAAATAGAAAGCAATGCATTCATTTTAGGAGACTTCAACACACCACTCACTCCAAAGGACAGATCAACCAGACAGAAAATAGGTAAAGACACAGAGGCACTGAACAACACACTAGAACAGATGGACCTAACAGACATCTACAGAACTCTACACCCAAAAGCAGCAGGATACACATTCTTCTCAAGTGCACATGGAACATTTTCCAGAATAGACCACATACTAGGCCACAAAAAGAACCTCACTAAATACAAAAATACTGAAATTCTACCAACCAACTTCTCAGATCACAAAGGTATAAAACTAGAAATAAATTTTAGAAAGAAAACAAAAAGGCTCACAAATACATGGAGACTTAACATTCTCCTAATTAATCAATGGGTTAACGAACAAATCAAAACAGAAAGACTATATGGAGACTAATGACAACAACAACACAAAGCCACAACTTCTGTGGGACGCAGCAAAGGCAGTTCTAAGAGGAAAGTATATTGCAATCCAGGCCTATTTAAAGAAGAAAGAACATTCCCAAATGAATAGTCTAAAGACACAATTACTGAAATTGGAAAAAGAAGAACAGATGAGGCCCAAAGTCACCAGAAGGAGGGACATAATAAAGATCAGAGAAGAAATAAATAAAATTGAGAAGAATAAAATAGAAAAAATCAATGAAACCAAGAGCTGGTTCTTTGAAAAAATAAACAAAATAGATAAACCCCTAGCCAGACTCATTAAGAGAAAAAGAGAATCTACACACATAAACAGAATCACAAATGAGAAAGGAAAAATAACAACAGACCCCACAGAAATACAAAGAATTATAAGAGAATATTATGAGGATCTATATGCTAACAAGCTGGAAAACCTAGAAGAAAAGGACAACTTCTTAGAAAAATACAACCTTCCAACACTGACCAAACAAGAAACAGAAAAACTAAGCACACCAATCACCAGCAACGAAATTGAAGCGGCAATCAAAAAACTACCCAAGAACAAAACCCCCGAACCTGATAGATTCACCTCTGAATTCTACCAGACATATAGAGAAGAAATAACACCCATTCTCTTTAACGTTTTCCAAAAAATAGAAGAGGAGGGAATTCTTCCAAACTCATTCTATGAAGCCAGCATCACTCTAATACCAAAGTCGGGCAAAGACCTCACCGAAAAAGAAAATTACAGACCAATATCCCTGATGAACATAGATGCAAAAATACTCAACAAAATATTAGCAAACCGAATTCAAAAATATATCAAGAGGATCATACACCATGATCAAGTGGGATTCATCCCAGGGATGCAAGGATGGTACAACATTCAAAAATCCATCAACATCATCCACCACATCAACAAAAAGAAGAACAAAAACCACATGATCTACTCCATAGATGCTGAAAAAGCATTTGACAAAATTCAGCATCCATTGATGATTAAAACTCTCAACAAAATGGGTATAGATGGCAAGTACCTCAACATCATAAAGGCTATATATGACACACCCACAGCTAACATCATACTTAACAGCGAGAAGCTGAAAGCTTTTCATCTAAGATCCGGAACAAGACAGGGATGCCCACTCTCTCCACTGTTATTCAACATAGTACTGGAGGTCCTAGTCATGGCAATCAGACAAAAAAAAGATATACAAGGCATCCAGATTGGTAAAGAAAAAGTCAAATTGTCACTATTTTCAGATGACATGATACTGTACATAAAAAACCCTAAAGACTCCACTCCAAAACTACTAGAACTAATATCTGAATTCAGCAAAGTTGCAGGATACAAAATTAACACACAGAAATCTGTTGCTTTCCTATACACTAGTGATGAACTAACAGAAAGAGAAATCAGAAAAACAATTCCATTCACAATTGCATCAAAAAGAATAAAATACCTAGGAATAAACCCAACGAAGGAAGTGAAAGACCTGTAGTCTGAAAACTACAAGACACTCCTAGGAGAAATTAAAGAGGACACTAACAAATGGAAAAGTATCCCATGCTCTTGACTAGGAAGACTAAATATTGTCAAAATGACTATACTACCTAAAGCAATCTACAGATTCAACGCAATCCCTGTCAAACTACCAACAGCTTTCTTCAATGAACTGGAACAAATAATTCAAAATTCATATGGAACCACAAAAGACCCCGAATAGCCAAAGCAATCCTGAGAAGGAGGAATAAAATGGGGAATTACGCTCCCTGACTTCAAGCTCTACTACAAAGCCACAGTAATCAAGACAATTTGGTATTGGCACAAAAACAGACCTACAGACCAGTGGAACAGAATAGAAAATCCAAACATTAACCCAAACATATACAGTCAATTAATATTTGATAAAGGAGCCTTGGATATACAATGGGGAGATGACAGCCTCTTCAGCAGCTGGTGTTGGAAAAACTGGACAGCTATATGTAAGAGAATGAAACTGGACTACTGTCTAACCCCATACACAAAGGTAAACTCAAGGTGGATCAAAGACCTGAATGTAAGTCATGAAACCATAAAACTCTTAGAAAAAAACATAGGCAAAAATCTCTTGGACATAAACATGAGCGACTTCTTCATGAATATATCTCCCCGGGCAAGGGAAACAAAAGCAAAAATGAACAAGTGGGACTATATAAAGCTGAAAAGCAAAGGACACCATGAGTAGAACAAAAAGACATCCTACAGTATGGGAGAATATATTCATAAATGACATATCTGATAAGGGGTTGACATCCAAAATATAAAAAGAACTCACACACCTCAACAAACAAAAAGCAAATAATACAATTAAGAAATGGGCAGGGGACATGAATAGACACTTCTCCAAAGAAGAAATTCAGATGGCCAACAGGCACATGAAAAGATGCTCCACATCACTAATCATCAGAGAAATGCAGATTAAAACCACAATGAGATATCACCTCACACCAGTGAGGATGGCCAACATCCAAAACACAAACAACAAATGTTGGCAAGGATGTGGAGAAAAGGGAACCCTCCTACACTACTGGTGGGAATGCAAATTAGTTCAACCATTGTAGAAAGCAGTATGGAGGTTCCTCAAAAAACTCAAAATAGAAATGTCATTTGACCCAGGAATGCCACTTCTAGGAATTTACCCTAAGAATGCAGCAGCCCAGTTTGAAAAAGACATATGCACCCTATGTTTATCGCAGCAGTATTTACAATAGCCAAGAAATGGAAGCAACCTAAGTGTCCATCAGTAGATGAATGGATAAAGAACAGGTGGTACATATACACAATGGAATATCATTCAGCCACAAGAAGAAAACAAATCCCCCCATTTGCAACAACATGGATGGAGCTAGAGGGTATTATGCTCAGTGAAATAAGCCAAGCCAAAAAAGACAAGCATCAAATGATTTCACTCATATGTGGAGTATAAGAACAAAGAAAAAAACTGAAGGAACAAAACAGCAGCAGACACAGAACCCAAGAATGGACTAATAGTTACCAAAGGGAAAGGGACTGGGGAGGATGGGTGAGACGGGAGGGACAAGGGGTAAAAAGGGGCAGTACAATTAGGAGACATAATGTTGGGTGGGCGTGGGGAGGGCTGTACAACTCAGAGAAGACAAGTAGTGATTCTATAGCATCTCACTACGCTGATGGACAGTGACTGTAATGGGGTTAGTGGGGGGGACCTGATGAAGGGGGTAGTTTAATCACCATAATATTGCACATGTAATTGTAGATTAATGATACCAAAAGAAAGTGTAAAAAAAAAAGAAAGAAATGACATTTCCCATCTGGTGTCCCCAGTTTTGTTTTCAGTAAAATGGGGGTGACACTACCGTTACCTGAGTTCACTCCCAACTTTTACACTTGCTGGTTAATTGTGAGCTAGGGACTTTCTGGAAGCTTTCCAAAGAAATGAGACTTTGGGGTGTGAGGACTTTTATTGGAAGATTCGTATCTTTACCCTCCACAATGTGAGCTCTCCGTGAATCTGCTCTGATCCTTCCCGGATTGCGGGCCCTGCATGGAGGAGTCCCCTTCGCCTGAGCTGTGGGGTTTATGCTGAGAAGCTCCAGGCCACAGTTAAGGTGGAATGTGGTGGAAGGAAGAAACCCCTGGCTTCCTCGCTCGGAGCTCCGCCAGGAAACAGCCGTTCCCTCGGGCGCTGGGAAGCCCCCTTCCTGCTGTCAATGGCAAGCCCGGTTCTGATAGGCCTCCCCTTGACTTTGCATTCCGGGAAGCTCAGAGCTGGACTGGAGACTCAGCATACTCATGGGCGAGACATCCCTGTTTACTTTCGTTTCTCTGATCTTTATGTTTCCCTTTTGTTATCTTTCCGTGTTATTACCTGTAAGCATCTAGCCCACCTTTCCTTATATGTGAATCAAACGAAGCATCGCTGTGTGGCAAACAGCGGGTTAGGTGCCGACCGCAGCCTATGCTGAGGACACGGTTCACTATGCTGTGATAAAAATAATCCCTCACGTGGGTGTAGCACGTTTCAATAGACAAAGTGCTCCAGGAATTGTCATTGCTACCTTGTGAAATAGGTGGGAAAGGTCTTATTTTCCACATTCTTCAGATAGAAAATTGATGCCCGGGGAGGTCAAGTGATTTGCTGCATGTCGCTTGGTCTGGCAAGGGTGTGGGGTCTGGGTTTAGGAACAGGCTTAAGCGGGAATATCTACCAGCCAGTGTTCAGGAGGAGATTAGCTGTCCCCTGGTCCCCCATTGTCCCTCAGAAAGGGTGGTACTGGCCCCACGCAGTAGCAGAGGGAGAAACTGTCCTGCTCTCTCTTCTTAGGGGACAAGGGTGGGAGTGAGCTCCTGTAGGGAAATCAATATATTCGGCTCAGGAAAAAAGGCAAACTGAACATAGATGTCTTCTGTTTAAGGGACTGCTAGGAAGTGCCAGCCTCTGGCTCCTGAAAACCTTGGGCCCCCAGGTTTTCAAAGGCAAGTTCAGCAGCACACCTGCCCTGCGGGAATGGGGGCCCAGGCTCTTGGGAAGATGTGGTCCCTCCTCCTGGGAGAGTGAGCGCCGCCAGGCCCATCTTGCCCATTGATGGACATGGGAGCCCAAAATTATCAGATAGTCCTACTTGTCTCCATGTTTGGGTAAAAGGGAATAGAGCCTGGGCTAGAAGCCAGGCCTTCTGACCTCAGACCCACTCTTCTCTTGACTGTCACATTTCTTTGGTTATAGGGTTAGAGATATGCAAGCCACAGAAGCAGTGTTCCCGGTGGACCTTTTCAGGACAGAAATAATGGCTTCCTCTGTTCTGCTCATTTCACTTAATCCTTTATTAGATTTGTTGACCTACATGTATTCCTTACCCCTCCCATCCCCGATGACTCTACTGTGAGTCCCTGTAGGGCAACGTCTATATTCTATTAATTTTAGTAGCCTGCAGAGCTTAGTATAGTTTATGGCACGCAATAGACACTTAATAATAAAAAATAAACTTGTGAATTCAGAACCTCCCTGTTAACCTTTTAAAATGAATTTCTCGGTATATTTAAATGTGTGTGTGTCCAGTTACTCACTGATTTTTACTACAAAAATTCCCTCACCAAACTGGATACATCTTGTTGATAAATAAGATCTATTGAGATGTCTTTCCAATTATCTCATGAATCTATTCCCTTCTCTCTATTCCCTTCTGCTCCAGACTTCATCATCTTTCATTTGAAATAGTATACTATTATCTGAAGTCTCCTTACTGATTTCTCTCTCTCCTGTTCCAGCGGGTCCCATCTTCCACCCCGTCTTCCACCCTTACTGACCTAACTTTCAGACTCTGAATACGTCTGATGACGCTTTCCCATTCTTTCTTCGAGACTCAACTCAGTAATCAACATTTCCCTTGTATACCATGCATGCCAATGTTTTTCTAAATCATCTCCCAGAAGGAAGTCTTAATTTTTCAGTTTTTGCTTCTGGATGTCTGCTGTAAAATTGATCATATCCTCTGCAACTTATTAATGATCCTCAGTTATGATGACATTTTTGAGTCATTGAAAATAAATTGACTTTCAGTCAAGAAACCTGAGCAGGCATAACTTTTAGGGTTCAGAATATAGCATTATTATGGCATAAGAGTTACAGAGTAAAACAGTAGCATCTATACTCCTAGAGCTGACTGACTTCTACTAAGTGTTCATGGGTGTCTCCACCACCCTTCTCTCTGCTGTACTCTCAGTGTCCATAGAAGAGGATTCTGGTCTGTATGATTTTTATCGAACCCACTCACAAAAATAAATATGCTCATAGTTATTTATATCTTTGTTTGCAAAGAGCCACTGCAGTGTCTCTTCCAGGACACTCACATTTTAGAATCATCCCCATCACAGGGAAGACTTTGGTGGCTTCTCATAAAATAACTGCAAAGAATCGGTGACCAAGTACAGAAGTTAATGCGGAACCCGGTGTTTGCTTTGGGTATCCAGTCAGTCACTGGGAAGTAGACAAATAAGAACATGAAATATTCATTCCTCCTTTTCTTGAGCCTGGTGAATTTTATGTGACTCCTCGATGTCCATCTAGCTGGGCAAGTCTGGAGGCATAAATATAATATATATCCACAGTTTCAGAGATAGAAAGATACTAGAGATCGTTCTTCCAGAATAATAGTACCTTGTCTACTAACATCAGTTGTGTGGGTTTGAATCCTTTTGTTCAGAATGATTGTGAAGGCACAGTGGGCAACATGCTGGGGCTGTTAGCATTGTCTGCTCTAGAGCGTAGAGCACAACTTCTATATATTTCATGCAACTGCTTTCCAGGGCAGGAAGCTCCTCTTCAAACAGATGATCCTCTCAGCCACTTTATGCATCCGTGGACGAAGACTCTCTCTTTTATAACAGGAGCTTGTGTCATTGTATGTTGACAAAATATCCTTGAACCTTGAGATAGGAACATACCAAATGAAGGCTGAATAGGGATAAAAAGAATTTCTAAAATCGCAAAAAGAAGCGTGGAGGTCTGTTGTTATCTATAGTTTGTTCAACCTGGTAGAGGGTAGAGAACTGAATTCCTAGTACAAGTTACAGAATTGTGACCAAGGTCGAATGTAATAGTGATAGGATATTTCAACTTGTATACCAACTGTATATCCATATCTTTTAGAAATATAACATTACTACCATCTAGCATGATTTTACAAAAAAGGCTTTGTTGAAAGTATGTGGCCATGATGAGATCTTTTGCTCTGGATTTAATTTTCATCTGAAATTAAAAATAAACAAACAAATAACCTTGGAAAAATCTGACCCTTACCTCTTAGAGTTCATAACAGTGAAGGAAAGGAAAATAGGGCATAGAACCATGTATACAGGAGAGTTCACAAAAGCAAGCTTAAAAATAAAAGTTCAAAGGAAAAAAATGGTAATAATTCCCTGGCTGAGGCTCTGTAGCTTTAGAATATAACCTTTTGGACTGCATTGCTACAAAGAGTTTGAATGAGGGAAAATGGGGTGGGGATTCTTTGATGAGCTTTAAGAGCATGTACAGAAGATGGAAGGGGCCTGTGGTTCTTTTCTCCCAAGACTTGGGGTAAATTTTAAAGTTGTCCTTAATTCTGGATACTTTTTCAGAGTGACCTGGTTTATTATATACACATTTTCTGCTTTGGCATATATGTATAGCTATAAATATTTTGATCTTCCCTTTATGATTTTTTTACTCTAAAATTACATTTGTTCATTTATGTCAGTGTCTCCTAACCTTTATTATTTTTTTTATTATTGTCCCCCTAAGGAAACTTTTTAAAACTTTTTTTTTCCTAATCACCTCCTCCTGCATGTACCTTCACACCATGAATATACTGTTTATCTGTTTATGCCTTTTGGCCATTTGAAAGGCCATGTACCATTGTAATGTCTAAGTTTTTTTGCCCCCAGCCCACCAGACATTAATTCTGCCACCTTGAGAATGCATGATTTATGCCAGAAATGTTTTCCTCTGTAGACAGTAGGAAGATTTGAGCCATTTTGTATTTTGTTCTGTTTGTTTTTGCATTATTCTCTTTCCTTTAACATTCCATTTTATAAATCCCTTGTTTACATAAGAGACTATACCCGCAAGTACTTCTTTCTTGGTTAGTCGAAGATGCAGCCCTTGCTTTGCAGGATCCTGTGGCTGCTACACAATCTGTACTTCTGTGCATGACCCCATTTACATAACTATGGACACCCCTTTAGCTCCTCTTCCGGAAACATAAACATAAAGACAAAAAATACACCACCTGGTTTCTTCTCTTCCTTCAGTTTTCTTCTCAAGACTAAAATCTAAGACATACAGCCCAGGTTTCTTTCTTTCTTTTTCTAAAGATGACTGTTGCTTGGTTGTGCCTCGGCAAATGTTGGTGAGCTCATTCTTGGTGATTCTCTGTACCGCCTCAGGTACACACTCCAGTAAGACAAGGACTCCTATTGGCTACATCAGTTTTCCATGATTTCTTGAATTTCCCTCAAGAAGGATTCTTTGGTGATCACACAGCAATGTGTTTCTTTTATTGAATCTGTGGTTGTGTATCAGCCAGGATAAGTTGAGTTGTCTTGAACGAGACACCCTACAGAATCTCACACCATCATGTCCAATATTGCTCGTCACCAACCACAGGGAAAGAACTCTAGCGGGTCTCACTTTTAGCACTGAAGTGAAACCTATACCTCCCAGTCCCAATCCATTACCCAGAACTAGGCATATGGCCCCATCCTTCCATAAAAGATGAGGAAATGCAATCCTACTGTGCCCTAAAAGAAGAGGAAAGTCAAATTTTGGTGAGCAGAATTACTGAGCACCTTAAGATGGTACTAGGATTTTCTGTATTTTCTGGACTTTTCCCTTCCATAAATAGATGGGTATTCCTTCTTCAATGTTGATAATTTGTCATTATTCCATAATACAAAGCTACCTTTCCTCTCTTTTCTCCTGAATCACATTTATTTTTCCTATCAGCTATGTGTCTCTTGATTTTGATTGATCTCTACTTTCTCATAATTTTTATTTTTGTCTTATTTTTTTGTGTGAATTTTCCCAGCTAGATCGTGTATTTCCAGCCCATGTCCACCCTCGCTCTGTAAGGTACGCTGGTCTATGGACAAAAGTGCCTCAAGTCCTTTGCCTTCTCCTTCCGCAGGGAAATTTGTAGCACGTTTGTAGGGGAACTAAAAACCTTCAAGTATATGAAATGAATCTCAGGGTACCTATAATTTCTAGGTGAACCCCCATTCTATTGCTATTTGCACATGTGGAAACTGCTCATTTTCAGATCCATGCTTATGAGTTTCCAATAGGATTTCCCCCCTGGAATTCTAACTTCTCTTCCCATCACCAAGAGAATGCCCAGCTCTCTTATTCTCTGATGCGAATTTCTCTTTCTGGGTTTCAGGGCTTCCAGTATGAAAAAAAAAGAGAGAATATGATAAATTAATTGCTAATCGGACAGAAGAAAGGGAAGATTTTGACAGTCTCCTCTTTGTACACTTGGATAGGTCAGAAAAGTATAAATAGCACTTCTGACTCAGAAGCTAAAGCTGAGACTCAGAAAAGGAGCACCGAGCCTTAGATAACGTTTTGACATCTCAGAGATATTGCCTCTGCAATTCTCTAGAAATTGATTCTTTCAACTGACTTTGGAAGCTTTTTCTCTTGAGCTGCATTAGGGTAAGAAAGCATTTATCCCTCTCTAATGCTTAAAAGAAACTTTTGTTATGTATTCTTCAAATTTGAAATGTGTTTTCCATTATTCACCACATGAGCTCAGATCCGTAAAAACATAGAAACCAAAGACCTAATTTACTCTTTGTTCTGCCTTGTGGAAAACAAAGCAGAAAAGGATAATAGCCAAGGTCTGGTGGCTTCAGCAAAAATCAATCTACGCTTTGGATTCCATATGAATGGCAAAAGCCTCGGTATCACTGAAATGTGCTTCTATTTCATCTGTATAGTAAGGCTCATAAACATCCCTAAGTTCAAATAAAAGGAATCAGATGTGATCATTTTTGCTAAGGTCTGGTTGTGCTTCCTCCTTACCCAGCTCTCTTTCCACTTTCCTTTTCTCTGTCTTTCCCTTCCTCTTTCTCACCTTGCTCCTTTCAGTGAGGTGTTTGGATGACCTGCCTTCCCAGAGCCTGTCTCCCTGGGGCGGAGTGCAGAGCCTCCTTAAGTGGGATCTCTCCAGGGCAGGAGGGGCCTGTCTTTCCTCCCCTGGCAAAGATGTGCCCAAAAAGCACTTGTTCCACACGGAGCTGATTGGCTAATATGCATCCCCTTTTGGCCATTTCATGCTATGAATGTCTGGGCACCATGAGAATATTTTCTCAGAGCGGTAGCAGCGACTGAAGGATAACAGGAGGGTGTCAGATGCCTGTTTGAAAGTTGCCATTTAAGGTGAAAGACGCGAGGGCTACGTGACCTAAACACAGACGTAGTTTCCTTTATCCTTTTGTCTCGGCTGTGCATCTACAGCGAAGGCAGGTCCTTCTGCGATGAACTTCCTGCTGGCCTTGCCCCACACAGCTTCCCATTAAAGCCATGTCCCAGTCCTAAGGTCCCAGCAGCTTCTCTACTATGGCCACGGTGAACTCCAGCCGCCAGGAGGAGGTCATTCGTCACACACGGCTGAGCAAGTGCTGGGCACCGAGCGAATATCAGCCTTTCTTTCTCGTGGATGTGTGAACTTTTTAAGTGTTAAGCGAAAGCTGCAAAAGATTCACGTTAGTGAAGAGCTCGTTTATACTCTGAGAGAACTGGATTAACCATTTGTAGTCCCGACCATGCGTGCTTAGTTCTCTCAGCAGCCTTTGGAAGTTGCGTGCCAAGGACAGAATTTGGTCTCAAGTGAGCAAGAAATACAGACAAATTAGGTGCCAGATTCCACTTGTCTAAAAGCGGTAAATTAATAGTCCTTACCTAATGGTGTTCTTTTTACTTGAGTTAAGACATAACTGAAATGTTCTCTTCCACCTAAAAGCAGAAGAGATTTTTATTTCTTTGCTTCATTCCTCCCATGAGAGGGATGCTAAGTCTTGTTTCCGGCAGATAGCTCCTCAGGCCCGGTGCCTCTCTGCTCTCTCACCCAGCCCCGCCCAGGAAACAGTCCTCCCTGTGGTCTGGAATTAGACAAGAAAACAACTTGGTGCTGCCCCGAAAGGTGAAGGGAGATGGATAGGAACATTTGTTTCTGACCTTCAGCAAAAGGATTCTGTGAGTTAGGGACCATAAATTCGTTTTCTGCGAGTGGGAGAGCATAAACGTGCTCCATCAGGAGGGAGAAGGCATTTGCACCCAAAACAAGAAATACAAAATAAATCCATCAAATTAATTTCTAGCCGTCAGCCCTGGAGGCTCATTTCCCATCAGCCACAGCAGGGAGGCAAAGGAGCGGTTGACCTGTCGGGATGGGGAAAGGGGGGGACCACCGAGGGATTCGCCCGGCAGCACGGCCAGAGGGTGCCCTCCTTTCACTGCTCTTACCTGCTGTGGGGAGAGAGGCTCAGACCCCCTGGGGCGCAGCTGCCCATGGGCCTGCCGCACTAGTCCTCGAAACCGCCTGCCCGAGTATCTCCTTTGAGTTAAGAACGACAAGGCCCCTCAGACACCTCTTCACCCTCTAACGGGTCAGTCGCCAGGCAAAGACAAGACTCGTAGTGACGTAGGCCAGGGACATGGGAGAAGCATCGTGATTAACTTTTTCTGCCTATGATGAGAAATTCCAAGATATAACACCTATGATAAGAACAGGAGGGACCCTGTCTTAAGGCTGAGAACCAGGAGGTAAGAGTCCAAGCACATCTGTTGGCAGTTGGCCAACAGCCTATCCTAAGGCAAGGGGAGCAGCCCACACGATATGTTCCCAGAGCTCAGGGGTCACCATATCTTGCAGAATATCAGGGTCAAAAATCGCTTGTGTTAAGTTTGTCTTACAGAATTATCCAGGAGACTGACTGTGGGTGGCGACACCATGTCTCTCACCGGAGGGAGACACCATGAATCCACACGTCAAGCCGACACACGCCCCACCTCCACCCTCTGCCCCATTCCTGAAAGCCTTAAAAGACAGAATCCTAAGACCTTAAACACACCTCCTCTCTGGGGTTGCCTGCACCCCCCTTTCTTCGAGCTGTGTACTTTGTCTTAAACAAAGTCTGCCCACCGCTCACCTTACTGTGTTTTGTCTCTGCACTCTTCCAGAGGTAAACATCTTTGTTACTTTGCTATTTCATTCAATTTTCTAGAGTTAAACACTAGTCTTCTCTCTCTCTGTCCTACTTCAGACAAGTAGGAAGGGCTACTAAGATCTCTGATTCAGGCCTGCCAGTTCCTGTTGCCTGAGTGACCTGGACAGGACTGCATCTATACGATCGTGCTCTTTAGCAGCCTGCCTAAAAATCTCCTTTCTTTACCTTTGGGGGGTTCTCAGAACATAATCTCACCCTATCCAGTGCTCTGTGGCTCCCCCAAATCCTGGGGTGTAGGAACTTAGTTCCCAAGCTGTACAGATTCAGGTGGACACTGGCCGCCGGATGACCCTGGCTTCAGGAGTTGGCGAGGGCTGTGCCCTACGTCAGGCAGGCGTTCAATAGCTTCCCTTTCCTCCCTCTGTGTTACCTTGTTCTCTGCTGCCTGCAGGGCAGCGGCCGTTCACTGCTTCTCTCACTTGAATGAATTCCTTCCTTACCTACACTTCAGAGTCAAAGCCTCTCCTGGGTTGAGGTCTCACCAAGCATGCAGTGAGAGCTCCTGGGATTGGATTGCCTGACAACAGTAGGGGATGGGTGATGTCAAGTAAGTTTTGTTGAGAAAGTATCTATAGCTAAGGGAAGCTTTGGGGATTTCTGCCGCAAAAGGGAGCTCAGGACAATCCTTAGGCTATATAACCCCAAATCATTAGTAACAGTGGAAGTTTTATGCATTGCATTAACCCTGAGTCACTTTCTGGATAATACTTATTTTATTTTCTGTTGCCTAAAATTGGTTCTGGATAGCTGCCTACTTTACAGATACTGAATTATTTTATCATCAGTGTGTTTAAAAAAATTTGGCTTGTCTGTATGGATCACATTAACCAGATGTTTGTTAGAATCCACTTTCCAAAATTATGGTATTCCTAGGGATTACAAGTAAAACACCTTCAAGTGACAAGATAATAAATGATTGAATTGAAACTAAGGCAAGACTTCAGAGAATGGCTTAGAGTGTGGAGTGAAAAATACTACACTTCACTTTAAGAGATTCCTATTAAAAACAAAAACATTGCCTCTGACCTGTGGTTTGGTGGTTGAAGACTACAATGGATTACTGTGGTGACCCTTGAAGAATGGCTCGTACATTCATTTTAAAGATGAAATATTAATCAGTGAAAACAGAGTGAGCTGGTGATCTCTTGGTAGGTTTGGAATGTCGTGAGGGAATTAGTGGATCAGTCTGGTCTACTGGTTTGGGAACATCATATTCCCAATCTGTCAAGTTCTTCTCTTCCTACACCCACAAAAGCACAGACTGTGGCTATGACACTGGGAAGTCTCCAACTGCCCAAGAATATTCCATGCCCTTCTTGTCTTCCTGGTAGAGGATAGTGCCCTTGCCCTAACCTCGCACCATGACTGCCGGACATGCTGAAATATGTAGAAGGTATTCTCGATTGAGTTTCTGCCTAAACCCTGGACTCAGTGGGCTGTGCTCCCTGGTTGTATTTATTGTTCAGGCTTTACATGGCCTGCAGTGTCAGGCCTTTTGCTATAACTATTGGTGATAATAACAATAATTATCTGCAGTGGAATGCTTTTATCATAAAAACACACTTGCTGGGGTTTTTCTATTAGATTCTTGAATAGTCTTTCCTTGACTATCTATGTAAGTGCTATTTCGTGAAAAGTTTGGTTTCTGAAGTTGAATCTATAAGCATCTTTTTGTTAATAAGAAAACAGAACTTATGAACCCACCCTGTGCCTTTTTGGCCTTAGTTCTCAAGAGACTAAATCTGAATTTAGAGTCTAACATAGGCGATAAACTTATCTGTGAACTTACTCATCCTGGTTTTTGTTCATTTCTGTTCCTGGATAATTGAGAAGGTAAAATAATTTACTTACTAGCATAAATAGGAATGAGTTTTTCTCTTGAACCCATAAGCATGATATATTGTCACTAAGAAGAGAGAAGGGAATTCACAGTTTATAAGTTCTAATGCAGCTATGGAAACTGTGAAAGAAATACCTGGAGCTTGATTTACGGAGGGGATACTCAAAATAGACTCAGCAGTGGGTGTGTGGGTGTGTGTTTTACAACATTTATAAAATCAGGGGGAGCATCTGAGATGGAAAAGAAGATGTGGCTGAGAAGGATAAAGAAATGAAAGTGCAGAAGGAAAACAAATCAGCGTTACAAAGTGCTAGGAACAGGTTTTGGACACTTCCCTGCATTGTGCTTTGTGCTGATGGAACAATAAAACACAGAAACCCATTGCTAAATCCGGTCTGAAAAAGTGGCGAGATCATTAGATTAGGAGGCAGGGTGCCTCAGTCTTGGCGTGATCACTAATTAAGAGCATCTTTGAGAAAATCACCCTTTCTCTAGGTCTCTCTTTCTTCATCTTAATGTGAGAAGTATAGACTAGATGCTCTCTAAATCTCCTTCTGACTTAATATCATGAGTCATTTAAAAAATACTTCCACATTGCATGAGTATTGGGAAAAGCTTGTCATTCCCCAGCAGGTGGCCTGACCACAGCTCTGAGCTGTAGATAATAATAGGTCGGAATTGATCCCTTGACCTGGTCTGTTCTGACCTCCCTTGGACACTGCGTCCCAGAAATTTTTATACTTATTCAAAGGGTGACTCGTCTGTTTGGTAAGATTTCCTTTAAATTGTAGGAAACAACTACAGGCTGGTATCTTTCCTATCCTGCCGAAATAGCCCACAGTACAAGAGTCTGGAAATAGCTTTAATGGATTTATTGAAATGACCGAGGCCCAAAAGGCCCAGCTGCTCATCAGACCCACAAAGAACTCTTTAGCTGGGGGAACTGACACTCACGAGACCGCCCGAAGGGACAGCACATACGGGACCACTCTAGGGGACTGGTCATGTCTGTCGTTCACTGACCACATTCTTTCTAGGATGGAGCCTCATTATTAATCCACTATTGCTTAGAAGCCCTTTCCCTTTCATGCTAACAGGTGGACTGTCCCCTGTGTTAGCCTGATTTCCTCGTCCATCCTCCACCAGGAATACTAATAAAGTTGACATTTCAGCTGTCACTTTCCAAACTGAGTCAGAGACCAAAGGGTGCATTTTTCTGAATAGTGGCCAAAAGCTGGTTAGCAAACTTACTATTTTCATTCACTCGATGTATAAAGGAAGGAATACATAGATATTAGAGGGAAGACATTTTTTGCGGAGGGCTGTTGGTATTCTGTGGCAGCCCCTATCTTTAGCAAAAGGAAATGGGCTCTGAGAAAAGCACTGGGAGAGCTGGACAAGCCCTCCACGTCCCTGGGGAGAGCACAGGGGGAGGGGGCTCCTCAGGTTGGAAGAATCTTAAGAGAATGGGACTGCATCTGCTTTCACAGGGAAGCAGTCAAAAGTTGACCATGCTGCAGCCACCCTCCACTCCCAGCGTTTGTCCGTGGAGTGCAGAGGGATTTCAGGTCCTATTCAAGGTGGCTTCTTGGAGAGTGAATAGATCTCAGTGGGAAAACTGGAGGTGTTACTGGATTCCTAGGGTCTGAGGCAGGGCTCAAGAACTGCTGGGAAGAAGATCCTGTGGCTTCAGAAAGGGAAACCTCTGTTTCCTCTGAGGGCCGAGCCCTCTGTGAACACTCACCAGGCGCAAGCAGCTCTCGTGTTGGGACAGCATCTCTGTGCAGGAAGCAAACACAACCCAGTTTGCCCTCTTGTCTCTCATCACCTGTCCCGCCCTGGAGGCCTTGTATTCCTGTTGGCAAGTAGGGGGAGTAGTTGAGGCTGCAGAGTGAGGGAACAAAAGAGAAATTAAACAAGTGCCTCCTCATACTTATTATGGTCCCTTCCAGGGAAGGAGAGGAGCTTTGACTTTAAAGCAAGAGTTAAGCTTTACCTTTTACATAGAACCATCTGTGGTGGGCAGGGTAATGCCACTGCCCTAAGGATGTCCACAGCCTAATCCCTGGAACCTGTGAATATGTTACCTTGCATATCAAAGGGAAATTAAGGTTGCAGATGGAATGAAGTTTGCTGATTAGCTGGCTTTGAGCAGAGTGTCCTGGGTATTCCAGGTGGGCCCAGTATATAAAAGAGGGAAGCAGGAGAGTTGCAATCAGAAGGATACAATGCGAGAAGGACTTTACTAGGTATTGCCGATTCTCCAGACAGAAAGAAACTGAGCCAGGAACCGCGTAACCTCTAGAAGACAGAGAAGGCAAGAAAATGGATTCGCCCCTGGAGGCTCCAGGAAAGAACACAGTCCTGCCGACTCCTTGATTTCAGCCCTGTGAGGCGCACTTTAGACTTCTGACCTTCAAAAATGTAAGACAATACATCTGGGCGGTTTTAAGCCACTAATTTTGAGGTAATTTGTTACAGCAGCAATAGGAAGGAAATACATGGAGAAACTGAATTTAGACTGTGTAACTTCAGAATAATTGGAAAAGTCAAAAAGGGAGGAACTAGCTGCAGGGAAGAAATTAAATGAAGAGAAGGAAACCATAAAGTAAAGTTGCTTTAAGAATATATACCCCGTGGCGTGAGTGCTTGTGGTAACAAATGCATTACTAAATTGTGTCATCTGTCGGTCTTCCTGGAAGTTCCCTGTAAGGCAGACGTGGACCCAGAGGTTGCTGTTTCTGTCAAATGAGTCATGCATTTTCTGGTTCTGACTGGAGGTCACATCTGAAGTCCACATCCAGAGATACTGAAGTTTTGCGGGGCTCCACTAAGTTCCAGAAGCAGCTGTCTCCATTAGGGTGGTTCGTTGGTAATATGAGCCTCAGGTGTTTCTCATGCATCCTTGAGATGGGGCTAAAGGGCAGGTCTCAGAGAAGGCTGTTTTCTTTTGTGGTGAGAGGATTGGGCTGTGCGTGCATGTAGTGAGGGGTAAAGCTAGAGATCCTGGTTCCCACTTGAGGACCTCAGATACTCTGACGAATAGGGTCCATTTGTTCTCAGTAATCAGAGTGACAGTCGACCAAGATTTGAACTAGCGCAGCGTGGCAAAGAGATTAGGCAGGAAGCTGGCTGGAGACAATTTGCAGTTAAAAGTGACAGGATTTGTGTATAAAAGAAGCGAGACTCTTCATTTTCCATCCTGGACCATTAAGAGACTGGGCATGCCATTAGCCGAGAGGGGAACAGAGCCGGGGAAAATGGTAGGGGAGCATTATTTTTTGCGAAATCATAGCTCTGCGGTGGTTGTGGGCCACCTCTCTGGAGCCATTGAACTGCCTCAGAAAATTCCATCAAGAGAATAAGAAGGAATCAGAGATTGGGATGCTGTGATGAAAAGATGAAAATAGTTAATGTCATGGGGGTGAATGAGATCCTCGGGGAAGGGAGTGTTGAGACTCCCTTAGACACCATTTCTGGGCAGGAGCAGGAGGGGCTTTTTAATGGAAAATACAGCAATCTTGAACACCTCAAGCTGGCTAAGTGGGTGAGCAGAAAGGAGAGCTGAGGTGTAAACATGACAAAGGCTGAGTAAACATTAGGTTGGTCCCAGTGAACGGACAGAAGCAACTTTTAATGCAGTCATAAAACATGTATGAATCCGAACTGTCAGTGGAGAGGAGAAACTCCGAGTGGAGCATGGGGCAGAGAAGCAGAAGGGGGCAGGTGTTAGAGACTTGGTGATGGCGCCAGACCCGGGTGAAGGGCAGGTTCTAGGTAGAGGATGGAGAGAGGAAGATAGGTCCTGTCAGTGCCTGTTGCTGGAATTAGACGGCAGTATTTATGCCGCAGCGGGGCTCTGTACAGGGTAGCGCCGAGCATGGGAGGGGGGCGGCCTCCAGGCGGGCCCCTCTCCTGGGTGGGGATGTGAGCAGCAGAGGGGCGGGCAGCCGGCAGCTCCTGAGCGGGAGGGATTGGCGCCTAAGGGAGCGGCCAGTCCCTGCCTTTTGAGAAGCAGATAATATAATTGGGAAGGCAAGCTCATCAAAGAGAACAGTTTTAATATAACCAAACTTGAGATGACAATTTTTAAACTAGTATTTTAAGACTTCTGAGTATTGAGTAAGACCTATTAGCCTGTGTAGGCTTGACCAGGGAAGGCTTCCTGGATTATGTAGGGCTTGAACTTGACCTTTGGCTAGGCAGCGATATTGAGAGTAGGGTCAGCCAAAGCCTTTGACCCCGGCCCTCAGGAGCTGCCAGTCCCTGCCTGCGCTGCCCCAGCGCCCAGAGGGGCTGTTAGAGGGGAGCGCACGCTTCCAGAGGGGCTGGCATTGCAAGGAAGCAGCCGGGGAGCAGGGAGCAGGGCCCGGCGCAGGGGGGGGGGGGGGGCAAGGCACAAGTCTGGGAGACAGATCATGGTTCCATCCCCACTTGGACCCTGGCCAAATGGGTGATTCGGGGAGATGCACTCAACCTTTCTTGAGTCTCAGTGTACTCACTTGTGAATTAGGAGTCAGAAGAGGCATCTCACAAAACTGTGTCTTGTGCAGGGGCTTCCATGTACCTCGTTCTCTTGTCTTGTACGTAGTAGGTACGAATTTCTTTTCCTAAGACTCCAGCTCTATCAGCGCTTCCCAGCGCCACCGCGTTCTCTTCCAGGGCCTCTTCTGAGCGGGTGCTTAAGTGCTCTTCCTGAGACACCCATTCAGTCATCTCTCACCTCCTTAGAGCTCTCGGCGCTGCCTGCGGCGGAAGTGAACGTTTTACCACCTCTCACGCTGATCTCCGCTCCAGGCGTGTCACCTGCGGATGCCCCACTTACGCTCCGCGTGAATGAACTGCTTGCCCATCTCCAGATACCTCAGGCTCTTTGGATCTGGAACGCCCTCCTTATGCCCCCAGCCTCTACTCTCCTGCCCTTATCTTCTCCCCAGCTTCGAAGTCTGTCTCGTGCAAGACTTTGGACTTGAATCGAAGTGTTTCCTGAATAAGCGCTGTCCCCAGAATAACCCCCCCTACTTTGTGCTTTCGCTCGACTGCAGCGCGCTTTAAATCCCACCGCATCTGCTCTTCTATGAGCTGGCTCTCCCGGTGATATGTGGGGGGGGTGAGGGCAGAGAGGATGTCTCTTTCTTTTGTTTTGCTTGCCTTCACAAAGCCTGCCATGGTAGTTAATTAATGCGTTGAGTGAAAGAATGAAGGAAGGAATGAAGCCAACTGTCCTCTCACTAACTCCTCTTCTGGTCCCTGGTTAGGCTGGGGCTGAATCACACAGCTTGAATTTTTTCGAGCAGCTTTTCCCATCGTTTTTCTCTACCTAGAAAGTCAGGAGGCAGTCAAGGAGCCAAAGACATGCTTTTCAGTTGAGTTTTACTTTGGAACCCCCGCTCAGGAACCTCTCCTACCTGACATGGTTAGACAGGCTCTGTGTCCCCACAAGAGCGTCCTTGGGAGTTTAATAAGGCAGGTCCCTGCAGGCTTTGCTTGGGGACTGAGATGGTCAATGCCTCTTCCAGTCTGAATGTACTGGATTCCCGCCAACCCCTCCACTCTGTGTTGGTGACCTCCGTCCCTCATGTTGTGAAGGAAGGGGGGAATTACTTAGCACCACAGTCAGGTTAAGGGGCTCTGAGTCTGAGGGCCCTCATGTCTGAGTAAACCTCCGGAGCAAGACTGGCCTCAGGCAAAAAAAGCCTGACTTTCCAGTCTCCATTTCTCCAGTCTGCTCTCTATCCTCAATATCAAATTGTCTCCTTTGGGTGTGTGTTTTTTCCTATTGTAGCCTGTTCCTTGGAAAGTATATTTTCTGCTTAGAGGTCTGTTTCTGGAGGGGCATTCGTCACCCTTATCACGTCAGCTTTTCCTAAATTCCTCTTCAGAAAGTGACTTTAACTGAAAGCTGGAAGGCTGCCTCACTGACCCTCAACCCTCTGTAAGGATAATGACCACCTACCTTCCCAGCTGTGGGGCTGCAGAGGGTGCAGTGAGCTCCAGAGGATACTATGTGGTATGAGTATATAGTATATACACAAATGGGACCTGGAAGCAGACGGCAGGTTCAAATACTGGCTCTGCCATTTACTAGCCTGATGGTTAGGCAAGCGGCTTACCCTCCCTCAGCTGCTGGCTTGTCATCTCTAAAATGCAAATACCTGCTTTTGAGGTTTGTTGTGAACAATAAATGAACATGATGTTGGGGCTCGTAGATTATGCTTTGTTAGTCTGGAGTTGACCTGATCTTTCTGCTTATTGCTGTGTGACCTTGGGAAGCCGATGAATCTCTTTGCCTCAGTTTGCTCATCTGTAATATGGGAGTGATAACAGTAGTGCCCACCTCACACGGTTTTATATAATGAGAAGATGCAAAGCTTCCTAAGAAAATGCCAGTTAATACTCACACATTCCCATCCTTGTGTTATTCCAAGTGTTGTAAGAATTAAATGAAATAGTAACTCAAAGAGCCTTGTGCACTAAGGTATCCAGTATTCCCTTAGATGTAAACTTCTCTAAGATCCTGGTGATAAAGAACTAGATGAATTTTTTTATCCTCTTTTTGACACCCATGTAACATTTGGGGGGTGGTTATAAAAAATGGTCACAGTATGTGTCCATATCTGCACTTCAGGGGAAGGAATCTGAGCTGCAGGGCCCAGCTGGCTTTATAGCCCTGAATGCCCAGGAAAGTGTGCCTCTTGGTGTCGGACCACAGGGTCTGACTCTTACCCAGAATCTTCATGAATAATGAGCATGATTAAGTAGTTTGAGAGGTTTTTAAACACTTTACTTTTGTAGACTTGCAAAAAGTGATTATGGGATTTTTAAGAAAGCAAACAGGTATAGGGGCCGTTTCCCAATGGCTATAAATCAGACTGGGCCAAATTCGTCACGTGAAGAGTCTGTGGGCCTCGAGCTTGAGCAGCCCGTCAGGATCACTGGAGGACTGGTCGAAACAGATGGCCGGGCCCCGCCCCCAGAGTGTCTGATCGGCAGGTCTGGGGTGCGGCTGAGGGTTTGCATTTCTAATGAGGTCCTGCTAATGCTGATGATACTAGTCCTCAGGTCAGCTGAAATTTGTGTAATCACCCCCTGGGGAGTCTTTTAGAAACAGGAATTATCAGGCCCATTGCAGATGGTCAGAAAGCCTGGTGACACGTGCAAGCTTAAGCCTCCCGGGTGATTCCTCTTTGTCCATTTTGTATTGAAGTACAGTTGACCGCAGTTTCAGTCATACAACATAGTAATTCAACAATTATGTACATTACAAAATGCTCACCAAGGTAAGTCTAGTTATCATTTGTCACCGTACAAAGTTATTACAATATGATAGACTCTGTTCCCTAGGGTTACATTTCCCATCCCCATGACTGACTGACGGGGCAGTTTGTACCCTGGTGGGGCAGACTTGGAAAAGACTGGAAAGACAAATAATCTTCAGCGCCTCCCCCTGGACTTCCTTCATTCAGGCGACATCAGAGTTGATGGACACAGACTAAAGCTCAGAGGAGGGGGAAACACTCTCTTACTTGGGAGCTCTCGCTGCAGTCAGAGTCAACTTAGACGATAGAACAGGGAGATGGCTCTCCACCCGGCCTGCATAGTGTTAGCTGGGGCGCCCTCCCGCCCACATGCTCAGTCCACACCAAGAACAAGTGCGTCAGAGGCTTGAGAGTGGATCCCAGGCATCATTTTTTTGTTTTTTAATTTTTCTAAGAGTTTTTAATGTGCACCCAAGGTTAAGAATGACAGAAATAGATCTGGATCCTGACCTCCATTTTGCACCAAATTAGTTGGAATAAGTGTTCTTTGTAAATTGGATGGAGGTAGGGCACCTGGGAAAGGAAATGCGAGTTTGTTCGGACTAGGTCAGTGGTTTTTCAACCTTGGCTGTATCACCCAAGGGAGTTAAAGGTCTGCTGACATGCCGGCCCCACTCCGGAATCTCTGCCTCTGGCCTGGGCCTTGGTGGTTTCTAACTCTCCAGGGGATTAGACTATGCATCTAGCGCTAGAGCTTTGGGATTAGAGAATTTCTAAAATCCCTTCAGAGTCATACATTATGTACTCCTATATGTGTTGGTCATTACTTCTAGAGCCAGTGTCAGATCATCTGCTGAAGAATTTGCTAGTTTTAAGTGTCAGACGTCTTCCGTCAGATCACTTTCCCCACCGTGTGTTAGTATTCACCGCATTGTAATGGCTTGCTTGACCATATACCAGGGGTTAACCTGTTGTGGAACACTGTTTGCTTGGCACCTTACATTTATCCTTATCACAAAATTTAGGCATCATTATACCTATTTTATAGAGGGGACAGGACAACCTAAAGAGGATAATTTTCTTGCCTGAATGGCAGAACTACCCAGTTTCACATCCTATACTGGTTGCTTTATGCCAAAACTTTCATACCGCAATGTCTGGGAAATTACCTGGGATCCTATAAGATGTGGACTGTGATTCAGCAGGTCTAGAGCAGACCTGAGATTCTGGGTTTCTAACTATCCCCCAGGTGATGGCTTTTCTTAAAACCCTGAAGATAGTGCTTTGAGTAACAAAGCTCTACCCCATATTCTCTCACTCTGAAGGGGTGAGCCAGACTCCACTCTTCAAGCATCGTTATGGGTCTAATATGTCCTCACACATACAAGATACAACTTCTACACACAACCTATTTATCAATAGTGCTGTATTCCCCAAAGCAGACCTTTTGGGAGTTTGCACATCTTTTAGAGATACTGCCTCCAACCTGATTTTCTCACTAATTCTTTGTGAATTCCCTTAAAAGTCTTGGACATATTCTTTGCAACACTACCAAATTTAGCAGCTCTTTAGTCCCTGAAGATAGATGAATTTATAGAAAAGCTATATGGGGTGAAACGATGAATGATGCAATAGATGTTAGGTAAATATAAAGGGGTAAGTGATGAAGAGATCCTTTTCTTTGAGAACATTACCAGAAAAGAGCTTTTGAAATGAAATGAGCACAGAGGGCATCACTGAACAGAGGCAAAGGCAGCTAAGACTAGAACACTGGGGACAACTCATGTCCTGGTGTCTAAGCAGACAAACACAAGACTAGTCCTTGTATTGATAACTGTACTATACTCAAGGATTAGCAAACTTTTACTAAAAGTAGGAAGTATTTTAGCCTTTCTGGGACACACAAGGTCTCATGGTGTGTGTGTGTGTGTGTGTGTGTGCGTGTTGAGTACCCTTCATATATGTGAAAACCTATATTCTTAGCTTGAAGGTCATACACAGATAAGCCACTGGCTACATTTGGCTTGTGGTCATAGGGTGTTATTCACGTTCACAAATAATACCAATGAAAATGTACATCTGTATACACATAATATTCTGTTGTGAGGTAATAGGTATTATGCCCTTGAAAGAAATTTATTCAGGCTTCAGGGAATGTTAAAATAATACTTGTAATTATAGCCTTCTTAGCTGAGAGCATTTACACTGATGAAGACCCTCAAATATCTTCCTAGCCCTCTTCTCTCCCTTCCTCTCTGTGCACACACACAATATTATTTGTGTTCCCACAACTAGTATACTTACTAAACCTGGATCCCATTGGGGAAAACAAATACAGAGGCTATTCTAGACAAAAGGACCCAGGTAAACAAACAGCTCGCCTGGAGAGCAAAAAGTTAAACAGAAGCAAGATGCATAGAGTTTCCTCATTACTCGCCCCTTTCTGGGACTATTAGTCAGAATGCCATCTTCAGCTTTATTTCACAAAGCAGACTGAGAGGCCAGGCTGACTGGACAT
This sequence comes from Phataginus tricuspis, assembly GCA_029783875.1. Taxonomy (NCBI): domain Eukaryota; kingdom Metazoa; phylum Chordata; class Mammalia; order Pholidota; family Manidae; genus Phataginus; species Phataginus tricuspis. The sequence goes on from JAQQAC010002629.1 coordinate 4,200,046, forward strand.
TCACCCAGATGACTGATACAGCTAGGGGAAAAAAATGACCCACTGAAAATGACAGCAAAATAGTTCTTCTGTAGAAGGTTGTATTTATTTGAAGGGCATTGTGGGGCCCGGCCTATTCCGACAAGTATAGCTTATGAGCATACCCTTGGCTGGGAGTTGACATGAAGTTTTTGCAAGCGCAGCTGCTCCTTCCATCTAGACCTGGCCATATTCTCCTGAGGGCCTGCAGAGGAAAACAGGTGCCACGCACTTGAGGCCTATGCCTGGCCCTGCTCTGGACTCTCATGGCTGCATCTGTTGGCCAGCAAGGTGGAGGTGGCTGCTTCGAGGTCACCCAGGAAGAAAAGAGACTCCATGTGGTAAGGTTCATTTTGGATGAGTCTCAGGTGACATGGAATATCTCTGCTGCCCACCCTCTCGTGAGCCTGTCTGCTCTTTGAGCGTCATGGAAACCTGCTAGATTTCCGAGCAAATCAAGGACTGTTATGTTTGCAGGCATCAGTGGGGCCTTGTGGCCCCTAGAAGGAAGAGAATGCAGGGCACTCAACAAGGGAGCTTCCAGAGTGGGAGAGGTTTGTAAAAGCTTTGTTTAGCCGTGAAAGCAGGAGGCTTTGGCTGGCTCTGGGGGGGGGGTGTGCCTTGTAGGACAGAGGCAGGAAGAATCTGTAATAGCTGCATTTGATGAAAGTGAGATAAGATGAGTTAAGCAGGTTTGAGGCACTGAACCTGGGAAGACTCCAGTAGGCAGGGAAGATAGGAAGAGAACTTATATAGGTGTCTGAGGATTGGGGAGGAGCTGGCTGGAAGGACATTTCTTCAGTCTCTTGCCTTGGGTGGCCTAGGACCAGAGTCAGCTCATCTCCCTCACCCCCAACCCCATTGTTCTAGTGGACCTAAGAGCCCTCTGAGGTCGTCCAGCAGGTTCCCAGGACAATGCCCATTGCAGTGACCAGGTACAGGGTTCCGCCAAGGAGCTACTAGGGGACCAGTGGCTTCTGTTAGATCTGTTCTAGGTCATTGTCTTAGGCTGCCTGTGCAGACTGCTAAACTCCCGATGGAGACAGCATTTCAAGGGATTAGGTGGACCAGGGAGTGATGAAAGATGAAGGGGATATCCAAGAAGGGTGTAAGTCTGGACGAAAGTCTGCAAAAAAATGATCATTTTGCTAATTCAAAACAGTGCAGTGTGAGCCTCCTGCTTCAGGAAGGAGTGGTTGAAGAGGCTACTCTGGGATCTAAGCCACTTATATTGCCTTCTCTTGATTCTGTTTACCAGGAGACCTTTTGTGTAAATGCTTGGGCAGTAGAAATGTCCTGGAAGGCTTTCTGGGTGTCCCATCTTTCCCTTCTTGCCTTTTTTTTTTTGTTTTTTTCTTAGGACTTAATATTGTTAAGTAGACGGGGGGTGGGGAGGGACACGTATTTATAGGCTAAAAAAGTGTGCCCCTCTCTGGTCTACCTAATTGTGTTAATTAATCATGTCATAAATACAATAATGTGATAGCTTTCCCATTTCCTCCTGGGAACATGCTGTGGCATTTTTGACAGGTCTGACAAAACTGACTGGTTATTCTGCCCAAGTTTTCACCCAAACCAGGAGTTTGTAGTATTTTTCTATAAAGAGCTACATAGTAAATATCCTTGGCTTGCGGGTCATATGGTCTCTGTTGCAACTGCTCAGCTCTTCCCTTGTGCTACAAAAACAGTCACAACACACAGGTGAATGAGCAAGGATGTGTTCCAGTAGGACTTTATTTATCAGAAAAGGTGGTTAGAGGAAGAAGACACAAGAGGTATTTTAGATAAAGATGAAAGAGCTTAAAAAACGTTCCCTGTCCTTATACATTTCCCAACAGCTTGCCTGGGGGCCTGCAGTTTCTACAGTGTATATTTTTCCTTACAGTTCTTAAGGACTTGGAAACATCTTAATTGGGTGAAGGTGTTATATTGGGAAAATATTAGAGAATATTGTATTTTCTCTAGGAGAAGAAACTTTTACCATAGTGGATAGTTACTTTGATTAATCAATTAGCATCCTCTTCTTAAAAAATGACAGGAAGGAATAGGACCCAGTAGAGGGAAGGCGAGGGCAGGAGGTAGGAGAATATCCAGGTTGGGGAGGCTGCTTCGGGACCACATTTATACCTGCTATGTGCAAGGTCTTACCCAGGGAACCACGGCGGCACAAGGATGAATCATACAAAAGCATTGTTGAGGCGTCTGACAGTTGATTGACAATGCATGCCATTTATATGTGTCTATATATTTCATTTTTTATGTATCCATCCCTCTGCAAATCCCCCGAATAATGAATAAAACAATAATATGTGATAAGTAGTCACCAGGGGTACAGGCAATAAGCCTGAAGAGGTTTTGAAGAGGGGTCTATTCCCACCGGCCAGTGTGTATGGAAATTCTTCAGGGCCATGTGGGCCATGCACTGAACCTTGGCTGATTGCTAAGGGTTCAACTGGTGGAAGCACCTGCCCACCCCTCCCTTCCACCACCCCCAGCCTGAAAATAAAACACAACGAACAAAACCCCAAACCTGGAGGCATAAAGTGGAAGTGAGGACTTCTCTCTCCCTCATCACGTGGTCCTTCTGTGCCAAGCGGACTGAGATCACGGATTCAGTGTTGGTTTGAATGGTGAGGGTCCCTCTGCACTGTGGTTCTGGCCTTGGTCCCACACATCCACTTGTCGTCATGAAATGCATGAGCCCAGGTTATAGAGAATGATGCACTCATTTATTCATCTGTATCATCTTCTGCAAACACCCCTTGACTTTGACTAAAAGTCAAGCACCTGGAGCTCTGGGCCTGCTAATATGTATCAGGGGATTCATCTCACACATACGTGAAGGTCAACATGTTGTATTCAGTGGAAATAGGTAAGATTTCACTTTCTTACACAGGACTCTGAGAAACCAAATAGTGGAGAGTAATTCAGGTCCTCAGGGAAAGGCAGGAGAAAACACAATCCCAGGAGGCCATCTGTAATTAAAAAGACATTTCATTCATTATGTGATTTCAGATAACACATGCTAAGTCTCTTCTATCCTTTTTACACAACCACACATCATTGATGAACACGCATCCAGAGGCGTTAGGTGATGCTTTATTGCATTATTTTAAGCCACTGAGGTTTTTATATATGAAGGGTATAGATTTATGTTGATGATTCAGCTATGAAGCGAGCACATCAATTTGTTCATGAATGTGAGCTGGTGATTACCTCCATTAAAGTCACCAAGGCAGACTGATCACTTTAATTCGGGCCGAGGCATGCAAACAGCATTTGTTAGTGGTGTGTGTGCACCTAGGAACACAGGCAGAGGAGCTGTTCTGCATCCCGGAGGAACCCTAGGAAAGCAGATTTGTGTTCTCATAGGTGTATAAGTACAGGCAAGGGTACGAAGCCTGGTGGGACCTGGAAGAAATTGCTTCCTACCATCGCTTGGCAGGATATTGTATGTTTCATTTGGTAGTAGCTACTGCATGCTGACTGGATGATAAACTACAAAAAGAACAGCACAGAAAACATATCCTTGCTTCCAATTCCAGATCGTAGAACTTAGGGCCTTCCTAGGCATGGTCAGGCAGGATGAATGGTGCTCTACTTTATCAGCATGAAGGCGACTTGTGGGACTTAGTAAACTGCAAAAATTGCAATGAGTACCTGTGATCCCAGCTATGTGTTGGGTTTAGTGAAGTCTGTCCTGCAAGAATTCAGTCTAACTGGGGAAATACAAAGTGACTTCTTAAGCAATCCTGATTTATACTTGCCGTTGGTAGAATGATAGTTGAAAATGTATTCAGACAATGTGGCTGAGAAGGCAAGGAGAAACAGAGCTGCCGTGTGAGATGTGATGGTGGTGACCCTGGAGAATTAGCCATCGACTCATTGCTGGGGGCCCTTCAGCAAACACTGTGGCCATATTCACCAAATGCCACAACAGCTTCCCTCACCCAGGAAGTCCACTTCTGACAGGAGTAAAACCTGGATGCCTAAGTGTGGATAAAATGAAAGTTCCTGTGGCCAGGATTCTCACCTGGCCCTGGTTAACTAGCTCACTATATACACTATACACAATACATGGCTATTGACTCTATATAAAGAGCTCCACCCAGTGCTCTGGGAGACACGGTGGCACGGCTGCATGGCGGTAGGAGAGCAGAGCAGAGGCTGGAGTGGTGGCAGCGCCGAGGACAGAGGCCCAGAGGACGGCTGTGCAGACAGAGGTGCCCAGAGGCAGAGACCGGCTTGCTGCATGCAGACTTGCTCTGAGTGAACGGGATTGTAGTGACTGACCTACTCCGTGGAAATAAGGTTGGGTATGAACCCTTTCACCCCAAGAACGTTCTACTGTCATTTCTTTGGTCACAGTGAATCCATAGTGAACTCGGCTGGGGCTGAAACCCATTGGCAAGACACTAAGGATGTATGTAGCTTTTTTTCTGGAAATAGTGAACACGGGCAACTCCTTTCAATGTGTGACAACAGGGAATTATCAAATAATAAAGCAGAACATTCTGGAATCTTAGTGTAAAAAAATGATTTCAATTATGTAAAGGATCTGGAAAATATTGTGATAGGAGATTAAATGGTGACAAAAAGATGTTTACTGGAGACGACAACTTCATGAAAATGACATGTTGAGTTATACTCCCAGCAAGTGATCATATATAAAGCAGACCTCCCTTTTTATTCCTTCCCTGCCTCTATTTTATTTCCTTTGTAGCAATGTGTACAATATGAACTTTAAAAATGCATTCACTTGTTAATTTCACCAAAATATAAGCTGCTGTAGAGAATATAAGTAATATTTAACTTCATTACCGCTATTTTCAACACGTGGTATATATTAGGCACCCGGTATTTGAATGGCTGACTCTCTCAGTGATTGGATATTGTTATGAAAATATTTATTTACTTTTAGAGTGACCTTTTAATAACATGCTTAGTAAGGAAAATAACATTTGTCAAATCCTTACTGGGTGCTGGATTAATTACTCCATTTTCATTTCACCTTATTACCACTTGGTATTACTTTCATACTTAGAGTTGAGGAAATTGAGGCTCAAAGCAGCAAAGCCCCCTGCCTGGCTGGCAAGAATAAGAGTCAGGATGTAAAGCCCACTCTGTCTGACTCCAAAGCTCAGGCTCTTGACCATTATATGATTTTTTAAGAAGTAAGATATGTAGAATAATTGAGTGTCAGATGCTTCTAAAGGTCACTTAAAACCAAAACAAGAAACTGTCCCTTCCTCCTGTCCCCAGGGTCTTCATGCAGCCCAGGTGGCAACCTCCTCTCTGAGCCCCTTCTTTGATAAAATTATCCCTGTTTCAGTCTCCTCTGTACTTCAGAATATCAGTTACTGGTGACCAGGTTGATGAAGTCGTCGCAGTCTGAGGTAGCTGCATTTCAAAAGGATTCCATCCACCTCAGAGTGGGAGAGAGAGAGCCACTGCAGCAAACCACTCCTGGGGCAGCCGGGCCTTTCTGACTGTCCTCAAACCAAGTTGTGAAGGTGGCCCCTAGGTCTGCGTCCGTCTCTGTGGAAGGCCGTTGTCTGAAGGTTGAATCCCCATCTTAACATCAGCTGCTTCTGTCTTGCCCCTCAAAGATCTCAGGGAAGTGTATCATTTTCATCTCTTGCTGAGCGGTAAAAATCCACCTGTAATATACGAGGCATGTTCTGAATCCCCTGGGATTCTCTACAAGGTAGGCATGCACAGACTAAGGCTGTCTTGTGTGCCCTTCGTAGCAGTGCAGCTAACTGGATAGATCTCCAGATTGAGACCATAACACTTTTCATCACCGTGGTCATTACAGAGAACAGTCTGCATGGGACTTACGCCATCAGCCCCTCTCTTTATGGTTTTATATGGCCATGTGACTGTGGTGACTGGAATTTCTATAAATTCCGTTTTAATAGTAAATAAGTTAATTTTATTTTCAAATTTATGGTGACGATGCAATATTAACAAGAGGAGAAAGTGCTCTATAAACCTCCAAATTTATTTCAATAGACTCCTCTTCTTAAAACACCAATATGATATCTTAAGCTGTAAAAATTAATGAAATGATAAAGTTTTGGGGGGTTGAATGCACCAAATACATGCTGGTGCTTGGAAATGAACAGAATTGTGAGTATTAAAAATGTAATTTGATTTCTAGGACCAGAAAGGAACAAAATGTTCTCATCTTTCTGATGCACCTCATTATCACTTTGGAGTTAAGTGCCTAAATACTTTACTAGAGGAAGTTTTTAATGTCTAATTAAAGCTCGTCCTTCTAGGCATTCTGGCTTCTTGTAAACATTCAAACAGGACTGTGGCATTTTTGAGATGGAGCTGCTTTCTGTAGTGATGTCCACACAAAACCAGATTTCATAGCAATGACCTGCTCTTCATCTGGAGCTTTGAGCCGCGCGGCGTGTGTCTGTGTGAGATTAAAAACATCTTGCATTTTAAATGGTCAGAGTATATTTTTATGAGGGCTCTACACATTTCTGATCTTGTCAATTTTATCTCTGCCATCAGGGTCCATGGACTGTCTCTATTATTTTTGGTTAGCCAAGGTGATTACTGAAAGGTTAAGGAAGGGATGCCAATTGTACACATTCAGTCCAAGGAGTAAGTTCCCTTCTTAGACTCAGCATCAGCTTTCCTTGCTGGTTTAGTGTGTCCTAATCTTGCTACTGATATTTTTGTTTGCTTCATCTACTTACACAGTGTGCCTCCAGAAAAGCAAAAGAAAAAATATATATCCTAATCTGTAAGCATCCAGAACATTGTGCTAATGAGGCAATCAGAAAAGAAGCATGTAGGATGGATGTCTTACCTCTCCGCGATGCTTACTGATTCCCGCACAGAGGACCCATGCCGCCGTTTTGCTCTTAAAGCTCTTCTAGACGGCAATACCCAATGTAGTGATGACGGCTAAGCTTCCTCCTTCCCCTCAACATAGTTGGTTTTTAAGGCATTACGTCACAGATAGAAGACTCGGCCCAGTCCTCTCGGCTATCACTTCCCAAAATCCATTATGCTCCTCAGAAGTTACAGAGGAGGACTTCCTTTCCTAAGAGATTACTAGGAATTAAGTGTAATTAGCTCCACTAAGGAACTATATGATTTCATAGCCCAGGTTATTTTGAAAATTCCAAATCAATCTTAATACCCCAATAACAATTAATAATACTCTTTGTTTTCTAAGCTTCCAGAAAGGCAAATGAGTACATTGTGAACAGCTCAAGAGTAGAAAAAGCAGAGGCCATACCTAGCAGGTATATGTTACCTGCCTGGTTGACTTAAGTGGGTTTCCTAATTCTATTAAATTGAATCATACTTCCCAGTATCTTTTGATTTACAATCAAGTAACACTAATCCACTAATGGCCTATTGGCCACTTCTTCACACACATTACTCTTTTTTCAAATATCTAATGATTCTAGTCTATTATTCCCTCTCCACCCCAACCCCCTTAGGAAGACTACCATGCTAACTTTTTTTTTCCTTTTTTTTATTAAGGTATAATTGATATACACTCTTATGAAGGTTTCACATGAAAAAACGATGTGATTACTACATTTGCCCATATTATCAAGTCCCCACTCATACCCCAATGCAGTCACTGTCCATCAGTGTAGTAAGATGCCACAGACTCACTGTTTGCCTTCTCTGTGCTACACTGTTTTCCCCGTGATTCCCCACACCATGTGTATTAAACATAATACCCCACAATCCCCTTCTCCCACCCTCCCCACCCGCCCTCCCATACCCCTCCCCTTTGGTAACCACTAGTTCCTTCTTGGAGTCTCTGAGTCTGCTGCTATTTTGTTCTTTCAGTTTTGCTTCATTGTTATACTCCACAAATGAGGGAAATCATTTGGCACTTGTCTTTCTCTGCCTGGCTTATTTCACTGAGCATAATATCCTCCACCTCCATCCATGTTGCTGCAAATGGTAGGATTTGTTTCTTTCTTATGGCTGAATAGTATTCCATTGTGTATATGTACCACCTTTTCTTTATCCATTCATCTACTGATGGACACTTAGGTTGCTTCCATATCTTGGTTATTGCAAAAAGTGCTGCAATAAACATAGGGGTGCATATATCTTTTTGAATCTGAGAAGTTGAGAAGTTGTATTCTTTGTGTAAATTCCAAGGAGTGGGATTCCCAGGTCAAATCGTATTTGTATTTTTAGTTTTCTGAGGAACCTCCATATTGCTTTCCACAATGGTTGAACTAGCTTACATTCCCACCAGCAGTGTAGAAGGGTGCCCCTTTCTCTGCATCCTCACCAGCATTTGTTGTTCTTAGTCTTTTCGACGCTGGCCATCCTTACTGGTGTGAGGTGATATCTCCTGTGGTTTTAATTTGCATTACCCTGATGATTAGTGATGTGGAGCATCTTTTCATATGTCTGTTGGCCATCTGAATTTCTTCTTTGGAGAACTGTCTCTTCATATCCTCTGCCCATTTTTTAATAGGGTTATTTGCTTTTTAGGTGTAGAGGCATGTAAGTTCTTTATATATTTTGGAAATTAACCCCTTGTTGGATATGTCACTTACAAATATATTCTCCCATACTGTAGGATGCTTTTTTGTTCTGTTGATGGTGTCCTTTGCTGTACAGAAACTTTTTAGTTTGATGTAGTCCCATGAGTTCACTTTTGCTTTTGTTTCCCTTGCTCGAGGAGATGCTTTCAGGAAGAAGTCACTCATGCTTATATTCAGGAGATTTTTGCCTATGTTGTCTTCTAAGAGTTTTATGGTTTCATGACTTACATTCAGGTCCTTGATCCATTTCGAGTTTACTTTTGGGTATGGGGTTAAACAATAATCCAGTTTCATTCTCTTGCATGTAACTGTCCAGTTTTGCCAACACCAGCTGTTGAAGAGGCTGTCATTTCCCATTGTATGTCCATGGCTACTTTATCATGTATTAATTGACCGTATATGGTTGGGTTTATATCAAGGCTCTCTAGTCTGTTCCATTGGTCTATGGATCTGTTCTTGTGCCAGTACCAAATTGTCTTGATTACTGTGGCTTTGTAGTAAAGCTTGAAGTTGGGGAGCATAATCCCCCCAGCTTTATTCTTCCTTCTCAGGATTACCTTGGCTATTCTGGGTCTTTTGTGGTTCCATATGAATTTTAGAATGATTTTCTCTAGTTTGTTGAAAAATGCCTTTGGTATTTTGATAGGAATTGCATTGAATCTGTAGATGGCTTTAGGCAGGATGACCATTTTGACAATATTAATTCTTCCTATCCATGAGCATGGGATGTGTTTCCATTTATTGGTATCTTCTTTAATTTCTCTCATGAGTGTCTTGTAGTTTTCAGAGTATAGGTCTTTCACTTCCTTGGTTAGATTTACTCCTAGGTATTTTATTCTTTTTGATGTGACTTTGAGTGGAATTGTTTTCCTGATTTCTCTCTCTGCTAGGTCATTGTTAGTGTGTAGGAATGCCATAGATTTCTGCACATTAATTTTGTATCCTACAACTTTGCTGAATTCAGATATTAGATCTACTAGTTTTGGAGTAGATTCTTTAGGGTTTTTTATTTACAATATCATGTCATTTGCAAACAGGGACAGTTTAACTTCTTCCCTGCTAATCTGGATGCCTTTTATTTCTTTGTGTTGTCTGATTGCTGTGGCTAGGACCTCCAGTACTATGTTGAATAGAAGTGGGGAGAGTGGGCATCCTTGTCTGGTTCCCAATCTTAAAGGAAAAGCTTTCAGCTTCTTGCTGTTAAGTATAATGTTGGTTGTTGGTTTGGCATATATAGCCTTTATTATGTTGAGGTAGTTGCCCTCTATACCCATTTTGTTGAGAGTTTTTATCATGAATGGATGTTTAATTTTGTTGAATGCTTTTTTAGCATCTATGGAGATGATCATGTGGTTTTTGTCCTTTTTGTTGATGTGGTGAATGATGTTGATGGATTTACGAATGTTAAACCATACTTGCATCCCTGGAATAAATCCTACTTGATCATGATGGATGATCCTTTTAATATATTTTTGAATTTGTTTTGCTAATATTTTGTTGAGTATTTTTGCATCTATGTTCATCAGGGATATTAGTCTGTAGTTTTCTTTTTTTGTGGTGTCTTTGCCCGGTTTTGGTATTAGAGTGATGGCTGGCCTCATAGAATGAGTTCAGAAGTATTCCCTCTTCTTCTATTCCTTGGAAAACTTAAAGGAGGATGGGTCTTAGGTCTTCACTAAATGTTTGATAAAATTCAGCGGTGAAGCCATCTGGTCCAGGTGTTTTGTTCTTAGGTAGGTTTTTGATTACCAGTTCAATTTCGTTGCTGGTAATTGGTCTGTTCAGATTTTCTGTTTCTTTCTGGGTCAGCCTTGGAAGGTTGTATTTTTCTAGAAAGTTGTCCATTTCTTCTAGGTTATCCAGTTTGTTAGCATATAATTTTTCATAGTATTCTCTAATAGTTCTTTGTATTTCTGTGCTGTCCGTAGTGATTTTTCCTTTCTCATTTGTGATTCTGTTTATGTGAGTAGACTCTCTTTTTTTCTTGATAAGTCTGGCTAGGGGTTTATCTATTTTGTTTATTTTCTCAAAGAACCAGCTCTTGCTTTCTTTGATCCTTTCTATTGTTTTAATCCTCTCGATTTTATTTATTTTTGCTCTAATCTTTATTATGTCCCTCCTTCTACTGACTTTGGGTCTCATTTGTTCTTCTTTTTCCAGTTTCGTTAATGGTGAGTTTAGACTGCTCATATGGGATTGTTCTTCTATCCTGAGGTAGGCTTGTATCGCAATATATTTCCCTCTTAGCACGGCCTTTGCTGCATCCCACAGATTTTGCTGTGTTGAATTATTGTTGTCATTTGTCTCCATATATTGCCTGAGCTCTGTTTTTATTTGGTCATCGATCAATTGATTATTTAGGAGCATGTTATTAAGCCTCCATGTGTTTGTGGGATTTTTCATTTTCTTTGCATAATTCACTTCTAGTTTCATTCCTTTGTGGTCTGAGAAGCTGGTTGGTACAATTTCAGTCTTTCTCAATTTACCCAAGCTCTTTTTGTGGCCTAGTATATGATCTATTCTTGAAAATGTTCCATGTGGACTTGAGAAGAATGTGTATTATCCTGCTTTTGGGTGTAGAGTTCTGTAGATATCTGTTAGGTCCATCTGTTCTAATGTGTTGTTCAGTGCCTCTGTCTCCTTACTTATTTTCTGTCTGGTTGATCTGTCCTTCAGAGTTAGTGGAGTGTTACTTTAATTCTGTTAGTATTTGTTTCACATATGTAGGAGCTCCTGTGTTGGGTGCATAGATATTTATAATGGTGTGTATCTTCTTGTTGGATTGATCCTTTTGTCATTATGTAATGTCCTTCTTTGTCTCTTGTGACTTTCTTTGTTTTGAAGTCTATTTTGTCTGATATAAGTCCTGCAACTCCTGCTTTGCTAACTTTTTTTTAAGGGAGAAAATATTGTGATTTGAAAAACAGGATATTTTATTATCAGAGTTTCTAGTATAACATCAGAGTCGTAGTTAAAGAACAGGCAGTTAAATAAATCAAGTATACTCACTGTGTACAGTTGTGTCGGACTGATGTTGAAATGTTAGCTGGTATTTCAAGCTACTTATTGATTGGGAACTGCCTCAAGGACTGAAACTTAGTGTTTGCTGCCCGAGTTCCACAAATCACAATACATAAAACCACACTCAGAGTCACCATGATACCAGTGGGTCCAGTGAGAGCAGAAAGGCAAACTGAAAGAAAATAATGAAGGTGGGAACTTTAATTGAGTCCATGACCAATTTAAAATACACGAGCATGCTGTTGGAGATAGTGAAATCCTTAGCATCATAGTGGAAATATTTTCAGAATGTTTCAGAATACAAGGTAAATGAAATTCTGGTTTTAAGTGGACTTACACAGCAGGAGTACATTGCAGAATGGTGGCTGCCAGACTTCGGGATTTATGGATCAGTAAATTAAAGAGAAGAAATAATTGGAGGACTATCAGGAGTTGCCAGCTCTTTATTTTTGCCAACTGTTGCTACTACTGTTCTCCCTATTAAGACTCTGCTGGGTATTGAGGTTCCCACGTTAGATCTAAGCCATAATAGTTTATTTAAATGAAGGATGAGGAAACATTTCAGAAGATACAAAGAGAACTTCATTATCACCCTGTGGAACTTACTGGTGGGGATCTCCCTCACATGAGCCCGATTCACTTCTGCCCTAGGGTTCTAGGGATCAGCTTCTGCCGGCTGGCCTGCAGCAAGTATGAGCAGAGACTGTGCGCTCTAGAGAGCCGCCTCCGTGACTTCCACCGTCCACTTACAGTATTCCTCTTCTGCGCTCAGGCTGGTTGGTACTCTCCTGTTGTCTGGAAACCACAGTTTCTCTGACTTACACTATATCCCCCTGACATGCACACTACTACAAGAAATTGTTTCATCAGAGCTGGTGATATAATAGATGTGGCAGTTATTATTTTTTCTAATTCTCTTATTATGAAATATTTCAGGCACATGCAAAAGCATAACATATATAACAACCATCATATATGTCACCCAGTGTCAACAATTATGAACTAACGGCCAGCTTTGTTTTTCTGCCCCTCTACTTCCCCTATTTTAGATAATTGTGAAGCAAACCTCAAACATATCATTTCATCCATAAGCATCTTCTATCTGCATCTCTAAAAACTATGGATACCTTAAAATATAAAGTATTAGAACACTTTAAAATATTAATTCTTTAATATACAAAACAGAGTCAATAATTGTATTTGATAATTTCACAATGTACTTTTCTTTATGTATTTGTTCATTTACATATTTGTGAATGTATGTATTTTTTCAGGATCCAAAAAGGTCTTTTTTTTTCCTGCTACTTTATCACCATCCTGATTTCCATTAACACATCCATGTGGTTTTATTTTACATACTTGTCTCTTGAATTTCCTATAAACTGAGAGTTTACCCTAAGGCTGATCATTTCCGGGTTTTATTTTTTTGGCAAGAACATCTTATAGGTAGTGTTCTGTCCTTCTGTCAAGACATATATATAATGTCTGGTTCTCTCTTACTTATATACATTTTTATGTCAACAGCCACAAGTACTTCATTCAGTGTGCTGGTATTTTCTTTTCTCCTTACAAAGATGCAAGCAAATAAAAAATTTACCAAGACTTGGCTCCTGGAACGTCTTTTAAGTTTTCATGTTGGTGTCATTATATAATCATGTGCCAAGCTCTTCAGCGATTGTCTGCGGTGGTGCAGAAGTGCGACCATAAGTCTCTCTCACACACCAAGCAAGGCTGATAAAGAGCAAACAGAACCGTCATCTGAAATCATCATCTTTTCATAAAATGAAAGGTTGTTCAAGAGCAGAACTAAGAAGAATTTCATTGAAGATCAAAAAAAAAAATTTAAATACACATATATTTCTGGAAAATTCACACCATCCTGATTTTTCTCATGCCACCAAGGACAGGGACACTACATTCTGCACTCAAACAATGGACCAGAGGAACCGTTGTTTAGCACCAGAGTATTGGTGAATATCTGTTAGGAAGTCGTGTGAAATTTGTCTAGCCAAATTAAACAGGTAACTCAACTTTATCTTTGAGAGCATCTTTCATCTGTGATGTATTTTGCAATATGTTAAGTTTCACTATATGCACTTTTTAAAGAGCTATTCTTCAATAAACACATATTGAGCACCAATTTTATGTCACAGACAATCTGGCATTTGGAATATAAAATACCCTAGACTACAAATGTAACAAAGATTAATAAAAATGCAGAGTGGAGACAACAAAAATTGAGAACCTGCTTATTAATTTTTGCTCTGTTTGCATGGAAGCTCACACACCTGGGCACTGAGTGTCCTGTGAATGGGTACAGTAGGGCGTGTTTGCCTTTCTCAGACTTATTTTGAAAACTAAGTATAATAACAAATTATCTGAAAAATCAAAGGTAAACTATAATTATATAAAAAACTACATGATAATGTTTGGAACTCAGTCTGCAGTTTTTCACTGTAATAGACTTAATATCTTAAAATCCTCAAAATGGGGTTCTTTACACTAATGACATATTGAAGTGATCTTTGAAAGTATTCCTTGTGTCCCCATCTATCCATCTCCTTTTGCTGATGAGGAAACCGACCTCCTAAGGTGAAGTGACTTACAGAACCCATTAGTGGTGGAGCCTCCTGACCTCCAGTTCTCTGTTCTCTCCACTGCTCCACACGGTCTATCTAAGGTCTCTTTTGCATTAGGAACTATACACATGCATAGTGCATTTTCATCTCCCAAGGCTTTCTGGCATGGCAGGGAGGCAGCCTGGTTCGTGGAGATTGAAGATGAACTGACCGTTTGTACGGGCAGATGGCCATGAGGCTCCAGGGGGTTCTCTCTCTGCTAATGACTTGTTCTATCCATTCTTCTGTCCTCTTGACACTAGCCTGATGCGACCGATCAGGGTTTTGATGGTGCTTCGTGTACTGTTGACCTTGGCCAATCAGTCTGACCTTGTATTACCAAATCTCCCTCCTTGAAGTGCAGACATAAAACAAATTGAAATGCCTGACTTGGGAACTTGAATTCAGTTCAGCTGCTTTGGTTGATACAATATTTTTAAAAAGTCAAATTTGAAGGAATTTTTGCTAGGCCTGCATATTTTAATTTGCTGTAAATTGCCTATTGGATAACACCAGTTTTTTCTACATATTTCTAAGACTTGACTGGTCCCTGAAAGCATTTGAGTGGGCTGCTGGCCAGTGGGTCAGCATCTTCCTGACAAACTCAGGCTGCCACGTCGGTGTTCGTTTGGGTTGAGCCCTGTCATTTTCATTGACTATGAGTCTCTTCTAAATATCAAAGCATTGCCCACAGTGTCTCTCTTGCTGGTAGTCATAGTTTAGTATTCATGTGGGCCAAATCATAGTTCTCCACACTCAACAATGAGTCTTAAGGGAAGCCAAGTGAGTGTGGTGGATCAGGGCAATCCACAGCAGACAGCGGTTCCGGGCAGCCGGCCATTCTTGTGTACTCCCAAGAATCTTGAGGCAATTGGGCAACTCGTTAGCATCCTGCCCTTCTGGCAGAACTGAATGCCTAACTTATCATAAGAACTCATACTAGGTGGTAAATCATCAAAAGGTGCCCTGTTGGTGAAGGGGTTCCCCTGGATGTGGGACTCTCCAGAGAAAATGTGAGGCTATCCAGCAGTCTACTTTCCCTTTGCCCCAACATGATTTTCACTGGAATCTTCTTCAATACAGGTTGCCAATTTGGCCTGTTCCATCTCCAACAATGAGGAGGGGGTGAAATTAGTGCGAATGGCCGCCACCCAGATTGACAGTCTGTGTCCCCAGGTAAGTCTCATTCACTTTGTTGCCAAAGCCCAAGGTTGGCCTGATATTCAGGATCTTCTATCCCCCGGGCATCCTGGTCACGCTTGCCTTGCCCTCTTTCCTCCCACTGGAAAATGCTGCTCTCCACTCATGGGCTGCTTCAAGTTCTACTTCGCTCAAAACGAATTTCTGATAATCATTAACTCCAGTCTTCAGACTTACCGTGGTGGTTACTTTTTTCAACTCATACTGACTTTCTTCCATTTGTTTTGGCTGTTACTTAAGTGCTCCAAATCTAGTTACCTTGTTTCAACAACTAAAGGATACACTTCTTAGTAGAACAAGAGTTGCATTTCTACAACATCTTTACAAGTAGACGGGGCTTGTCCAGTAAACACCTCTTGGAACCTGAGGCTAATTATTGTATCTTAAAGAAGCAAGGCAAACAAAAACTAATAATAGTTGATAACTTAGTTCGTCTTTCATGTTTTTGATTGTCCTTCTGAACACTAAGAACCCACTCATCTGGAGAAGCTACAGGGTCCGCGGTTTCAATATGGTCTTTGTCCCGTTTGTTCTCTTTGAAGGTTGTAGTCATATGTCCCTGGATTATTTCTAACAAACAGGTCATCAATGCTGCTCTAACACTAGCTGCTCGACCACAAAGCAAGGTTGCTCAGGACAATATGGACGTCTTCAAAGACCAGTGGGAGAAGCAGGTCCGGGTGCTGACAGAGGCTGTGGATGACATCACTTCTGTGGATGACTTCCTTTCTGTGTCAGGTAATCACGAACAGGCCCCTTACAAGGCAGCTGGAGAAGAGAACATGGCGAGATACGGCCTATCTTGCAGATGTCATGGGTCTCTGTTTCAAGTGCTCTTCTTGGCCCTTTGAGCTTTCAGTCATCTCTGCAAATGGTATTGTAACACTGTCTTGAAAATTCTTCTCTGGTGTGCACACTAGTTCAGGATACCGGGTCAAAGCACCGGGATCAGGGGAGGGAGGGATACAACGTTCTGATAAAGATGTCAGAAACCTGAACAGATGATTTAAGGAGATTTAGGTTCCTTTTTTAGTCCCTGGAATTTTTAAAGCAGGATGGCCTTTTATACATCAGAATCACCCATCAAAAACACAGTATGAGATATGAGATTGGTTAATCCTCATGGTTTAATATTCAAAAATCAAAAAAGCAAATAGCTATTCTAAATTTGCACGGTTAAGAGGGTCATTTTTCTAATAAGTGATGTTACCCAGGTTTGGAATAAGCCAGGTAGAAATATTGGCCACAGACTGAACCCATTCATTAGAAGGCACTTGAGAGCTATTGAGGCTTTGAATATCTGTCTATGAGATTGTGTAGGGAAGTGAGAGAAAGCAAATAGAACTAGTCATCACTTGAAATTATAACATTCTTCTTTGTAAATGAAGCCAGGAGTGAAGGATGTTAGTGTATTTGAATAACCATGTAGTCAATTTGACCTTTAATGGTATTCATCAATGCTATTTCAAAATTGGGCTCCCAGCCAGCTAGTGGGAATTTTTCCAAACACATCCGACCAAATGCATTTGGCCCGGTTCATTTAGAAGAGTTTCTGTGGGAGGAGTGGGGCAGAAGGTCACTGAAAATATCAATCTCCTTTGTGAGGTATTAAAATAACCAAGTGACCCTTGAAAATTCACATGGACTAGGTATTGACCCTACACATGGAGGTGGAATGCACACCTGCCAACTCAGGTGTGACCAGGACCTGCTTGGTCTTGGCTGACTGACCCGAGGGGGTAGGCACCACGGCACTGCTGGGGGAGCCGGGTGGACAGGGCTCTGACTGCCACAGAGCTGGGGGGATTTCTGGGGGAGGCTTATGGTATTTCAAAATGATTTCTAGGTGCTGTGGGAACTCCCACTGAGGGCTTGTCTTCAAAGCTGGTCTGAGAGCAACATTATTGAGTGTACATCTGATGGTTAATCACAAAGCCAGCTTTGACACCATGGAGGGCAAGACAAGGCACACAGGAAAAATGAGCCAGCACATGCTTGGTACCTGTGAGGTGCCTGACTCTCTGGTGCTTATTGCATTCCCATCAAAGTCTATCCCATAGACATTCATATTCCGAGTCTTCCTTGAAGAAAACCAAATCCCCAAGATGGTAAATACCTTGGCAGAGATGGTATTAAAATCCAATCACCCTCGTTCCAGAAGCTGTCCAATTCTCAGTAAGTCAAGACAGAAGGACGTTCCCTTGGGTGCCACTGCTCTCAGGGCAGCCCCCTCCTCCCCAGCTCCATGGCCTCATTCCAGTCCCTAATCTCTTTTGAAACTTGTCTTGGTTTCCACTCCCAAGGTGCTTCCTTTTTGATGACTTGTCAAAGCAGCTATTCGTGAAATACACCCACACCTAGGGGTTGGCTAATAAGAATTGCATACGCTCCCGTTCCTGGGGTTTTTGCTTTGCTGATGGCTGAGTCTTAACAACATAAAAGATAGCTAAGAAATGAATCTCTCACAAGGTGCTTAGAAATTGTTTGGATAGGTCTATTGGGGATTTGGGTGGTGGGGAATAGAAGGATGGCTACCAATACTGAATAACTTTCTAGTATCTGGTCAGTCGTTGTCAGGATGACTGCAGGAGCCCCAGACAAGGGCAGAGGGTCTCCTCAACCAGCCTTCGATCTCACACAGCAATCCTGACAGCCCCTGGAAATCTTACTCTGCATCCCGTCTTACCAACAAATGAATAGATAAATACCCATGCATTACCCTTTTCAAAGGAGTCATTTGAGAACTTAAAATTTTCCCAAGGTATCCTTCTCTTTAAATACAAAATTTAAAGTACAAACATTTCTGGGGGTAGGGAAAGCAAGGTGAGGAGGTCTTATCTCAGACCGTTTCAATAGTGCAAAGCTTTTCTTCATTTTCTTCTCAGCTCTGCCTCTTCGCCACCTTTCTCCCTGCCATTTCTTTGTGCATCTCATTATTACCAGCAACAAAAAAATGACTTTGGCTTCCGCTGATAACACTGTGCAGTCCAGCCCCAGCGGTACGAGTGCCACGGCATGCCGTGACAGGAGAATTAACAGGCGCTGACAGGAGCCAGCCTTGGCAGGGCCTGCTGGAGCATGCCTTTGGGGTCGACAATCGGAGGCGGCAGGCACCTTTCTGCAGACAGGCTTGACAATTAATGACACAGCCCGCTTTGTCCTGCTGGTAGGCGGTGGATACAGCCCAGGAGTTGGGGAAACTACTCATCTCCTCTCCAAGCTGGAGCCAAAACATTTGCATCAGTAAATTGCAAGTTTGGCCCAGGAGATATTTTGGAATGTCATTAATGACATTTTCTGTATTAGTTTCTTCTTAAGGGAGTATCTATTCTGACAGGAAACTCTTTTTTAAAAACAAAACACACAAAAAAATATTTGTTTTTAAAGAACTGTGGGTTTTGTTTTTGTTTCTTCATGCTACCTGAACGTGTGTGTCTGGGTGCTTAATTTGTCCATATAAAATGCCCAAAATGTCCGAAAAAGTTTGGGGAGCAATGATGCTGACTATTAACATTTCAGGAGCAACACCAATTTTCGGATGTGGCCTGGGCTCATAAGAAAGTGTAATGGCTGTGTTAGAACACTTAAATTTTTCCCACTGGGCAAAAACTACAATTTTTAATAGTGTTTTATAATGAGTATCTGGGCATTAACCATGTGACAGTTTAATTCTTGGGTATGGCTCACAAGATAACAGGCATCTAAGATCTGGAAAGGCCATTAACTCGATTGCATAAGGTCCAAGAGTTTTGTTTCCCTTTTTTGTTCGTTTGTTCTCTTTGAACACAGAACCTACAGCTCTGAGGTCTATAGTAATCAAGCAGTTTGATCATCAGTGATTTTTATAACAAAATTACATCTCTTCAGAAATAGTAAGATGGCAGAAATTCAAGGAAGTTTATGACAAAATACGTTGCAGTCAAATGTTTCATGATAATGTTTAAATACCGCCCTTCATATGCGGGTGTAACATCCGTAGTACCTGAGTTTTTCCCAGCAATGGAGTCATCTCTGGAATATACATGCTTTTCGTTATTACTTCTGTACTATGTTCTTGTCTAATTAGAATAGCATTATTCTATCTCCTTATTTCATGATTTTTTTCTTTTGAAAGTACCTTGGGATAAAAGTATGTCATTTTCCCTTTTCAATGGTCATGTTGATTCAGTATTTCTTCTTTGGTTGCCTGCTGTGCATAAGGTGCCATCAGGAGTACAAATATGAATTAAGTATGGATTCTGCCTTCAAATAATTCACTGCCCCACTTCTAAGGTTCCAGACCAGTGTTCTCCCAAACCTGTAAGCTCCAGACCTGAGGGACAGGGAGAAGTTATCACAAGAGATCCAGGAATCCATATATACACCAACTGTGGTCTATATGAACAGCTATCATTCTTTTTCCAAATAAATTTTTGGTACTTCGCTTAGTAAAACACACATCTATTTAAAACATCCCCAGTCATAGTAGCTTTTGCATATACACTATCCACCAAAATCATTACTGTCATGAGGGAACTGTGATTTATTTTTCCATAAATAGAGTACCCCTAATTGGGGAAGGTTGGGAAATGCTGAGTAAACTATTAAACATTTCATTTAAAAAGTTGATTTAGAAAAATCTGCCAATTAATAAATTATAAAATTAATACTTTAGTACACAACATGGTTAATGGACTATTGAACAATTCAGTTCATGATTTGACTAATTAGAAGCAATGTTTGTGATACGGATTTTCGGCTTCTGCTAACATCCTTCAAGTATGTACACTTATATCTACAAAAGTATATTCTTTTTCTTGCATCTTTATAACAGTTGTGTATTTATTGCTGGGTAAATAGGTTTTTTTTTAAAGCTATTTCATTTTAAGATACTGAATCATGAGCAGGCATCTTAGAATTCTTTAAAAATTGCATTTACTGCAGACAGGTTATTAGCATCTAACATAATTTGCAGATTTCTCTCCATTCCACATTCAACTCCAAAATTTCATCTTTAATCTTAACCAAGCTGAAGCTTCTTAAAGTTTATATTTTTATAACTGTTTTGTAAAAATTTTACTCAGATAGGGGTTTTATTGGGAGGGGGATTCAAGATGGCAGCATGAGAGGTGAGACAGAGAACTCCTCCCAAAACCACAAATACTAGGAAAATATAGTTAATTAATACAACTAACCCTAAAACAGCAACAGGAAAGAAGGCTGAACCAGACTGCATCCAGACATCACGAACAGAGCAAACCTGACGAAACAGTGTCGTACAAAAGCCTTGATCCAGCGGTACCCAAGCCCTTCACCCAACCCAGCTCACCGGCAGGAGGAAGAGAAATGGAGCAGGGAGGGGGTGGAAGCCTGGGACTGCTGAACACTTAGCCCTGGAGATCTGCTTTCCAAGCAGAAAACTACTCTGTGTGGTGCTCTGGAGGTTGGGAGCTAGGACAGGCAGAGTGCTTGAGAGACTGACATTCTGTCCATTTTTGTAGAATGGGATCCACAACCGGCTGCTCTGTGACAGAGGAAAGGCAGGCGATCTGAGAGGCTTCCTAGCAGCGAGAGGGCTGCTGAGGGGGCAGGGGTTGCACAGAGCTTGTGCACAGGAGAAGGGAGAGCTGGACAACGTTGTCTGGGTGCGCTCTGCCCAGCAGGTTGGGAACTTTGAGGAGCTTCAGGCGCTCCATCCCCCTGGCTGGCTGCTCAGCTCCAAGGACCCCCACTGTGACAGGCAGCCTGCCGAGCCTTCCTCCTGGCCTGACAGCACAAGCTCGCAAACTGGCAGTCACTGCGCTGGCTTCCGGCCAGCCAGAGGGAGGCTCCGCCTACATCAGGTAGAAACGCTGAGCACACAGGCTGTGATACTGGAGACAGGCACCGCAGACAGGAATCAGGAAACAGATCTTTCCTCCCCCCAGGCACCAGCGCCGCTCCCCTACGTCCCCCAACCTCACTCTAGGGGCTGAGCTGTTCCAGAGACTGGAGCTTCTGGGCACTAAAGGGCATGACATAGAAATAGGAAATGTCAAAAGAAGCTGGTTCAGACCAAAATCTCACAACCCCCCAAAAAAGGGCCAAATAAAACAGAACTCACCAATCTTCCAGAAAGAGAGTTCAAAATAAAAATCACAAAATGATTATGGAGGTACAGAAAAATATTCAAGAACTCAGGAACGAATTTAAGATGATTAGATGTAGTAAAAGAGACGGTAAATGGAATAGAAATTAGAGAAGAGGAATACAAAAAAGCTGAGGCACAGAGAGAAAAAAGAATCTCTAAGAATGAAAGAATATTGAGAGAACTGTGTGACCAATCCAAACGGAACAATATTTGCACTGAGAGAGAAAAAGGGATAGAAAGTGTCATTGAGGAGGTAATTGCTGAAAACTTCCTCAGTCTGAGGAAGAAGATAGTCTCTCAAGCTATGGAGTTGCACAGATCTCTGACCGAAGGAAGACAACATAAAGACATATAATAATTAAAATGGCAAAGATCAAGGACAAAGACAGACTTTTAAAAGCACCTAGAGAGAAAAAAGATCACATACAAAGGAAAACCCATCAGACTATCATCAGACTTCTCAACAGAAACCTTACAGGCCAGAAGAGAGTGGCATGATATATTTAATGCAATGAAACAGAAAAGCCTTGAACCAAGAATACTCTACCCAGAAAGGTTATCATTTAAATTAGAAGGAGGGATTCAAAAATTTTCAGATAAGCAAAAACTGAGAGAATACCTCCCACAAACCACCTCTACAGTGCATTTTGGAGGGACTCCTATAGATGGAAGTATTCCTAAGGCTAAATGGACATCACCCAAGGGATAGTCAAAGAGTACAGAATATGATTCATAACATACAAAGAATGGAGGGGAAAGAAAAAAAAAGGAGGAAAAAAAAAAAAAGACCTTTAGGTTGTGTTTGTAATAACATAGGAAATGAGTTAAATTTGACTGTTAGATAGTAAGGGAATTACCCTTGAGCCATTGGTAACCATGAATCTAAAGGCTATGATGGCAATAAGTACATACATATCAATATTCACCCTGAATGTAAATGGTCTGAATGCACCATTCAAAAGACATAGAGTTACTGAATGGATAAAAAAACAAGACCCATCTCTATGCTGCCTACAAGAGGCTCACTCCAAACACAAAGACATACAGAGACTGAAAGTAAAGGGATGGAAAATATATTTCATTCAACTAATAGGGAGAAAAAAACAGGAGTTGCAGTACTTGTATCAGACAAAATAGAACTCAAAACAAAGAAAGTCACAAAAGACAAAGAAGGACATTAAATAATGATAAAAGGGTCAGTTTAACAAGAGGATATAACTATTATAAATATCTATGTATTTATCAACCAGCTTCTCAGATCACAAAGGTATGACACTAGAAATAAATTACACAAAGAAAACAAAAAAACCCCCAAACACACAGAGGCTTAATAACATGCTCCTAAATAATCAATGGATCAATAATCAAATGAAAACAGATATCAAGCAATATCTGGAGACAAATGACAACAATAATTCAACACCACAAAATCTCTGGGATGCAGCGAAGGCCATGCTAAGAGGTAAATATATTGCAATACAAGCCTACCTCTGGAAAGAAGAACAATCCCAAATGAACAGTCTAAACTCACAATTAATGAAACTAGAAAAGGAAGAACATATAAGGCCCCAAAGTCAGTAGAAGGGGGACATAATAAAGATTAAAGCAGAAATAAATAAAATTGAGAAGAATAAAACAATATAATCAATGAAAGCAGGAGCTAGTTCTTCAAGAAAATAAACAAAATAGATAATCCTCTAACCAGACATATCAAGAAAAAAGGAGAGTCTACACACATAAACAAATTCAGAAATGAGAAAGGAAAAATCACTATGGACACCACAGAAATACAAAGAATTATGAGAGAATGCTATGAAAAATTGTATGCTAACAAACTGGATAATCCAGAAGAAATGGACAACTTTCTAGAAAAATAGAACCTTCAAAGGCTGACTCAGGAAGAAACAGAAAATCTGAATAGACAAATTACCAGCAAAGAAATTGAATTGGTAATCAAAAACTACCTAAGAGCAAATTCCCTGGACCAGGTGGTTTCACTGCTGAATTTTATCAAACATTTAGTGAAGACTTAATACCCATCCTCCTTAAAGATTTCCAAAAAATAGAAGAAGAAGGAATACTCCCAAACTCATTCTACGAGGCCAACATCACTCTTGGTAAACAAGGGAAAGACACCATAAAAAAAGAAAATTACAGACCAATATCCCTGATGAACATAGATGCAAAAATACTCAACAAAATATTAGCAAACCAAATTCAAAAATACATTAAAAAATCATCCATCATGATCAAGTGGGATTCATCCCAGGAATGCAAGGAACGTACAACATTCGAAAATCCATCAACATCATCCACCACATCATTAAAAGAAGAACAAAAACCACATGATCATCTCCATAGATGCTGAAAAAGCATTCAACAAAACTCAACATTGATTCATGATAAAAACTCTCAACAAAATGAGTATAGAGGGCAAGTACCTCAACATAATAAAGG
The DNA here is from genome assembly GCA_029783875.1 of Phataginus tricuspis. NCBI lineage: Eukaryota > Metazoa > Chordata > Mammalia > Pholidota > Manidae > Phataginus > Phataginus tricuspis. The sequence goes on from JAQQAC010002629.1 coordinate 4,224,018, forward strand.
CCATATGTGACAAACCCACAGCCAACATTATACTTAACAGCGAGAAGCTGGAAGCTTTTCCTTTAAGATCAGGAACAAGACAAGGATGCCCACTCTCCCCACTTTTATTCAGCATAGTAGTGGAGGTCCTAGCCACGACAATCAGACAATACAAAGAAATAAAAGGCATCCAGATTGGTAAGGAAGAAGTCAAACTGTCCCTGTTTGCAGATGACATGATATTGTACATAAAAAACCCTAAGGAATCCACTCCAAAACTGTTGGATCTGATATCTGAATTCAGCAATGTTATGGGATACAACATTAATACACAGAAATCTGTTGCATTCCTGTACACTAACAATGAACTAGCAGAAAGAGAAATCAGGAAAACAATTCCATTCACAGTTGCATCAAAAAGAATAAAATACCTAGGAATAAAGCTAACCAAGGAAGTGAAAGACTTACACTCTGAAAACTGCAAGACAATCATGAGAGAAATTAAAGAAGATACCAATAAATGGAAACACATCCCGTGCTCATAGATAGAAAGAATTAATACTATCAAAATGGCCATCCTGTCTAAAGCAATCTACAGATTCAATGCAATCCCTATCAAAATACCAACAGCATTCTTCAGCAAACTAGAGAAAATCATTCTAAAATTCATATGGAACCACAAAAGACCCCGAATAGCCAAAGCTATCCTGAGAAGGAAGAATAAAGCAGGGGGGATCTTGCTTTCCAACTTCAAGCTCTACTACAAAGCCACAGTAATCAAGACAATTTGGTACTGGCACAAGAACAGACCCATAGACCAATGGAAAAGAATAGAGAGCCCAGATATAAACCCAACATATATGGTCAATTAATGTATGATAAAGGATCCATGGATATACAATGGGGAAATGACAGCCTCTTCAACAGCTGGTGTTGGCAAAACTGGACAGGTACATGTAAGAGAATGAAACTGGATTACTGTCTAACCCCATACACAAAGGTAAACTCAAAATGGATCAAAGACCTGAATGTAAGTCATGAAACCATAAAACTCTTAGAAAAAATATAGGCAAAAATCTCTTGGACATAAACATGAGCATCTTCATGAACATATGTCCCCAGGCAAGGGAAACAAAAGCAAAAATGAACAAGGGGGACTATATCAAACTAAAAGGCTTCTGTACAGCAAAGGACACCATCAGTAGAACAAAAAGACATCCTACAGTATGGGAGAATATATTCATAAATGATGTATCTGAGAAGGGGTTGACATCCAAATTATATAAAGAACTCATGCACCTCAACAAACAAAAAGCAAATAAGCCAATTAAAAAATGGGCAGAGGATATGAAGAGACAGTTCTCCAAAGCAGAAATTCATATGGCCAACAGGCACATGAAAAGATGCTCCACATCACTAATCATCAGAGAAATGCAAATTAAAACCACAATGAGATATCACCTCACACCAGTGAGGATGGCCAACATCCAAAACACAAACAACAACAAATGTTGCCGAGGATGTGTGGAGAAAAGAGAAACCTCCTACACTGCTGGTGGGAATGCAAATTAGTTCAACCATTGTGGAAAGCAGTGTGGAGGTTCCTCAAAATCTCAAAATAAAAATACCGTTTGACCCAGGAATTCCACTCCTAGGAATTTACCCTAAGAATGCAGGAGTCCAGTTTGAAAAAGACATATGCACCCCGATGATTATCGCAGCACTATTTACAATAGCCAAGAAATGGAAGCAACGTAAGTGTCCATCAGTAGATGAATGGAAAAAGAAGATGTGGTATATGTACACAATTGAATATTATTCAGCCATAAGAAGAAAATAAATCCTACCATTTGCAACAACATGGATGGAGCTAGAGGGTATTATGCTCAGTGAAATAAGCCAGGCAGAGAAGGACAAGTATCAAATGATTTCACTCATATGTGGAGTATAAGAAGAAAGAAAAAACTGAAGGAACAAAACAGCAGCAGACTCACAGAATGCACGAATCGACTAACAGTTACCAAAGGGAAAGGGATTAGGGAGGATGTGTGGGAAGGGAGGGATAAGGGGGAGAGAGGGTCATTATGATTAGCACAAATAATGTAGGGGGGGCATGCGTAGAAGGCAGTATAGCACAGAGAAGACAAGTAGTGATTCTATAGCATCTTACTACACTGATGCACAGTGACTGTAATGGGGTATGTGCGAGGGACTTGATAATGGAGGGAGTCTAGTAACCATAATGTTGTTCATGTAATTGTACATTAACGATAGCAAAATAATAAAAACAAAAGGTTTTACTCAGATAAGTATCAGCATTCAGAAAATATTACTTTTTGTGAATTTAGGAAATATGAATATTAAATTTAAACATCTTATTTTATTTTATATTCTAATTTGTATTTGAAATATAAGAAATTAGAAAATGTAGATGTCACATGTTATTTATAGTTTGTAGTGATTTAAGTGAGGAAATCTTATTGTATGAGGACAAAACAGATGTCCCTCTATGAAAAGTAAGTTATACTTGGCAATTTTCTATCCAGTGTTCTCAAAGAACCAATATGGCCTGTGAGTGGTTCGTTTAGGGAAGCAGGAGAGATTGATGGTAGAGACTCAGATTTACCGAGTACCCCCCTTCCTCTTTAGAAATTTTAAATTCAGAACTAACCCTAGACACTTCTTAAAGAGGTAATAACTCATTTTACTCCTTTAGTATTCATTGAATTTGGCAGTTATAATTTTTAACAAGTTGCCTGATTACTTAAGACTATTTCCAAACTTGTTCTCTTTTGTTTTATTGTCAGCTTTGTGCATCATGTGACTTTAGAAGACTGGTCAGGTGATATTTGTTCATTCTACAGCCTCCCTTAGATGTTTCCCTAATAAAAACATGATCAAAACATGCACCCAGACCTTGACTCTGGTCACATCTACAAAGGTTCCTCTATGGGCAGGTCGACTCCATGTTTGCTGCCACAGCCACTCCTAAGAGACCGTTTCATGCAATAAATCTCACACTGAATGGGGTATTCTTCAAGCCCCAGGTCCTCAAAGTTTAGTCCCCAAACCAGAAGCATCAGAATCATCAGGGAATTTGGAAGAAGTGCAGTTTGGGGCCCCCCTGCAGACCTGCTGAATCAGAAACTGTAGGAGTGGCACCTTGGAAATCTTTACGATGCTCTGAACCCTCTGGCTGGTGCTTTTAGAACCACCTTTAAATGTCATTTCAGTGTTTTAGGCATTTATTGAGATGTGTAAGGTGATGGCTTACGCTAGTTGATGAACCGCTCTTCGATTGGTTATTAAGCCACTGAGGGATATGAAATTAATGTGTACATGTCCTCTCCACAGAAAATCACATCTTGGAGGATGTGAACAAATGTGTGATAGCCCTCCAAGAGGGAGATGTGGACACTCTGGACCGGACTGCAGGTGCCATCCGGGGCCGGGCGGCTCGAGTCATACACATCATCAATGCTGAGATGGAGAACTATGAAGCTGGTGTTTACACCGAGAAGGTGCTGGAAGCTACAAAATTGCTCTCTGAGACAGGTAAACATGGATATTATATTCAACCCACATGTCAGTGCCGTGATTAATTTCCATATCTGAATGAATATGTTTCGTTTTTTCTTCTGTACACCTTTATGCTTCTACATTACACACAATCATGGAAAGGGAGAGGTGCTCTTTGTTTCTTGAGTTTGAATTTGAATGGCTTTAGCAGAATAACAATTTTACTGCTTTGCATGTATATATTACTTTAAAGCTTTCATATATAATCTTACCTGAGTCTCGCAAGGAACTTATGAAGTAGGCAGATAAATTTTTATTGTCTTCAATTACAAATGTGGAAGTGGAGGTTTGAATCACTTAAGAGACTGGAGAAAGGTCGCAAGCCTAGAAAACAGCGGAGATGTGACTGGAACTTGGAATCTTGAAAACCATTTCTCCATCCATTTCTTGAGAAGGTAGGACCTTGAGGAAGGCCTAAGGGCCACAGGGGGAATCATAAAGGCTTTAGGTAGTATCTGGCTGTGAAGTGCTCAAAGGAAGGGAGTGGCAGCTGTTGAGACTTACCCTGTGCTGCCCTCTAGGAAAGCCCTGTGCGCCCTCCTCCAGGGGCGTGCTGTGCCCCCTGGGGAATCACTCCTGTGCCAAGACTCCGTGGGAGCCTGTCAGAGCTCTCTGGTGCAGTGGGATGGGAAAAAAGACTTTCCTTTCACTGAGTGAGCAGAACAATACATAACTTTGACTATTATGTCAAGACTAGCCTATTTTTAGTAGTTTTTGCTCTCAACTAGCATGCCTTGGCTTTCTAAAGTCCCTCATGCCCTGTGTATTTGTATATATGGGGGGAGGGAGAGAGAATTCAACGCTACTGGATGACGTTATGAAGGAGTAATAAAACAAGTCTATATGCACGAAGAACCCCTCCTCAGACCTCAGTGGGGGCCTTCTCTGGTCTGTGCATTGACTGTGGGACCCATTAATTTTTTACGATAGACATGTCTCTGAAAGGTCAGATATAGCAGTGTTCCAAGTTGTGCATGATAAGACATGTTGGTAGAAATATGTTTCATTGTACAGGGAAAAGGTTATTTACAAAGACTTCTGTAGATATTTGTTAGTCTGGAAGAATACAGAGACACTGGCTGCTCTTTATGAAATAAAAGCATCAAGGGAGTAGGGTAATATCACATCATAAAAGAGCACATCCAGGGATTGTTGCTCTTGAGAATTCTCACAGATTTATAATTAGAAATAATAACAATAACAATACCGGTAATAAGCTATATCTGCATTTTAATTAGCTGGAATTCAGCACTATTCTCTTTCGAATAGTCTTTCCCTTTGCATCCAATAGAGCAACACAAAGCAAGTCATACAGTGTTTCTTTCCTCACTTGGAAGAATTAGCAACAGGCATTTTACTCTTCAACTTAAAGACCCCCCCACCCCACGCCCTCCGCCCTTTAGGGGACCTCTCACATTTCTATGGCTCTCATTTCGGCCAGTTAGCTCTCTTCTGTTACAAAGCCTCAGCTGCACATGGTATATCTGACACACAGCACTCCTGTGGGTCCCCCACTGGGTAAAGTGTGGCAGAAAACACTGGGAGACATGGAGACAGGCGCCAAGCTCATGCCTGCTCATGACTGATGGGAATGATAATCGTAGCAGACGAAAGGCACAGAGTGTATCACCAATGACATGCGACTGTGCACACAGAGAAATCAGGCACTACTCAAGAGGCATTTTAGAATTTTTTCTTACTGTGTCTTGGGCTGCTTTAATGAACACAAGGTGCCCATTGGGTCAAAATCTACTTAAAGGCAAGGACAGCATGCTTAGTTGATTGATATTTATTTTAACAAAATTTTCATCCAAAGTCTTGAAATGTAAATAATTTTCTGCTTGTTTTTGTTTGTTTGTTTGTCTAAGAAAAAAACAATCAATGAAACAGAGCAATCCATTCTGGATTGTTGTTTGCTAATCACGATTTTGCTCTTATTTGTCATTAGAGTGTTTAAAGTTCTCACCCCAGCCCTTGCTTGCAATGCTTGAATATTCTGGGGACTTAACTAAAGGTACCTCTCGGATTTGGATGTCCACATTCAGTTCTTAATTGAACTGAGAAGAGGAACAAGACATTTCAATTCTATTTTTCAGGGTATATTGAAGATAACTAGGGAAGTAATCAGGTAGAAGAGATTGAATTAGACAGTTTATACACAATGGTAGTAGAAAGTACAGGAACGCATGTCAAGGAAAAGTGGATGTCAGCGGGCTAAGAAAATATTGGGTATAGAAATTAGTTCGCTTCTGTCTGCAGTTGTTCTTCTTCCTAAACAGGAACGGCCTTGTTTCTATATGAGTAACTAACTAGAGAGATTGTCAAAGAAATGAAAGCAAAATATTTAGCTGTTTACTCCCTGGTTGCTAATGGGAATTGTCAGGGAATGAACTAGACCCATGGAGTTTGAGGAAGAGCGTAGAATCAGTTCTGTGATTTGGGTTGGGCAAAGTTTTGTTGGTTATATATATATTTTATAAAATGAGTTAGTCCTCTTGTCAGTGTCTGGCTGTGCTATAGAAGACACTGGTCCTCAAAATAAAAACTGCCATGCAAATCACTAATGCCCAAATTTCTACCTTTGGGAAAATGTTTTGTTCTTGGTTTTTAAAAATGTCTTAGAGCCACATTGAATTGTTCATTTTTTTTATATGAGCTTATCAAACTCTGTCCTCAGAGTATATTTTCTTTGGGAGAGAAGTCACAGAATGATAGGCAAGGAAAGTGCTCAGAGGAAGGATGAGGAAAAAGAAAAGGAGTTCAGGACACAGAAGACAGAATGTCTTGTTTTCTTTAGCCTTGGCACAACTTACCAGATTCTGCCCAATTTTATATCTGAGTTGTTGGATTCAAGACCCTTAGGCAGAATTTCTCAACCTCTATACTATTGACATTTTAGTCGAAGTAATTCTTTCTTGGGGGAGGCAAAGACAGGTAGGATGCATCCCTGTCTTCTACCCACTAGACACTTGTGGGACCTCCTCCTCATTCCAAGTTGTGACAACCAAAAATGTCTCTAGACATCTCCAGCTGTCCCTGTGGGGTGGTCAAAATAACTCTCATTGAGAATAACTGCTCCAAGGGGAAGAAATATCCCCAAGTGGGGGCTGGTTTAGACAAGGCAAAATGGAGCCTCTCTACTGTGGCCATAAGGTGTGGAGAAGGGAGTGGGGTGAGAGTGCAGAACAAAGACCAATCTAAAACAGGGCAGAACGCTCAGAAAGTCTTGACCACAGCAGTCTTTGCAACCCCCTCCAAAAGGGACTGCAAACACAGGCCAGACTGGCCCCTGTTTAGACATGTAAATGATGCAGGGTTGGGTCCCTGTAGAGAGAATCCCACTGTACCACCTGGCTGCCTCCTCTGAGTGGCTAGAAATTGAGAGAGATCCAAAGAGTGAAAAACAGTCTTTAGTTCATTTTCCATGAATTATTTTACTTCCTCACTAAAGATCATGTTTCGTTGGAGAGTGTTTTTTATGTTGTTATGAATGCTCAGTTAAGTTTGAGAAAATAATTTTGGGGATAATTAGTATGCTAAAATTCTCAGACAACATTACATAAAACCTTACCTATTTATTTTTTATAAAACTCATCTAGGCTGATGAAAACACAATAAATTCCATCTACATCAGACCCATTAAATACTTGCACAGCATATTCGAGGGGGCTCTTCGATAAAACCTGAATCATAACAAATTGCCAACAGATTGGCAGTAAGCACATCCTGACCAGAACTATAATCAGAAATCTCATTTACAAAGTCAGGTCACTGCATGAGGTTACCAGGGGTGCAGGTTCACTCAGGGATACCTAGAGTAGCTCATTCTTCGCTGAATGGATTATACTGAAATGTCATTTTTTGTAAATTTGACAGCTGATGCCTGTTTGTGGCAACGTGAATGTGACTGGGTTGAGTCTCTGCCAGCAGTTCCTCAGAGGGCTTAAAGAACAAGAAAAAGTGTGTATTTAATGAGGATCCTATGTTAGTGAGTACTTTGTATGCGGAGATTAAAATACTATTGTTTTGGAGAACATGGCCAAACAGATGGTATAAGTTTTTTTGTTATTATATATATTTCTTAGAGCAGTTTAATATTCACAGCAAAACTGAGGGGAAGGTACAGAGATTTCCCAGATACCACTTGATCATTATCAACAACATTCCCTACAAAAGCAATACATTTATTACAACTGATGAACCTACAATTGATACGTCATAACCACCTAAAGTCCCAAATACTTGATAGCACTGTTCACTCTTGGTGTTGCGTATTCTATGGGTTTGGACTAATGTGTATGTGTATCCATCATTGTGATATCAACAACTGTATTTCACTGCCGTAAAAGTCATCTCTGCTCTACCTAGTCATTCTTTTCCCTCTCGCTCTCCCAGCCCCTGGCAATCACTGATCTTTTTACTACCTCCATAGTTTTGCCATTTACCCACCCCCTTAGAATGTCATAGAGTTGGAAGCATATGATATACAGTCTTTTCAGATGGCTTCTTTTAGTAGAGATGGTATCATTTTTAATTCCATGCTTCTGTAGTATAAAGTTTTCATAAGAACAAGAGAAAATATTTCACATCATTTCTAGATATTTTGCCTATAAAATGTAAGACGATCAGCAAATATAAAGCACTGAAATTGGAAATAGTAATGAGGGGCAGAGTTGTGTTAATAAGATGTAGTAGAACAAACCCAGATTAAGAATGATCAGAATTCATTTCCTTAACTTCTACCAACTATGACCTTAACCAAATTAGTTAACACCTCTGGTCACAGCTTCTCGTGTATTGCCTGACGTCATGTTATCTAAGGATGGTCCATATTGATGATCTTAATATATGTGTTGTTGTTTCCTGACTTCCGGGAGACTGTGCTCAGTGTGGACATGTTGCTCATAAATCCTCTGTATAAACCCTTTGCTCCATGCAAACAGGTGTATTCATTATTCCCCAGGCAAAACACATCCATGCTCCTCCCACTCTCCCTCCTCTAATGTTCTCTGTTTCTTCCTCCTCATCTACATCTGTGTATTGAACTTATCCTTTAAGATCTGGCTCGCTTCTCAGTTGAAGACAATGAAATTCTATCACTCTTTTGACATTTAGTATGTCCTCTTCAGTGTAAATGGCTCACAACTAGATTGCCAACTTCCCAGAGGCAGGTGTTTCTGTAAGTACCTGAGGGGCTAGAGTAGTGTTATCATATAATTAACATTCAATATGTATGCATGGATTAAATGAATATAAAAATTAGGACATTACATTTCATTACAGACTCAGGAGGGAATATGTCCACCAGCAGCCTCAGGTTTACAGCCCAGAATTCTAGGATAAATGGGCTTCTTTGCCCCCACTTACTATATATCAAGGGAGAGCGATCTGTGTGGCCACTTGGGGTATGCTTACTCCACTTGGACTGATTTCTGTTGTTAATGGGATCAAGTTTTTATGATTGGATAGGTCTGGATGACTTTCCTATCCCAGTAGCTGCCTATGGGGAAGAAAGATGGAGATAAGATCAATATCAGAAGAAAGTAGTAGGAATAGCTTATTGGGAAGACACACAATACTAAATATTATATATATGGGAATGACCATTACAGTCTAAGTCAATTCTCCATGACTGACTTGAAATTAGATTATGAAGGTAATGAACTTCAACAGAAGCTGTAATGACTGAGATTGTTCAGCCTAGACATCCTAATAAATGTATTTTAATACAACTCTTACTATTGGTATAAAGTATTTCCCTCAGAAAAGTCAAAATGGTTAGTATGTGGAGGAAAGGTCTTACTTATTGGCAGCTGCGGTATTCATGGTGGTAGGAAATCAGAATTGTGGAAGGCATAAAAAGAAATCACATCCATTTAATACCTCTTAAATAGGCAACACAGAATTTGTCTCAGTGCTTCTTCTGTATGACTGAAACCTCTATAATCTAGGTATTGTAGGGATCTGGATGATGTGTGTTAATATCTATATTTATTTATTTTATCCTGAAAGCAAATGCAAGGTTTGGGGGACCAGACTTATTATTTACGATACTAACCATGCCAGTTCTCCATGCCCCATTCTCCCTCTCAAGGCAATATGAGAAGGACAGATGAATTCTGTACACACAAAGGACATCTATACTTCCGGAGAGGAACCAAAATTATGAATCTGGGATCTTATGTGAGGATTGGTGCTCAACTGCTCCCCTGCCTTCCTGAGAGGAGGAGAGAAATCTTTCTCTTCAATGTTACTAAACTCCCTCCAAGAAAAGTCCCCAGCTGTTACAACCTTTGGAATATAAATGAACGGCTCCTGGGTTTATCCCTCTTTGAAATGTGGGCACATTTATTTTCTGGAGAGATTATCCTGTAAATCTCTCTACAGATTATTTCACTATTGTAGGACTGCTGTTGAGTCATCTTTTGAACCACGTTATCAGTCGTTTTTGCTCTGAAAGTCCTGGCCATGCAGAAACATGAAAACACCTTTTGTACACCGGCTTGTTTGTAAGAAATGCGTTCTAGAATTTTCAGACATGTCTAGCTCTTCTAGCAGGAAGGCTGAAGAACCACTCGAGAAAACACAACTTGAGAAAGAAAGAGATACAATTTTAGCCTGAGGGTAAATCTCTAATATGGAAATGGAGATGGGATCGGGTGGATTTAGGAAGGTCATAATTATACACCTTCATGCTGTAAGTTTGGAGCGATGTAGTGGAACGTATAGCACTTTCCAGTGCCTGTTGGTCAAGGTAAAACTAAAAGGATGGACATGAATCTCCAATTCTGCATGAGTCACTCGCGGTAACAGAATCCTGGGGGACCGCAAAGGGCTGCTATTTCTTTGTCACTTCAAGGGCATCAGGGACAAGCATCCAGGGTGGTGTCACAATGGACTGGCAGAAGGTCCTGTGTATTTTCTCCAGCAGAGCCAGTACTGGTATCTACTGGAACTGCTATCCAAGATGTACTAATTGTTCACAACTGAGGCTTGAGCAGGTTCCCTTCCCCCACATTCTCTGCCACATCAGTAATAGGTGTTTGCATCCTAAAGGGGAAGAATATGCTGACAGCGACTTGTTTGGAAGCGTGTGCGCTAGTTCACTGGAGTACTCCAGAAATAGTTCAATTAGGAAAAGGAGGGAAGCTTCACTTGTAGCTGAAGGACCTGAAATAACAGCTGGGTATAAAAACTAGAGAAGTTCTGTTTATCCTGGTCAAAGTGACACCAAAATGACCTTCCCACCTGGTTTGCCATTCTGTATCTTACCTATTCTCTAGCACAAGCTGGTTTCTTCCTTGTCTGGGACGTCCTTTCTCTAAGCACACCAGCTTCGCACTCCCCCATGCGTCTGTGACTCTTATTATTGGAGCCACTGATTAGGCACCTACCATATACTGCCCTGTGTTGCAAACTCTGTGTTTGCCCATTTGTCTGTCTTAATGCATGTGTCCTCTGCCTGCCTGTCTAGGGATATGTATATGTACATTGGTTCCTAGGTAAATTTTATCCTCTTGATATCTGAGGCCATGTTTCATTTCCTCCAACCTTGATTAAATTGAAGCTCAAAACATTTAAATGGAAAACATAATGGACACAGTCTAATACCTTATTTGGGGGTTGTACCCTTTTTAAAAATTACACGCTTTAGGATCAAGGTCAGATCTTTTCAATTATGTGCAATAAATTCTTAGCAATTATTTAATTACATCTTAATTCTCTAAACCTCTCTGATGCCACATTTAACCGTATTTATTGAGCTTGGTTTCCACAAACACTGAAAGCTAAATAAAGCATCATGTTCTTTATTCATTCTTAAAGTTTCAGAATTAAATGTTCCATCCTTTCCTTCTAACTTATAAATGATTGTGATTATTTTTGAAATGCTTATTTTAAAATATAACTTTCCAAGCAAGCATTTTCTTTCCCTGGGGAAGGAATTTGTGTCTAGACAAGAGCAGATGGATGCTTCCTGATTCTCTTAGGGTAGTTATCGTGAATGGAGTTTAGAAGATTTTTTTCCCTTCTTCTAGGCAGTCCTTTTTCATCTTTCATCAAACAATTCAGCTCATGGGTTATGTATGGCCTTCTGGCACATGAATTTGATTTTGATGTTTGAAATATACATTATGATTTTGCAAACATGAATTTATGAAAACGGCAGCCTTTAGGAACTCCCACAGAGGGAACAGAAGACTGACTCTGACAAGAGAAAGTCTAAGAATACGCCCAGGAGGGACGAGTTAGGATGAACCAGGATGATACTGATGGCTGTCGGGAGAGGTGGAAACAGTGGACATAGTCACCAGAAAATAAGGAACAGATCAAGGGGGCTTTTTCTGTCCTTGCTCCTGGATTCCAGGGCCCACATCTTCTAACTTGATTAACAGTTCTCAAGATGAAGGACGATAAAACCTGGCATATCACTGATCTACACAGAGTAATATTGAAATTTAGAGAGAGTATTTAAATATCATTTCTGTACTCCCTCCATTGCATTTCAAAAAGCATTTGAGGATGCTTTGTTCAGTATTCCAATCCCATTAATTAATTAATATAAAATGGTGGTGTAAGTTTGAGATAGAAAATACTTTCACAAGAATATTGGATTAAGCTGGGAAGCTTTTTGGAAAGAGTGTCTGATTTGAGCTAGGGAGCTGGGAGGTCTTTATGGTGTTGATGGTTTTGTTTTGTTTTTCCCAATTACAAGCTTTTTGGTAAAGTCTCTTAACTATTAAAGATTCCCTTTCTTTATGTATTTGGTGAGGCCGTAATGGAATACAATGTTTAACACTGGCCTTTTGGCAATCAAGATAGAATGGAAAGTTGTAGGCATGAGTATATAAAATCCTATCCTGAGGGCAGATTTCATCAGAAATTCATTATTAAAAATGCAAAACCATCAGGAGGATAATGTGGTCCTGCCAAGGAGAGAAAATGGCTTAAAAGTGGGGAAACTCGGCTGTCAAGATAAGTTATACCTGTTTCCCAATTTTTTTTTTCCAGCACTAATTTGTGTGCTATGTCAGTTTTCTTCACTCCCACAGGGCCCACTTTTTGGTGATGAATCATGTAGCTGTACCTCTAAGGTCTATCCAAAGGTGACTGGATGATTTTTGCCTGCTACGACCAAAGACACAGGTGTATGGATGAGTAGATAAAGAGGGTTATGGTGTGAGGATGACGCTCTGAGAACCACTTGCTATGAATCTAATGTGCCAGGCACAGTGGTCAGCACCTTACATACATCCCACCTTTCTGTGCCTTGAAGGCAAGATTACACTTTTCATTTGCTACTTTATTCCCAGAGGCTAAGGACATAAAATTGCATACAAAATTTTTAATACATTACTTTTAAACCTTATGTAAAACCTGAAAGGATGCTATCATTATCCCCATTTTACACTTGAGTAAACTGAGGCTCCCATTGGTTAACTTGTAAATAATTAAACATCAGGATTCAATTACCAGAAATCTAGAGCAGGCAGAGTTACTATAATAGAACAGAAATTTCCATATGTCCTATTTTCACTGATTTTTCTACTTATAGCATAGCATATTCTATTAGTTAGCTAATTATTCCCAGGCTTAGGATATTAACAGTAGAGTATTTATTGTTGCCGTTTCTCTGGGCCAGGACAGGCTCTGCTTAGCTGGCTGTTGCCTTAAGATCTCATACAGGATGTGACCACAGTCTGGGCCAGGGCTGCAGTATCTCAAGGGTCCCCTGGTGAGAGGTCCACTTCCAATCGCACTCACAGGTTCATTGGAAGGCCTCTGTTCCTCATTTGTTGTTGCACTTAAGGTCTCAGTTTCTCCCTGGCTGTTGACCAGAGGCCTTTCTCTGCTACTCGGTATCAAGGCTTTTCCATAGATCAACTGGCTTCCATTCGAGCAAGCAAGTGAAAAGGCAGGAAATGACAAGCGAGATGGGAAACCAGCATCATTTTGTAATCTCATCTCAGAAATGACATTGCATCCTTCTTTCTATATTCTATTGGTTAGAAGCAATGCCCTGTTCCAGCCTATGTTCAAGGTGAAAGGACCACACACGGACATGAATACTATAAGAGAAGGATCACTGGGGCCCATCTCAGAGGCTGCCTACCACACATACATATTTGCAAATACATAAAAGTGGCACAGACAGTAAGGGTGATGGCCAGCATCATTAGGATAGAGCATTAGGACATGTGGACGGATCCCACAACATGGACTTAAGGGTAGATTTAACTTCTGCATAATGTGTCTGTTTTCTTGTACTATGCCTTCCACAACACAAAAGATCCATTGAGTCAAGATAGAGATATGCAGTATACGGCCAGGAGGGGACAGGAGAATAGCAGAGCTAGATAGGAGGTAAGGAAAGGCCAAGATTGGCTCAAGGTGATTGGAGAAAGGAGCTGGGACAGAGGAGAACAGGTTTGAGAAATTGTACAGAGAAACAAGATAAAGCTAGCTCGTAATTCAGAGGTAGTTGCGTACAGGTCAAAGGGAAGAAAAACACTAATGCCATTTGACTTTGGTTCAGAGATCCGAACGGTAATCTCAGAATCTCGGGAGAAGCTGTGGAGCCGGTGGTGATGAAAGACATACTCAGGATTAGAGTGAGTGCGAGAAATCAGGATCAGAAGGGAAAGGTCTGGGCACTGCAGGAAATCTTAGCCAAGTTCTTCAACAAGATTGTGGCCACCCTTATACCTTGTCGGAAAGACTGTATCTAGTGGGAGTATATCACAGAGAAATAGCCATTATTCATGAAGTAGACTTACAGATCTTCTCAATTATTTAGTTCTTGTCCAGTAAAATCACAAGTAGGCCTAAAGGGTTTCTAAGCTCAGAATTTTGAAGTATCCCTGTTGGGAGCAGGGGTAGCACGAGCCCTAGAATATCCTCTAATAACACAATGATCACAATATTCTTTGCTAAAACTACTGAACCAGTATAAAATGATGGCTCGCCTCTGTGGTTTGCCCTCCACAATTTTTGAGTGCCGCCGGAACTACAAATGTGTCGTAGTTGCAGCTCATATTAGTTCCTGCTGCTCACAGTGGGTTTGGCTTGGAGCTTCAGACTTGGACTCCTTACTGCCTGATGATGCTTCAGGGCTGTGCTGAGCTCTCAGGTACACCGGGCACCGCGTGAATGCCAGTCACACTTTCGTTTGGGCAAGTTCAGGTCCCCGGTGGTTAGATCGTGCCCTGCTTTACCCTCTCTTCTCCTCTTCCCTAGGATCTAATTGGGGGCCGCATGAATAAAATTCCTCAGCTGTCTCTGACAGAAAACATTTTGGAGAAAGATTGCATTACGTACCGAAACATGAAACAGTGCGTTCCTGCTCAAGGGGGATACTGGAATTACCCCAGAGAGTGTCTGCAAATTTCTAGCTCCAGTTGCTCTGGTGACACCTAATTATTTACCTAACTCCCACTTTTAAAATGGGAATATAACTATTTTAGATTGGTTGGGATGGGGGGTATAATGTATTCATTTCTACACTGGCATAGGCCACAGTTCCATCCCAGCCCTGATATGTTACTCTCTTTCTTGATTTTTTTCATATGTTGTCATTCTTCTTTTTCTATTTTCTATTAAAATTTATGACACTCGTTCCTTGTCTAGAACAGAGTCCTTGTGTATTTTCTCTTCTCTATTCCTGGTAATAAAATCTGTGCAGAGAGTATGTTCGCCGACCACACCGCCTCAGTCGGGGGGCCCATATGCAGGCAGGGATGCCAGGTCGGCCTTGTTGGACTCGTCAGGGATGCAGTAGCGATTGTCTCTGCCTGCTCCACGATACAGCTTCTATTCACGCAGTCCTAAGAGGATTTTGAGCTCAGGTTTCTGAAAGATCCCTAAGGATCACACCTAAAATGCCCACTAATAACTTGGTTAATGGCACATGAAACTCTTTAGTAAAATGAATGCCTAATATGAAATGGGCAGAAACAGAGACTGAATATGGGAAATGTGATACTGCTCGTTTTGTCCCTGAAATTCTCGATGACAAGTAAGCTCTTCCCTACATCCCACTCTCTCCCGTCCCATCCTGCTCCCAGCAGGATGAGAATGCCAGAGGCATGACAATGGCTTAAGATGCAAAGAAGAGATGGTCTCTCTTTAAAAAGTGACTCCTGTGTGAAACAGCTGGCACAGAGAATGGCAGACAGTCCTAACATCAACCTAAGTGTGGGAAGTGCTATAACAGGGAGCACATGATTAGGGTGCTATAAAGTTGTAAGAGCCAACTTTGGGGATAAAGGAAGGCTTCACCGTGGCAGTTCATTCTAACCTGGATATCGAAGATTGAGAAGGAACTCACCTGGGCCAACGGGAAAGGAACAGGTGCCAATGCGAGCAAATAAACTCATCACGGGTGTGTTGGTATGGCTTGGTGTGTCCCGTGTCCTATCTGAGGTCACAGAAATACTGTCTAATTGGTACATTTGAATATGTGCGGGACTAGGTGGGGAGAGAGAGACATAGGAATTATAGGCAGGTGTGTGGTGTTTGTGTCTGTATCTTCATAAGGAAGTGTTATGGTCCCTCTGTATTGAAGGATACCATTGGAGTGTCTGGAAGTGGGCATTTGGACCTTTCAGAGAGTTCTAGGGGACAGTGGGGTCAACCGGTGCTCATTTCCAGGACACCTGGCAACCTGGGGTTTTGCTCTGTGGTCAGCAGTCCTGTTTCTGACCTTATCACAGCTCCTCACGCACTTCACTGACTCACCAAGTGTTCTGAAACTTCACCTCCAAAGAGTCTCAGGAGGATTCAGTCTAGGTCTTCCTCAGCTCTAGTTGAGGGTCTCGATCTATGCTGGAATGAGGCGACCTTGATTTTTATAGGCATACTTAACCCTGGTTTCATTACCCCTGGAATGTCATCATTTTGTGGCCTAGCATGCACCGTGCATACAAAAGCATAGTGAGAATTTTAAAGTTTATTTCCAATGTTGATCACTCTTTCAGGGCAAAAGCTATTAAGAGCAATCCAGTATTTCTGATAAATTACAGTAAAGCGGTGCCTACATTTTTGGATGTAATTCAGAAAGTAGAAAGAAGCTTCTATTTATATAATCCTATATCAGAAACTCTTTTAATATATAATGTGCGAATCACAAAGGCAATGCTGTGTTTTTTCCTAATTAGTGGGAAGCAGACATAGCATCATATTTGAAGTAGTCTGAGGCTTTTTCTGTCTCAGTATTACTTTGGGGATATTTAATTTTTAGAAACTACCGAAGCATTAGAAGAATTCATAGTTAAAATAACGTCTTAGGTTCTGTCAAGATGGATCATTGTTCTATTAACTTTTGCTTTACCGTCTTATCACTTTTAAAATCAAAACAAGATAAAACTAAAACGGAAGAGAGCCGAAAAGTGGAGAGCAAAGCTATGTTGGCGAAAGAGTAGAGTAGCATTCGGCCAAGCCCTAAATATGTATGTATGCAATACACTTAGGAACAGTGTATGCAAAACAGTTTTCTTAAGGGTCAAACCCAATCCAGAAAAACACTGACTTAAGAGAAATGGAGGTTACAGTGAATAAGATAAAATTGAATGAGTTCAAGTTCTAGGTTTTGCCAGGTTGAGGAATCAAAGGTCATTAGAATATTAAGGCTAAATTGCACTCAGCCCCAAAAGTAAGGATTCTAATACCTCCTGCTCCATCTTTTTTCCCCGCTTGGAAACTTAATGGTACATTCCGTTCCAGTGTCTTTATAAAGGGCCTTGTTTCTGCATCTTCTGTCAGTACCGTGAGTAAGGCTGTTGGGCATACCAAGACCCCACCTCCTAAATCTCCCTAGAGAGAGTCTGCACTCTCTGCCGAGGCAAATCGGATGCCCTTCCCCGAACATGGGGCTTCAGAGCAGCACTGGGCATGCTTGTGGGCCCAGAGCATCTCCGTATGAAAATGGTCCCTTTAGATTTTATCTTTTCTCTGTCTCCCTGGACACAGAGCCAGGCCTAGAGACAGGCGGAGAAGGGTGGCATGTCGCCTCCTGCATTTCCTTCCTGCCCAGGTCTTCTTCAGGGTGGCCTTGCAGAAATAAAAGCAGCAGAGCTACTCCACTCTCCCTTTTAGACTCCACCAGAGGTGCGCACGCAGATAGGCGTGCCTGGGAGCCGGGGTCCAGTGGGCAGGTGCGGCCTAATGCAGCTTTCCAGCTGGCGGTTACTAAGGCCTCTGATCACAGTCACAATTTCTGAGGGGTTTCCTCACTTAATATTATTCATCACATTGGTTCCTATCACGTTCTGGGCTGTGAGCTAGAACTTTACTTTCTCAGAGCCTGAGGCTTCTGTAAAGAAAAGTACAGCCCTGAGGATATGTTGATCTCTATTAAATATTTGAAATATGAAAATACTCAGAGATAAAAAAGGGACAACCTGGTATAACTGACACCCTGCTTTTCCACCCCGAGTTATGACAAATATTAACATTTTTCAGTATCTGATTCACATCATTATTCTCTTAAGAATTAAGGTTTACTTGAAGCCTCCTGAAGAACTCTTCCTAATCCCTTGCCTCTCCTTCCCTTCTGAAAGGCAGCCACGATACTTAAGGTGGCTATATACTTTCATAACATGTAATAAAAATGCATATATATTTAAATTATGCACCGTGCTCTTTTGTGCATTTTTTAAATTTCTCACGCATGATACCTCTTTTCAGTTTGTTTTTCCCGGTCAACACTTTGACTTCCAAGCTTACTCACTTTAATCTATTGGCTACTGGCAGATTTACATCCCTGAGTCAATTTTGTCCCATCCATATCCCCTGCCATGAACCTGGAGTGAACAGCTGACGGTGTCCCCAGAGTTAGAGGACTCAGGCCTGCTATACAGCTGGTCGAAAGAGCGCCCTTAAAGCAGTTGTAGTTATTCCCAGGTTGAATGCGACTCTACTCATTAACTCACAATATTCAACCTGACAAGAAACAATTGTAGCCCCAAAGACACAGACATTCCTGTGACTCCAGTGTGCCCAGCCCCCCTAACGGTGTCTTTAGAAGTCAATATTTGAGCATGCCCTAGATAAGACCCAACTCACTGGTTGGGGCTGAAAAGTTTCATTTTACTGGATTTTGTCAGGGTTTGCTGAAATGATGTGTACCCATTTTCCTTCCCATCTGTGATAGAAAGGTTTCCTTTGTTCCACATGCTCAGGAAGGTGAATGTGACTAAGCTTTAATTTGTCTGCCCCTCCCAACAGGTATGAAATGATATTTCCTTGCATACATTATAATTTTTCCAATTATTAGTGAAGCCAAGCATCTGATCATGAATATATATCAATAATGCAGGATTTTTATGTGTGAATTGCCTGTTCTCATCCTTTGTCTGTTTTTCTATTTTTCCTTATTGATTTGCATGAGTATTTATCTTATGTATATGTGGAGGTACTGATTATTTATCAGTTCTTCAATAGGAACAAAGTTTTAGGCAGCTAAGTGATACTGATGTTTTCATATAAGTGTAAAATCACAATGTATTGTAGGCATCAAATAGAATGGAATTAATACTCAGAATTTTCAGCTTAAGAAATGAATTTATAATTTCATTTTAAGGAAGATCCTCATGTGAAAAATGCCTAATGCATACAATATTTTCATGTTTAAGGAGGTTTATTTCAATGATCTAGATTATTTAGTCATGTAAAACAGTTTATTCCCAATACAAACGGATAACTGAAATGGCCTTAGTTTAATGTTATGGTTTTTAGAAATAAATTTTTGATGAATATTTGTGGTAATATAGCTCAATATCCCCCACATTCCTTTAATATAAAAGCAGTAGCAAGGGTCAAATGAAAAATTCAAATAGTGTTGAGAACTAAGCACAGTAATTTGCTCACACAAGGAAATTCACCCCATGCATGCTTTGGTTTTGATCATTTTTATTGAAAAATGGTTACTCTCTTTTTGTCTCATCTTCCTCTTTTTTTTAAGTAAGCTTCTTTAACATTTTATTTCTTCATAGTAGAAATACATTTTTATAGGAATATTTTATCTTGAATACTCTGACCCCAGAGAGTAAAGTAATTTAGCAGAGTTTCTCACCCTAGGGATTAAAATGGATGTTAAGGTATCCACAGAAGATATCAGGCATGGAAGTTCAGAAATGGAAATAGATGAATGATGTTTCTATTTTATTGTCCTTGTAAATAAAAAGAATTACGCTTTCGGCTTTCATTTGCCATGTGAATTGATTGTTACAAGATAACAACTGAGAAAATCATAATTTTCAAAAATCAGTGGATCCACAGAATTTTTTGAGTAGCCAGTGGGAGTATTTCAGACATTCCACTGTGTTTACTTTCCACAAACCTCCGCTGTGTACACAGCTGTCCTTGTTTAATGAAAGAGGTGCCAGCATTTTAGAAATGTGTGTATCTTCCTGCACATCAAGGTGGTCCTAGTAAAATGGAACAAAATCAAATTCATATTTGAGCCCACTGGTGTCTTTCCCTAGGCCCCCAGCTGGGGCGTCCTAGGATTTCCCTCTCCCATCTTACAGAGCCCTTCCACAAACCACCCTCCACACCCATCCCCAATCTCCAATGTCTCAAGTCCTATTCTCAACAGAAGTGGAATGGACTGGGTCATTTTTTTAAGCTTTACCGTAAAGCCAGGTAGGTTAAGGTCTGTTACTCACCAGCTATGACTTTAGCACCTGATATTAGTTAAGTATTTATCGAGACTTTAGGAGGGCCAGATACTGTCCAACAGATTTGTATGCATTGAATCCTAGGATCTTATAGTTTATAGGCAAACGGCTTTAGAAGGGTTAAGAAAACTTGGCAAGGTTTCACAGCTAATCACTAGCAGAAACAACATTCAGGTTAGGATACCATGAAATCTCCACCCATACACACTATACCCTGCTATGTTGGACAGGCTTCAAACAGTTGCTCTGTTGCATACCATCACCATTCATGGAGTAACGGTTTCCTTCCTCTGCTGAAGGGAAGTGGCCCCAAATTGGGTCCACCTCACACCCAGCTCCACTGACCTGTTGGAATGCCCCGAGCCTGTGCCTTACCCAAAGGCTGGAACAACGGAGCATGAGAGAAATATCACCTAATCCAATGCCTTTCACTTTGTTTAACCCAGTGATGCCACGCTTTGCTGAACAAGTAGAGGTTGCCATCGAAGCCCTGAGTGCCAACGTCCCTCAACCATTCGAGGAAAATGAGTTCATCGACGCGTCTCGCCTGGTGTATGACGGCGTGCGGGACATCAGAAAGGCCGTGCTGATGATCAGGGTAGGTGGGCCTCTGCGACCCGGAGCTGGTCAGAGCTGCTCCTAGCAACCCCAAAGAACTTATATTTGTTTTTTAGTTACGTTAACTTGGTAAGCTGTTTGGCTTCTTATTTAGTCAGGCAAGGGACACTTTTTACTCATAAAGGGAAGAGCGATCCCTGCGAGGCTGGATTCACACTGAATGTCGCCAAGAGAGACGCCCTGCCTGCCTCTCACGTGCGCGGCTTCCTGAATGCGAGGCCAACTCGGGGGCGCTCCCGCTGCTCTCCACGCACTCCTCTGCCTGACATTTTCCCATAAGGATCAGAAAGCCATGGGATGGAAAGAATGAGGATTACCCGGCTTAGGAATATTAGTCATGATAATAATGGTGAATTACAATAAAGTAATGCCAGCATTCACAGCTTTCCCTCAGACATTCTCTTGGTAACAAATAAGACACTAGAAATAAGTCTATATAACCTTTCAGCCACCCTACCCTCATCACCCACCCTACTGTCTTGTCATCCTCAGTATTTTATTTTCAGGTAGGTGTAAACCTTCCAAACCACTGTCTAAGTAATTCTGTATAGACACACACTAGAAAACATAATACAGTAGATTTTGAAACTCATGTTTTTGCCACTTGCATTGTTCAGCCACAGTGCACCTTCACATATCTCTATTAAGATGCATAGTTTACCTCATTCTGCTTAACTGCTGCATAATATCCCATTGTAAGATGAGATTTATTTTCTTTTTACCTTAACAATTTGGCATCATAATTTTCAAACACTTTTCTTAGCTGTAAAACTCTTTCTTAAAATAAACTTAAATATTCAAAAGTATGATTGATGACACAGATACATCTGTGGCTATTATGATCACAGCAGAGACGGGATTCTGCAGTACTCATCCCAAGAGCACATATTGCAGTAGAAATATGTGAGGCATATTTGCAATTTTAAGTTTTCTAGTAGATACACTGCAAAAGCAAAAGAAACAGGTGAAGTTAATTTTATTAATATATTTTATTTAACCAAATGTATCCAAAACATTATCGTTTTGACGTGGTAGTAGCCACATTTAAAGTGCTTGGCAGCCCCATGTAGCTCGTGGCCACCATGCAGGACAGGGAAGCCCTGGACTGTGGACTCACTCAACCTCCTCTGTTGCCTCTGAGGTTGCTCAGTGAAACCACAAGGTTTCTGCTGAATGTGTTTTGAAAAACTTTCTCTCAGAGGGATTGCTGAGCGTGCGAAACAACATCCCCTTAGACACTACAAAACAGTAACAGTCCAATAATTCATTATCTGTTTGTGGTCCCTCAAATGCTTTAGGAATTATCTATGATATATCGTCCTCTCTGGCCATTACATATTTACTCCTTTGACAATTTCATACATGGCATTAATTTTCCCCCAAATCCTGGTTGTCCTCTTTGTGGCATCCAGAGCGTGACACCATGTTTCCAAGGTGACCTTCTCAGCTGGAGGAGAGCATCATCAGAAAGGGCGTCTCTTCCCTTCTGACTGACATCCATGCGTTTCCTGAGACGTCAGCCTACTTCTGTACTTGGAAGTACGAATAGGGTCTTCTCATTTCCAATCTTTAAGTCAGCTCGACCGTTTTCATGTTAAATGTCTTTCTTTCATAATTCTATGATCAATTCAAAGCATTCAGAACAATGAATAAGTTGTGTCAGATAGTACTAATTATACTTAACAATGTGGATTTCAAATTTGGAATTTGACAACTATCATCTGCACTTCCTGTTCTTCTAACTTGCCCATTTTAGATCTGTCAGACTCTCACTCTCTTTCAAGACCTGGCTCGGATCTTCTTTCCCCACATTTTCTCTTAAAAACACTGACCCTATCCTTTAACTACCTATAAATATTTCTACTTGAGATAGTACTTATTAGACCATGTCTCTTTATATCTATTACCTTCTTTAGACTATGAAATTTTAGAAAGCAAAGGCTGTTTTTTTCCTTTTCCCCCTGCACTTAGTGCATTGTCTGGCACAGTGCTTTATAATAGGTGGTGGTGAGGGAAGGTAAAGAAAAATAGTTACCTAGGGAGATAGGAAGGTGACAAAAAAGATAAGAAAATTGGAGAAGGAAAGGAAGGATAGTCAGTTGTTTGAGCCTGTAACAAATTAGATCATTTTTTTCCATTACATACTAACTTTGTGAAGTAACGTAATAGACCATGAGAGTTATG
This sequence comes from Phataginus tricuspis, assembly GCA_029783875.1. Lineage (NCBI taxonomy): Eukaryota > Metazoa > Chordata > Mammalia > Pholidota > Manidae > Phataginus > Phataginus tricuspis. Next base: position 4,247,054 of record JAQQAC010002629.1, read on the forward strand.
TTTTCAAAGCATTTGGCATTAAGTCCCACTATAATCCTCAAGACATATTCCCTCTTTTGCCATTTTTCTGCTTTGTTAGCCTTCACATTTTTGTGACGACCATTCATCTGGGAGGGTGAGGAATTTTACAGCCATCATTCATCTATTCATTCATGAACTGTAAAAAAACATAATTTTAGATAAAATGCCATATCTTTGTTACATGAAGTGTCATTCCTACATCTCGACATTTCAAATGATTTGATCAGGTGGAGTTCACACAACTTAAAACTGAGGAGAGAAATGTACAGTGTGTACAAATTGTTATTTTTAAATCCTTTTCCATCGAGCATCCAAGTGGCTACATTTTGTACTTAATTTCTTGGTTTTCTTTCTGAACATAATGATTCAGTATACTTAAAAAGCACAAAAACAAAACAAAACAAAAACCCATCACACTAAGGAAGAAAGACCGTGAGATGAATGGAGCTGCCTCTTTCCCAGCAACGCTGGCCATGCCTCCTTCCCTCTGAAACTGTTGATTATACTGTGGAAAAATAAGAAAAATTTTATTTTTACCAAAAATAAATGCAAAAAGTACCAAGGGTCAAATTCTCCATCCCCTTACCTCTCAGTTAGCAATACATATTTAATAGCGATGTTGGTATCTGGGTGCTCCAGGCCACCTTCCGTCAATCCTCTAAAGTAAACAGAGCCTGTCCCTCCTGTATCCCAGCCTCACCTTTCAGGACTCCACTTTTCTCTCAGAGCAGGTCTACTCTGTCCCTCTTCCATGAGACTAGGGATTTTCTGATTATCCCAGCATGGTAATTTAAAGACTGAACAGGCAACTCTCACAGTAGTTATGTTCAATAATGTTGCTGTGAATGGAATTAGACAATACTGAAACATTGTTCCTAAGGAAAATTCAGGGCTATGTTCCTGTGAACCTCTCTGAGGTCACATTTTTATCAACTGGTCAGTTTTTAAGCTTGTTTAATGTGTGCTTTTGTTTAAAGCCACTGTTTAATAAATATTGTTGATTCCTTACCATTGAATTGATAGCTTTAAGTCATGCCTGAAGGAAGCTTATCTAAGAAATGCATTTTTTCTATCAGGCACATAACAATTTTCTTGCACTTAGGTACTCTAAACACTTCAGCACTATGCTTGGAAGCCATTTAAGGAGAGAAATAACCAAAAACAAAGCAAAACAAAATTTTAAAGGTGTGGCACTCAATAGATTTCAGAAAGGATACTTGTTTATGGTATTAGAGCTGAAACAAGAAAGTATAAATTTGTACTCCTTGACCTCAGCTAGGAATATACACCTTAGGTGACTGAAATTTTTTGCCATATTGCAGGTGTCTGTGAATAGAGAAGTACTGATTTGGGGATTGCAAAGAAACTGGTGAGAAGTCAAAGTCACACATAAGAAATCTACAAACAGTGACTAACCAAGTACATATATTTAAGACACAAAGAGTTAAGCATTGTATCTTAAATGTAAAGACAAAGATTTAACATTCCAAACATATTGGAAATTAAGAAACAGGCAGGGTAGAAAGTGATTCTATCTTGATATCAAGATACCTGTATTTAACAAAGCGGTAGTTGCTTCTCATATTAATGACCCTGAAAAAAATCTGTAATGATATCTACACCCTAACTTTCTGTTCCTGGAAACCATTAATTTGGTTGGGTGTGAAATGACCCTGAAAAAAATCTATAATGCTATCTCCCAACTAACTTTCTGTAATTGGAACCTATTAATTCGGTTGGATGTGATATTCTTGAAAGCAGGTCAGAAAAACAATAGGGCTTAGGACAGGGTTCAGATAAATGTAAGTAGTTTAAATTCAAATTTTCCAAACTGCCTGAAGTGGTCCTGCAACATCGCAAGGTTTTTCAAATTTCAAGGGAAACACGGAGACATAGCTCAAATACCTCCTGAAATATAGCTGAAGGAAGTACACAGTTTAAACGCTGGTTTGGTACATTCCTTTTGATGATATCATACATTTGTGAAGCTGGGTTTCTGGTTTTGTTGTGATAAAAAGCGCAATGTATATTCAAATATATTCCAAAGTTTGAGAAAACGTGCAATGTGAAAAAAGCATTAAGTTGTTAGGTCCAATCAACTTAATCAATTTTTGTGATCTAACTGGTAAATCTGCTTAATCGGCAGAACTGTTAGTTTTGTTTAGCCTGATGGCACCATGAAAACATGTCCAAGGCAATGAGAGGCAATGAGAATACTTGAAGGAATAAAGTTTGAGGACCTATGGCTTAATTTGTTTTGGTTATTGGCATGTGAATTTTCTTCTCTATGCCTCAGTTTCCTTATCTGCAAATGGGGACAAATACGACAACAGCTATAAAGCACTGGAGTAGACCTGGCATTTAGTGGGTTCCAATAAATATTGCCTTCCTTCATCCTGCTCATATGAAGCTTACACAGTCAATCAAGAAAATTGAATTTGTTGAAAAGTCAACAACATTAAGAAAATTGTAGGGATTGGAGTCCGAGTATTTGTCATAGCTGGAAAGTAAAGGGTCGAAAAGACTTTGAAAACAACTCACGACAAAAGTGATTCACCTATTGAAGACTGCTATTATCCCAGGGATAGTCAACTAATCAACAGGGTCCCAAAAGGCCCTAGTTTTGTTTTCCTAACTCAATTAATTAGAAATAATTTAATGTTTTTAATGTGATAATTCGATTTTGGTCACTCATTTATCAATATTTGTTGAATGCTTACTAGATGCCCCCCACTGTTGGAGATACCCTGAATACAGAGATTAACAAAATAAACACAAGTCCGTATCCCCCCCAAAATTTACATTCCTTTGGTGAGAAACAGAACACACGAGGACACATAACATGTGCATTATTGGGCCGTGGAGAAAACCGGGGCAGTACAAAGGGGATAGAGCACAGGATGGGGATGGGTTCTGTGAAGGGTTGTCCCTGGGTCCCATTTGAGAGGAGACTTGAGGGAGGAAGAGGAACCAAGCCATAAAAGTATTAGGGGAAGAATGTCCCAGAGGGAATGCCGGGTATGACCTAGGGCCACACTGAATGAGATCAGAGCCATTGAAATGTTCTGAGCAGGAGAATACCATGATCTGGCTTAGACCTAACGGACCCTCCCTGGCTATGCCAGGAAGAACAGAACGTGTGGGACAGAGGCAGAAATAAGACCGGTCAGGAAGCCTCCAGAATAATCCAAGACAAAGATGCCAGTCAGTCCTGACTGAGATTCTGTTCTCCATTGGCTTTAGGCAATTCTAAACTTTATTTTCGATTAAATCCATCCTGGTGGTGTAGCACTCTGGGAGGAAATCCTTCCTCCTGCATCACCCCAGCTCTCCTGTAGTTGTCAGCCATCGTCCTCATCTTCCTGTGCCCAGGGAAGATGGCCTGCCTATACATCTGAGCCTTTCCTTGAAGTGGGCCTTAGTATATTTTCTTCATGAGTCCTGGTGAGATGACTCTAAGTCCTTCAGCTTTTCCTCATTTTGCTTCTCTACAGAAGCTGTTGCAGAGGAGACTGAGAATTTCGTTGGGAACCAGAGGCAGGTAGATCGATACTCTCCTGCTCTGACGTGTCGGCATGACTCTGGACATATCACATGATCTTCTCGGGCCTGTATCATGGGCACAAGTTAATCTCATAAACTCCTGGAGGGGAGAGATTGTAGAGGCCAAATATTTTAATTGTGCCACTTTACAGATGAGACCTACTTCCACAATCTAACAGATAAAACTAGACCCAAGGAACCAAGAGTTGACTCAAAGCAGTTTTTATTGTGAAAAGGCCTTCCCTGAGAGCACAGGTGGGCAGAGCTGACCCTTGACCCTCAGCTGCCAGCCTCCAGTCTGTGGAATTATACCCTGTATGGATTCCTTTGACTCTATAACACCACCTAATGATCCAAGTCTAATGATCTCTGGACCAATTTGCAGAGCCTTGCTATTTTTCCATGTCTCCTTTCCATGACCAACCAAAAAAATAGCTCATATTTCAAAAAGTGAGTAATTCAAAAAGTAACAGCATCAGAAGTACACACATTTATGTTCAATTAGCAAACTACCCATCAAAGAACTATATGGGCGGCTAGGCTGGTTTTGCTGCATGTTTAAGGCACAAGAATATATTTTAATCTCATCCATTTGCCTGGCGATTTTTGTGATGGTTAAAAGCATAGCCTCTGGAAACCCCCAGCTTCTAGGTATAACTCCTTGGAAATTTCCTTTAACAACTCTGAGCCTGTTTACACATCTATAAAATGGAGGTTAAATCTATTTCACTAGGTTGTTACAAGGATTAAATCCTTTAGCTGAATGCCTGGGCCATAGTGGGTGGCAAAAAATGATTTCTATTATTATTATTGTAGTTCTTATTGGGTATATATTTTATTATTTGTATAATTATCACTACCACTTATAACTTGAGTTCACTCATGTCATTTACAAAGCATTTTCATACATACTTGACCCTAGAATCCTGTGAGAACAAGCAGGGCAGGTAGCAATTATTATCTCCATTTTATGAGTGAGGAGATAGAGAAGCAGAAAAACACTAAGCAACTTGCCAGAAACACACAGCTTATGAGCAGCAGAGTCAGTCCAAAAACACGCAGTTCCCCTGGGTCCCCATTCAGGTTATTATTTTTTTCATGCTTAAACATTTCTTCATTTTGGTTTCTGGACCACAGTCAGTTAAATAAAAGCCACTCATTATTAGCCTTAGGCTGCCAGGCTGTGTTTGTCACTGACTCTGCTAAATGCATAGATCGCTGAAGTGTTTGGACATCGTACTATAGGCACTGTCATATTCTCTTTTTTTCTGTTGAGTGAGGTTTTACATTTTACTTTTCTCTTTTCTCTCATTTTGGAAAACTCACGACGAAAAGTGCTTGCAATCTTGTCGTCTCATCTGTCAGCAGAATTCACCAACTCTGCAATCGCTCTGCAGGGCACCCCAGAAGAGTGAGGGATGATCAGAGATTATTGTCTCTGTCCACACTGAAAATACTACCAGTTATTTGAACCAGGTTCTGCCCATCCCACCCCTGCTTTAGTTAATAAAGTATGGGAACAAAACCTTCCTTTGCTCTTCCTTTTAATATTACTGAGAAAGAAAATTGAACATCTGTAGATGACTGAGGGAATATTAATAAGGTTGATGGTGAGAAAGAAAGAAAACAAGGCTGTGCCAAAGCTTGGAAAATTGCTAGGTATAACGTGACACTGGCGTGAAGGACCCCGTTTCATGCCTGTCTGACCGATCTCAGGGCTTCATCAGTAACCACACCTGATTAATGACACTGAGGTAGCCAAAGAAGCCAGCAGAATAGAAATGTGCCCTTCTGGGTGGGGAACGGGCTACTGCACCACGAGTACTGCTGTGGCCTGTCCCTTCCTTGTGAAGACAGAGGCCTGAGACGTGGTGCCACTGCGTGCCCAGAGGCTGTCTGGGGGGGCCGTCACCTTTCAGTCTAACGACAGTCGAGCTGAGAATCCCACATTAATGCAGTCTTCCTTTTTTTGTTTTACCGTCCTTACCACCTCCTGAATTTATCCTCTTAGAGTTAACAGAGCATAATAGTTCACAGCACATGCCTTAAGCTACATGGTTGAGGAGGCTTTGAGTGACATCTGACCTCTCATGACTCAGTTTTCATATCTATAAAATGGAGAAAATAGTCAACATCATAAGATTGTTAAGAAAATTGTGAATTACAGTTAGTGTATGTAACATGCTCAGAGAAAACTGATAGGCACATGGAAAACACTTAATGCATGTTATCTATCATTATCCTTATAGATTGGGAGTTGGTTTTTTTTATTTTTAGGTTTACGGAGTCGTTCATATCTTTTCTCTGACAATGACTTCACATTGGGCAGAATCTCCTTCTAACTCTTCTCACCTTAAAGCCATTCCATAGCTCCAGTTCTCGCCTAACTTGTAATGTGAGGAAACAGCACAACTTAAAATCAGCAGCATGTTCCGAGTCAGACACATTTGGGTGTTTGGGTCTGAATTCTAATTCTGTCATTAACTAATTCAGGAACATTGGGCACCATTGCTTCTCAGAATCTTGCTTTCTTCATCTCTTAGCTAAATTGATACTGTGTATGAAAGTCCTTTACTCCTTAGGTATGTAGTAATTGGTAGTTTCACTTTTTTTTCAATGTTGGAATGAAGTGATTTCAAAATCCTAATATACCAATGATGGCTCACATTTCGAAATGCCTACTATGTGCCAGGCACTCTACCCAAGTACATTACTTAATCTTCATAAAAAACATAGAGGTAACTATTGTTATCCACATGAATTCACAGAGGAGGAAACCGAAGGTAAGAGAGGGTTTTGCCAGTGGTCTCACAGGGGTTCGTGTTCCGGCCGTCTCGACTCTGGAGTCTGTAGCTCTGACCCAAATGCCATCTGGCTCAGTGACCACATCAGATATTCATCAGGTCAAGTCAGTGGCCTGGAGATGATCAATCCCTTTTGCTTGTTGAGACTGAAAGAGAGCTGGAATACAGCAAAAAGGGCATTATAAAAGGTACAGGTGCAAGCTTTGTTGTTCGTGGTGATTTTTTTATCTTACAATAGATTTGTGGGTGGAAATAATAAATATAGTTTTAGAAAGCATATCATATGAAGATTTAAATTTAGACTTGCTATACCTACAAGAGGAAGTGATTAGTAAAATGCATTTTTTTTTAAAGATAAATTAGGGCAGCTTGATTTTTCTGACTCCAGTACCATCCCGTGTGACCTCCAACAAGCTCTCTCCTGGGGCTAACTTAGCCTTTGCAGTGATGAAGTGTATGGATGGGGGTGGAGGTTATCAATTTAAGATATGGTGATCTATCTTTTTCCCTCTGTATCTTTAGACCCCAGAAGAGCTAGAGGATGATTCTGACTTTGAGCAGGAAGATTATGACGTGCGCAGCCGGACCAGTGTTCAGACCGAGGATGACCAGCTCATAGCAGGGCAGAGTGCACGCGTGAGTAGAAACCAGGGCTTTGGTTTGGTGCACAGAGGCTGTGTTCACCAAACTGGTAGGAGGGAATTGCTATGTCCAGGGACTTAAAACTCCAGAGATTCATGGCTCAGAAATCTATGCTTTCATCTGGGGTTATTTTTAGCAATTCACAGTTTACACAATGTAAATAACCACCACTGCTTCTGATTCCTTCTAACTCTGTTCTCTCTCTATCATTCAAAACAGCAGCCACATCAAAGCAAATACTTATGTGTATAGTGATTTGTTGGGGTTGGGAATCATGATTAGATGGCTTAACAGGCAGGGAACACAGGAATGCTCCTATCTCACCCTGGAACAGACGCCATGGTTCTGCTTAAAGCCTCCAAGCTTGTTAACAGCGCAAGACGCAAGGACAAATGAAGACTTAGAACACAACTTTGTAAGTGGCTGAGCTGCTATTGCCGCATATTCCAGCCTAGGGTCTCTCATGAACAAGACGACATCTTTTAAAATTGGTTCAAGGCCATTAGAATAGAGAGAGAACTTTTTCTCCCCAAGACCCACCTAGGGCCAGGGCAGTAGCCCTAGATATGTCTGCCATGATAGAAAAATAAATTATATAAACATACTAGAAAAATGCCAGCTTAAGGCATGGAGTAGGAATCAAAAGAAAGTCCATTTCTCTGGCTAACATTTGAACACTCCTGAATATTCTGTGACACTGTCCACCAACATAAGTATTCCAAAGAGGATTATAGGATTTGATCAACCCAATTAGCTGTAACTCTTTGAGAGCAGATCCAGGTAATCAAGCAGATGGCAGAGATAAACTCCCCTAGGATTACAAAAAAGAATGTGAGATTCTCTTTCTTTTAAAGGCTCCATTTCCATAGGGGAAAAGCAGTCAAATCAGAGTATATTTGAGAATTACATAGTCTGATTCTCTATGTTAAGTCTTACTTAAGAAGAGATAATGAATAGAAACTAAGAAGTTGAGAGAGAGGTAATTTAGGATAGGGATTAGGAAACCCCAGAAAGCTCACACTAGTTTAGGAATTGTGAAATAAGAGCATGAAATAGCCAATCAGAGATTACAATAAAGAGGACTCAAAGAAGACTAAACCTTACGTTGAATTAAGAAAGCCTTTGTACTTAAAACCCAATTTCTCTTTTGTGCTTTATGTGCTGATAATCTCATTCAACAATTAAATGACCCAGAATATATAGGTGGATATTGATAAGAGAAATGTGAGGGTAAAAGCCAGGATATTCAAGGCACACTGGCTTTGATTTCAGACAGACATGGTTTTGACTTACAAGGGGTAGAATGAGGACATGCTCCCTTACATGTTGCTTAATTTTACTGAGCTTCAGTCCTGTCTTCTGTAAAATGTGAATAATAGACTCACTTGGTAGGATTCTTTTGAAGTTTTAATTACTTAATATGTTTTAAATACTGAGTAGAATACCTGACATACATCAAGTACTCAATAAGGGATGACTCTGAAAATTGTCATTCTTTGGAAGAGAAATCTCTTCAGATCTCAAGCTGGTGACTATAGAAAAGTACACAAAAGAGTATGAAGCACCCTACTTTGAAAATCCTTTGTAGACTCTATTTAATCCTCCCAAAATGTTGAAAATTGGAAGTTCGTTAAGCTGAGAGTCTTTTCAGCGCCTGTGTTGGCACGACACTAAACTAATTCATCAAGCAAGTCAATTCATCTTCCAAATTAGATAAAACCAGCATTTTTGTGTCAGTGACAAAGGGCAAGTCTGAGTAATTCATCCAAACATTTATCAGTTCAAAGCCAATCTGATTGACTGCTGGCAACTCAGTATTGATACAGCTCGGTATCCACTGACTTATTTTCTCAAAGACCAAGGATATTGTATAATCCTTATCCTTATAATCACCATCTTGTCAAAATGGCCTAATTAGTCCTACTTCTTAGAAGTCTTATTGTTCTCACTCATGCATCTTTCTTATATTAGATATCAAGTCAATAATGGGTAGAAACAAAAGTCCGATGGCACCTGTCTACATCATCCATTATTTCTTCATCCAGTTGGTGATAAGACAGTAATGTTTTCTGAAATATTTTCAGCATGAATTATGAACAAACTCCAGGATAACAGGAACAAAGTACCCCTCTACTCTAGCACTTGCTGATTGGTCTTTGAGATCCATCATGTGGTCTGCGTGATTAACTTGCTGCAGACAGCATTAGTTATTGAGTCATCCTATTTTGGCCTGTAATTATATGATGCCAAATCAGAGACATAGAATTATGAATGTAAGTTGGAAATAAGGTGCATTGAATTGCTGAAATGAAAGAGGGTTGAACTTTTGACCAGAGAAGTGTGTTAACTTGATCAAAATTGTGAAAGAGGCAGAAGTTGTCTTTGCCAGAGACAGTTGCTCGTTCTGCCTGCCAGTCCTCCCGTTAGTGGCTCTATTTTGTGCTCTCATTCAGACCAGTTCTTCCTCTCCGAAAACGGTAAATTAATAGGAGGCTAAGGTGGGAGAAGAGTTTTTAGTACCCACTCCAACAGTTCTCTCAAATTCTGAAATTAGAATGTTTATTTCCTTTATACACCCCTATCTGCTGCTTCTCTACATTTTATGAGAAAGTAAAAGTGAATAAGAATGATCATACCCCGATCTCATAAAATGTAGAAGTAATCAGACCCTTTGATCCTATATATGATATCTTATAAACTCTTCACAGATTGATATAGTTAAAATTAGTCAGTAACAATCCTTGGGCACTTAACCTTGGTGATAAAATATATTATTTGGAGTCACACAGACCTGATTTTAAATATGGGCTTGTCCAAGCTGCGTGACTTTGAGGCAACTTTCTTTTAACCTCTCCATACCTTCAACTCATGGTGTATGTGTGTGTATAAAACATAAGTGTTTAGGAGAAGTTCATGATAAAATGTGTCGCAAGACTTGTCACATAATGTTCAGTAGATGAAGATGATGATAGTGGTGGTATTTGAAGCATGAGTTATTCATCCATTAGAAGGCTGGCCAAATAATTTAACCTGAAAGAACTGGACAATACAGGCAATCATGAAAGTTTTTGGTTGTATTAACAGGACAGTTTCCTCAATTTTCCAATTTACTTTACAGCCTCAAACTGGTAAAAGTCCAAGGACCACTCCTTAACTACTTATATTTATTACACCATGTTAAAACCAAGTGAATAGAAACGGGCACATTGGGTTTGAGCTGTTCTAATAATTATTTATAAATATTCGTGTACTTGAAGTCTTAATGTTAGACTCTTGTTCTGCATAAGAAACTAACATTTGTCAGTTTGAAAGTCCATAGACCTCAAAAGTCATCTTTCTCACTGAGATTGGAAAAATCATCACACCAGGAGCTCCTTGAAATTTAGACTGAAGGAAAGATCCTGGGCTGAGTGGTTGTTGGCTTGTATCAGTGATTTTCTACTTTCATTTAATAAGTAGAGTTTATAACACTAATCACAAAAGAACAGTTGGCCATTCAGAAGACCGAGAGCCTGGGATGGGAGGAAAGATAGGAAAGTTTGTGGAGTAAAGGCTCTGATCATACCAGTCTGGGGCCCCCGACCCGCATCCGGACAGCTGTGCGTGGCTGCTGTGAACCAGAACAGACGCTCAGGCGGCCCCAGGTGCTCTCACCGCACCAGCAGAAAAGCTGGTTTGTTCCTTTCCTCTTGACCATGAAAATAATGTTTCTCGTGTTTCCTTGGTCTGAGGGAATGAACAAATTCTATGTTATGTAGTTTGTGTTCAACCTGATTTGAATGTAGCCGGCCTCTAATTTTTTTTTTTTAAGCTGGAACGGCTATAATGTGTTAACATTTCAAACTGTTGAGTTACATTGATAAGACCTAATTAAAACTCATGTGTTGAATTTTAATTTGATTAACTTGCAAATTTCGCAGTTTGTGATCTACTGTTTATAAATAACCTTTTTTTAAATTCCAGTTTCGGAAAAGGTCAATTATGAATTTTTAAAAACCAAGAACATTTTAAGAATATTGAGGAAAAGACTTAAGCCCATCGAAAGCTACGTAAGCAGAAGCAAATGGAGCGACGCTCGCACGCAGGTCACACACCATTAAGTGCATTATGCGAGCTGGGCACACTTAGAGTCAGAATAACATCTTCCTTTGCAAATCTGCTTTGAAGCGGCCATTTTTTCTTCAGAATTGTGTCTTTAGAAAACGTTTGTCAGTCCTAGTAACTTCTCTTGAGCTGTGTTGATTCTATGAGTGGAAAATGTTTAAGCCATCAATAAAAAGATATTTACTGAGCTTCTACTCCATGTGGGTCGCTGAGGCCTCCACCCTAAGGAAGCTCACGAGAGAAATCATAGGTAGGGCATTAATGGGATTTAGAGTAAAGTGAGGCAGTTAGTACCCAAATGCTAAACTGTGTAATTGAAATTCAAATGATACATCGGCAGAAGTGACACCCTTCGGGGCACAAATTAACCCTTTGGGGGCCATGAAAGATTTATCGATTCCATCTGGGGATTGAATGTAGAGTCTGGAGATCTTCCGGGTAGTTTTACAGAAAAGCACCTCATGAATGCCTTAAGTGATGTTGGTTTAGACTTCTGAGGTCTAAGTAAAATGCGATTATTGGTTTTGTATGAGGAGGACAAATTCATATAGGACAGCATTAGATCACCAGATAGGTATCAGGAAAAAAAGTTCATATTTAACTTCAGCAAATCTACACTGATTCCAAATGCACTGGAATAACTGCCTTGTTATTTTTGCGTATGTGTTTACAACATACTCTTTTGTGTACTGGCCACATTTTTAAATATAGTTTTTATTAAAAATACTTCAAAAGATTTTTCAAAATATCATATTCTAAATTCTTTAACTCTAGTATGTGTACCTTTCTGGATTTTTAAATATGGATTGCAGTTTGTGGACACACACACACACACACACACACACAGGCACTTCCCCCTATTTATATAGTCACACGCATGCATGCATGGAAGTGAGTAGACCTGGCTGTCTATTAGTAAGATGTAGCATTCATGCAGCTGCTAGTCTGACATCTTTATGCAAATAAGACAAAGACAGTCCTTACTCTGGGGACTGAAGTCTCACCTCTCACCTCTAGGATGCTTAGCTTGATGGACACTTGTGATTTCAGCGCCCCTTGCCTTACTAGCCTGGGATTATTGTGCATTGTCTAATCTTGAGGGCCATGCATGTGATCCAGTTGTATACAGTGGTTATGGTGTTGGCTGACCTGGGTTCAAATCCTATTCCTACAGCTAATTAGTTGTGTAAAATTGGGAATTTAATTAATTTTTCTGGGCCTTGGTATCATCATTAATAACATAGGGATAATAATAATAGTATTAACTTACATAATCAAATTTTTTGACATACATAAGCCTCTTTGCACAGTATCCAGTATACGTATCTGTACTCGGAGAATCATGTCAGGCTTCTGTTTATTGACAGTCACATACACTATGGGTCCATCCCTTCTCTTTGATGGCAATTAAGTAATAAACTATGGAGGTAACTAGAAAGGAAAAGTAATGCAGAAATGATGATAAGGTTAACAATAACTCCATACATACTGTCATTTTTTTTTTGAATAAAACACTTAACACATTTATTATTTCATTTGCTGTACACCAAAACATTTTGAGATAACTGTTTACTATTCTTTTATATCTGGAGAAGTTAGGATATGATCCAGCAGCAATCAGCTCTGAACCCAAGGCAGTAAAAGAGCCTAGTTCAGCCCAGTTTTCCTGAGCTTACGTCCACTGACAGTTCTGTTTGACTTCAGCTACCTCTGCTTCAAACAAATCGCCCATATTGGGAGGACCTTTACACTTTAGGAGGCAATCTTTTTGTGTAATCATACCTGTCCTTTGCAAAAGCTGTAGGCCCACCAAATCATGCTCTCTTGGTCTCTTTTCCAGTGTACAGACGGACACTAGTGTTGACATGTTTACTCACGTGGTCCTTTCTTTGAAATGGGCTGCATCTCTAGAAGGCAGAGGTGATCCCACACATTTCACTCAGTGCCTGATGCATAAATGTCATTTAACAAATACAGCTGATTCACTTTATTCACAGTACTTATGTTCTGTAAAGTCCCCATGAACACTCAGTTAGCAACTACTGAACAGTTGCTCCTGGAGGAAATACAGGGTTAGGTTCCTTAGAGCTGCTGGCCTCAGCATTATCTTCAACCCACCAGTACATAATCTTGTTTAATGAGTGTTTATTTGCAGACTCTTTTTTTAATAGTTTGGTTCATAACATTGAACTCGTGGCCAGAAACACTAGAACTCATGGCAGAATGAAGCTTACCTAATACAAAAAATTTCTCCTTAAGGCACATCACTGGCTCTTGGGCTTGGGGACACTTAGCAGCAGTGCAGCCCTAGGGTTGGGGCCGGGTTAGACAGCAAAATCACCAACAAAAGGTACAAAGACATGGAAAATGTAACACTAAATCAACTGCAGAAAAGATACTTCTTTATAGTTTGAATGCTGAAACCAGAGAGCAGAGAATCCCTTTTCAGATGAATGCTAAAGCATCAACTGGGAACACGCATGTTGAGTGACACACATTTTTTTGCACCTTTGCATGTGTCTATGAATGACTGTGAAAGCACAGTATTGATTATGGGGTTGCAAATAAATTTTAGAGAGTAGGCAAATTTGCAAATGAAGAATCTATGAATAATGAGAATCAACTGTAGTTCTTCCTTTTCTGCATTTCCTTACCTAGCAACTATTGAAAATCAACCTTTGCTTCCTATTCCTATACATTGTCCCATCACAGCTTCTCTGTCTACACACCCATACTCACTATAGGGATCAGGGCTCATCCCAGGATTTCCATAGAAGAGGTGGAGGTGCTGGGAATATGGATGTCACCCTTGAACTGCCCTGAGCAGGGGATTTTTGTTGGGCATCTAACCGTGGACTCTTTCATTAACACTCATGGAAAGTCACTCCACCTTGCTTGGATGCTTACATATTGTTTAGAATCCTCTCCTTCCCAGCAACAGAAAGCCTTTTTTTTTTCTTTTTTCCCTTTTCTGAACAGATTTCAGTGTTGAAAGAGGTGCATTCTTTCATCTGGCAAAAGTTTCCTGAGACCAAATATAAAAATTGTCAAGAATAGATTCTTTTGAACAAACATATACATACCATCAAAGTGACAGAGAAGTTCTGTTATTGTCAGTGTGCATGGACCTTTGTATCTCTCTATTTTTTGCATGTGAAAATGGGGACAGGCATTTTGGGGACCTCTCTAATCTGTACTTTTGCTTTCCTGGGGATGGAGATAATGCACTTTCCAGAATGGTGGGGCAGCCTGTGAACCTTGTCAGGTCGTGGGTTTGCCATTAACTGTAGGCAGAGTCAGCCGACGGTGTGTCCCCCCTCTGTCCTCATCGGTCCCACTTCCTCTGTGACCCACACAGGCCATCATGGCGCAGCTGCCCCAGGAGGAGAAGGCAAAAATAGCTGAGCAGGTGGAGATATTCCACCAGGAGAAGAGCAAGCTGGATGCGGAAGTGGCCAAATGGGACGACAGCGGCAATGACATCATCGTGCTGGCCAAGCAGATGTGCATGATCATGATGGAGATGACGGACTTCACGAGGTGAGGCCCAGAGACAGGGGCGCTACGGCCTCTCATTAACCCCAGAAGCATGACAGGGGATATTAGCGTGTGAAAGCCTGCTGAAAAATTTAAATACTGTATCAAAGCAAGGTAGTGGTATTATTAAATTTACATGTGTAAGTCAAAATGTTCTGGACCTAATTCTTAGCAGGTGGGTCTTTTTGGTCAAGAAGAACAGATTCATTTTTGTGAATATTACTGTTTTAATTGTCTATCCAAAGTCAGTCATAAAATCAGACCCCTAGGTGTTGTGTGACTCATTTTTGGTGTGTGCTATTTTGTAATGTGTTTAAGTATTATTTTGAAGGTAAGGTGAGTGATTTGCTCATATCCTTTTAGAAAAAAAATATGCATATGTGTATGCATGTATATATGTAAATACCTTTAATGCTAGTTCATGATCTGGCTTTAATTTCAGCTCATATTTTATCCTTCATACAAAGAATCAGCTTTAAAAATCTGATTCAATAATTTTGGCAGGAAAATAAAAACTTTGTAAGTTTTATTCCCATTTGCTCTGAGCAGTGCTTATAATAAATCAAGAGACCAGTCAGAATTTTGTCAGGAGTCTTTTCTTCACCAGGGGACATTGCTGTTTTGCGACTGCACTTTTAGTCTCCTCTTTAAAGGGAGGTGACATTTCTGTCCTTCCAACCATCCAAAGGGCAAACCAAGGGAGAACAAAGCTCAACGGGAAGATGCTTAGATTTGGAGTCCAAATACCAGGTGAATTTGGGCCAGACTCACTCTCTTTCTTTATTTGAAAAATGAGAAAATAATGATTTTCTTATCCACTTTGCAGGAGAGTTTTAAAACCCAAAGAGATAATGTAATTGTAAATTATGCTTCCATACAAATGTAAGCTATCATTTTGCCATAGATTTATTTTTTCTGGGAAATACACACACACAGATACACATGAGCAAAGGTGTTTTAATGATTCAACCTGGTATTTGTTATTAAAAGTCTGTTAGGATATATGTCAATGTCAGAACATCATCTTATGGGTGACATTTTTTTTTTAAGGTTGTTGAATGCTTCTAATAAGAAAAGGCTACAATTGATTATAGTTAAAATAAAATATGGAACATCTCGGCCACATCCTCCTTACCCTTTACCTCTGGCCCATAGGTACAAATAGCATTGCTTGGCCCTTTCTCCAAACAGTTTTAAATTGTTTTTGACTTCAGTGGAATGACTTTACTGTTACGACAGTGACCTTCAAGACTTTTAAATGTCATTGTATTCATTAGAAGTTCAAATTTGTACATTTGGTTAGTCCCTGTTGGCTTCACAGATTTATTCCCCCCCCAAAATAATAATAATAATAGGAAAAAACAGTCTGAGCCATTACTTAAGTCTGAATTCACTACAAATCAGACTATCATGACGGCCTCAGTTGTTGCTCTTCAAGGCCTGCAGTGACTTAATTTGCTTGCTTCGACATTGTATTAGTATTTTATCTGATGGATATTTTGCAATCCATTAATAACATCACTTGCACAAATAATCTCATTAGCTTAAAATGAGTAATGAATGTCATCATGTTGCTAGTTTAGATCAGGAGAACATTTTATAATGCTCTTGATCGTATATAACTGTGGTCAAGGAAGAGATATATTTGAGGAGGTCTAGATGGTGTTAAATAAGGGAGACTTTCAATTAGTCAAAGTGTAGTTTTAAAAGTGAGAAGAAGGCTGCTTTAATTTCCTAGGGATTTCATATAATAATTTTATGCTGATTTGAATAATGAAATGTCTGGAATGCTACTGGTTATCATTTTTCCCACTGCCTGATGAGTAGTTTTGTGCCCTTTGTGAGGGCGCAGGGAGGGGTACAGTTATTAATGACCAGGGAAACAGAAGAATGTCTGAACTGGAAATGGAACACAGCAAGCTGAGACTGGATCTGCACGGTCTCTTCTTTGCAAAGTGGGAGCTGAACTGAGCCTCTCTTTGAGGCCTCCACCTCAGTTCACTGCACTCGACCGTATGTGTTATTATTGCCCTTACATCCTCCAGTTCAAGGAGGAATAATTTCAGCTCTATACCTCTAATGATGCCTGTGTATTACATTCTCTTATGTAAAGGAACAGATACAGCTGATCAAAAATTGGAACTTGGCTACTCTTCTCGAATCATATGTCTAAAGGGCACTTGGGCACAAAAAATACCTTTGCATTTATTCCCTTGTTTTATTCTGATCGGTCGCTAACTCATTACTTTGATTCAGTAATCTCAATGATAGCCACTTCATTATTATTAAAATTGGAGAGGTTCTGCCTCGTTATTTGTGTAATAACTTCTTCGTGGAGGATGAAACTGATTATACCTTCCTGTTCAGTTCTCAACTTCCACCTCACGGGCAGGGGAGGAAGCAGTGTCCTGTGGGGTGAATCCATATTTCTCATGTCCTTTTCAGAAAGAAAGAGCATGTGCCAGTCTTGCATCCCAATAACAAAAAGGTGTGCGTAAGGGGGCAGCTCAGGAAAGAAACTCAAATTTAATTGTAAGGCAAGGAAAAACTGTCTTTTGAGATCAACTGTAAATTCTGATCTTTAAGGGAATGGAGTTCAGGCTTAGAAAACAAATCAGGGTACAATCAACTCAGTAAGATATTGAGCACTAGACTCAAAATCTAATCACCCCACGCTTCCCTAACTTCATCCCTACCTTAGTTCAGACACTCAGTGCCTTAGCCCAGGTATCACGTGACTGGTCCCTCAGTTCCAATTCTTGACACTTGTCAATCCATGCCCTGTTACATCTGGCCATTAAAGGGCAACCTTTGCACCAAAACTTTCATTAGTTCCTCTTTTCCTAGAATAAAATAAAAATTAAGTTTGCTATCCAACCCCTACCTTTATTGACCCTTAGACTTCCTTCTCAATTTTGTACATAGTTGCCCTTCAACTTCAAGGCCATAATATAGATGTTACTTCCTTGGCTAGTTCTACTCTTGGTCCTGCAGTCTCACCCAACTCCTCAATAATCCCCAGACTCATTCCATTTTTCTACTGTGCTGTCTTTATTTTGCTTCAACCAGTGGGTGAAAGTGATATTTTCTAAGTATATTTTATGGAACTTTGGCTCTAAAAGGAGGTTTCTATGATTTAATACATTTGCAAATACACTCCTTACGTACTCTATCTCATTATTGGAGAGTCACATTATATTGACAAATTAGAGGTATTGAGAAAGCTATGGCAAACAAAGCTTTAATTTGGATTAACTCAGAATTTAAGACGTGTGGGTTCTAAGAACATTAACTCACATTTTTTTCATATTAATACCTATTACCTTTTCATGAAATAAATATGAATGAGTTAGTAAATTGTAGATAGGGATGCAGGAATCGTTTTCCATGACCCTCTTTTTTTAGAGTGACCACTTCCTGGGAAAGCTTCCAAATATTGACCCTGGTATAAGAAGCTCCCATTACCCAAAGAAAGAAGGTCACAGCGATCTATATGGTAAAGCCAACTCAACGGCTTGCTGTTCTTTCTAAAAAAACTAAAAACATGTTCCAGATGGAACGATATGATGGATTCTGGCTTTAAGGTCACCTCATAGCACCTTTTAAAACACTCAGAATAGAGAACCTAGTCTAAGGTAGGGAAACATAAAGGGTATAAGACATCATTTAAATACTAGGAGCTACAGCCCATGGGTCCAGTCCCTTTGCCAATATTGCCTTCCACTACTTATAATCTCTTTTCTGAGCCTGGTTTTTTGTTTGTTTTCTTTCTGCTGGCAATTTGTTTCTTTTTTCTGCACCCACTTCACATTATTCAGATGACTGGCTCGTTGAAACCTGTGCTGTCCAATGCAGTAGCCACTAGCCACTTGTGACTACTTAAATTAACTGCTTTTTATTATGGTGAAAAACATATGCAATTAAATTTACCATGTTAACCATTTTTAAGTATACAGTTCTGTGGCAGTAAGTACATTCACATTTTTACGCAGTCATCACTGCCATCAGTGTTCAGAAATTTTTCAGTGCCACTGAATACCAACCACCTCAGCCTCTGACAGGCACCATTCTACTTTCCATCTCAATGAATTTGACTACTCTTAAGTATCTCATTTGAAATATATTTTGTCTTTTTGTGACTGGCTTATTTTACTTAGTATAATGTTCTCAAGGTTCGTCCATGTTGTAGTTTGTGTCAGACTTCCATTCCTATTTAAAGCTAAATAGTATTTCATTTTATGTATGTATCATATTATGTTTATCCATTCATTCATTGTTAGACACTTGGATTGATTCTACTTTGGCTGTTGTAAATAATGTTGTTGTGAACATGCATGTAGAAATATCTCCTTGAATCATGCTTTCAAATCTTTGATGTATATGCCCGTAATTGGAATTGCTGGATCATATGGTAATTCTATGCTTAATTTTGTCAGGAACCTCTTCACTGTTTCGCCCAGAAGCTATACCATTTTACATTCTCATCAATGGTGCAAAGGTTCCAACTTCTTCACATCCTCACCAACACTTCCTATTTTCTGTTTGTTTTTACAGAGTGCAAGATGGTATCTCATTGTGATGTTGATTTGCATTTCCCTAATGATTAGTAATGTTGAACACCTTTTCATATGCAGATTGGCCATTGTTTATCTTCTTTGGAAAAATGTACATTCAAGTTTTTTGCCCAATTTTTAATTAGGTTGGTTGAATTTTAGTGTTGAGTTTTAGGAGTTTTTATGTGTACTGGATAATAACCTCTTGTTAGATCCATGACTTGGAAACATCTCTGAATCTGTGGGTTGCCTTTATATTCTGTTGCTTATGTCCTTTGCAAAGAAGCTTTTTCAAATTTGGACATGGTCAAAGTTATCCATTTTTCATTTCTTGCCTGTTCTTGCTCTTATATGTAAAAAATCATTGCCAAATCCAATGCCATGATTTACCCCAATGTTTTCTTGTAATATTTTTTATAGTTCCTGTGTGAAGGTCTTTGATCCATTTTGAGTTTAATTTTTTTATATGGTGTAAGATAAGGGTCCCACTTCGTTCTTTTGCATGTGGATATCAACTTTCCTAACACTATTTGTTGAAGATATTGTCTTTTTTCCATTGATTGGTCTTGACACCCTTGTTGAAAATTATTTTACTCTACTTATGAGGATTTACTTCTGAGCTCTCTATTCTGTTCCATTGATCTGTATGTCTGCTTTTTTGCTGGTAATACACTTTTTTCATAAAGTATAATTGACTTACAATATTCTTTTAGTTTCAGGTGTTTATCATAGTGGTTTGATATTTTTAAACATTACAAAATGATCCCCACAATAAGTCTACTTACCATCTGTCATCACACAAAGTTATTATAGTAACATTGACTGTGTTCCCTATGCTGTATATTACATCACCATGACTTCTTTATAACTGGAAGTGTGTCCTTGATCCAAATTAACCTAATTTGCCCACTTGTCAACCCCTCTTCCCTTCTAGAAATCAACTTTGTTTCCTGGATCTATGAGTCTGTTTGTGTTTTGTTGTATTTGTTTTGTTTCTTAGAATCCACATAAAAGTGAGACCATACAGTATTTGTCTTTTTCAGTCTGATTTATTTCAGTTAGCATAATACCCTTCAGGTCCACCATGTTGTTGCAAATGGCAAGATTTCATTCTTTTTTATGGCTGAATGATGTTCCATCATCTGTCTATCTATCTCACATCTTCTGTATCCAGTCATCTATTGATGGGCACTCAGGTTGCTTCCCTATCTTGGCTATTATACATAGTGCTCCAATGACCATAGGGATGCATACTCCAAACTAGTGTTTTCATTTTCTTCAGATCAATACCCAGAAGTGGAATTGCTGGATCATATGGTAGTTGTATTTTTAATGTTTTGTGGCTGCACCAGTTTACATTCCCATAAACTGTACATGAGGGTTCCCTTTTCTCCACATTCTTTCCAATACTTGTTACTTTTTGTCCTTTTGATCATAGCCAATATGAATGGTGTGAGGTGATACCTCACTGTGGTTTTGATTTGCCTTTCTCTGATGATTACTGTTATAGAGCATCTTTCCATCTGTATGTCTTCTTTGGAAAAATGTCTATTCAGGTCCTCTGCCCATCTCTAAGACCAATGTCGAGGAGCTTACTGCCTAACGTTTCTTCCAGGAGTTTAATAGTTTCAGGTCTTATATTCAAGCCTTTGATCCATTTGGAGTTGCGTTTTGTGTATATGGTATAAGATAGTGGTCCAGTTTCATTCTTTTGCATGTGACTGTTCAGCTTTCCCAGAACCATTTACTAAAGAGACTACCTTTCCCCTCTTTTGTCCTATTGGGCTGCTTTGCCATGAATTAATTGACTGTATTTGTGTGGATTTATATTTATTATAAGGTAATACACTTAATCATGCAGAATTAAAAAATGGTACAAGATTTAAGCATAAAGAAGACCAGAGGAAAGGATTACCTTTTCAATAAGTATTCAAAGAACAATGGTTACTGTTATGGAAAAATAAAGTAGGAATATGATTCCTACCTCACCTTACAAGCAAAAACCTAAAGTGCAGCTGAATTTAATATCTGAATATGAAAAGGAAACTTGAAAATTTTAGAGTAAAATGGGGAAATATTTTTATTATCTTGGAGCAGAGACAAGCGTTTCTTTCTTTTCCCCAACTTTATTGGGATATAGTTGTCATATAACATTGTGTGAGTTTAGGTATATGATGTGTTGATTTGATACAAATATATATTGAAAAATGATTACCACCATAGCATTAGCTAACACCTCCGTTAAGAAAGAACTTCTTAAACATGTGAAAAGTACAAATTATAGTAGAAATGATTGATGCATTTGACCACAATAAAATGAAAATTTATATTTTTAAAAACTGTAATAAAAGTAAGCATAAAGGCTACGACTGGAAGGAGTAATTTGCAACATGAGCAACTAACCAGAGATCATAACCCAAAATATCTAAAGAGCTTAGACAAGCAATTTAGGTGGAAACAAAAAAGTCAGTAGAGAAATGTGTGGAAGACTTGAATGAACAACACAGAGAAAAGGAAGTGAATAATTAATAATAATCAATAAGTGATAAAGAGAGACTTGCCTCTGTCATAACAGAAATAAAAATTTTTTTCATATCCATAATATTGACAGAAAAGCAAGTGAATAAGTATTATTAATTTATGAAATATATCTACAGAAAAATGCATTAAAGGAAGTGTACAACTTAAATGTTACTGTAAGGTAGCCTGCATAAGCGTCACCCAGCTTCAAAGCCCCCATATACCTCTTCCAGGTCACAATACTCTTTCTCTCAACTGTGTTTTAATGCATTTTGACTTTGACTTTGACAGTGGCGTCCAATCTCTTAGCATTAGTATTCGTAGTATTTGCTGAGTTCCATGGAATAAGTACTCCCATCCTGGCAGATTTTTCAAGCTACCGGCCTATCTGCTGATTTATCAAATTCCCCAAAATTATCAGTCAGCTCTTGTGAGCAAGTATAAA
The DNA here is from genome assembly GCA_029783875.1 of Phataginus tricuspis. NCBI lineage: Eukaryota > Metazoa > Chordata > Mammalia > Pholidota > Manidae > Phataginus > Phataginus tricuspis. The sequence continues at coordinate 4,269,223 of JAQQAC010002629.1, forward strand.
TAAACCCACCCAGAACACAAGTGCCACTTTATTTCTTTGCCTTTTCTTCCTCTCCTCCTTTTTTATTTTAACAAAATAGTTTTACTACCAAATAAGTATTCTTCAATAAATAGTTTGTATTAGCTACTTCTGATAATATCAATATTGTTACTTAATAAAATTGTTTTCAAATGACTCTTCCTTTTCTGTTTCCTGTGTGTTTAAATAGCATTGGTATTATCTTATTTTTAAAGGTTTAGTGAATTCCTCTGTGAAACCATCTGGATTTACTGATTTTCTGGCCAGCTTTCACTTTGACAGTCTTATTTATTTCTTCCACGGAAATCAGACTCTAGATTTTCCAAACTCTCTTCCAGGTTAACATTGGTAAATCCTATTTTCCTAGAAAGTTATTTCATCCAGATTATCAAATTTATTTACAAGTATTTAAGGAAAGTAATTTTATGATAGTGTTAATTTCCTGTTTTCAAAAGTCATTTCACTCCTGCCTGCCTGTTTTACTTTGGAATATTTTCTCCCATTTTTTTGTCTTGAAAGCAGTGTAAGTATATTTTCTACATCATTTTTACATTTTTTTGAGCTAGTTTTAAGATTGATTTATTTCCAGTGTTTTATTATTTTCTAACTCATTAATCTGACAGTTTTGTTTCTTCTTACTTCCTTCTAAATTCTTGAGTCAGATAATTATTGTTTTTGTTATTTCTTGCATGTTAATGTGTAGTTAAGGCTGTGGATTTTTCTTGGGGATCACTACTTTAGCTGTTCTTATAAGAATGAAATCTATATAGCAAAGAAAGTCCTGAACTATGATTCAGGACATAGAGGTTATAGTCCAAGTTCTTTTTGCATATCTTTGATGTGTCGCTTAGATTACCTCCTTCAGTTTCAGTTTCCTTAGCGAGAATATGAGGAAATATTTGCTCTCAAAACTTCTGTTTTGCTCTCTAGTTTCATGAAATACATCCCTATCACCAGCCTGTGGCTCCCAAGAATTGTTTTTTCTTTCCTTGAAGTATAATTGATATACACCATTATATCAGGTTCAAGTATACAACATAGTGATTCTGCAGGTAACTACATTTTTAAATGCTCACCCCAACTAGTGTAGTTACTGTCCACATAGAAAGGTATTACAGTATTACTGACTATATTATCTATGCTGTACTTTCATCCCCATGTCTCCTTTATGATTGAGATTTTGTGCCTTTTATCCCCTTCACCTACCTCATAAACCACATGAACCCCTCCCCCATGGTAACCACCAGTCATTTCTCAGTGTCTATGAGTCTACTGCTGTTTTGTTTTCAGTTTCTACATATAAGTGAAATCATATGGTATTTGACTTTCTCTGCCTGGCTTATTTCATTTAACATAATACCCTCCAGATCCATCCATGTTGCTGCAAATTGCAAGATTTCTTTCTTCTTATGGCTGGATAATATTCCATTGTGTTTATGTACCACATCTTCTTTATCCCTTTGAATATTTATAGACACGTGGTTGCTTCCATATATCTTGGCTATTGTCAGTAATGTGGCGATAAGCATAGGAATACTTACTTTTTTGATCAGAGATTTTGTTTTCTTTAGGTAAATTCCTAGAAGTGAAATTACTGGGTATATGGTATTTCTGTTTTTAGCTTTTCAAAGAACCTCCACACTGCTTCTCATAGTGGCTGCATTCCCAATAACAGTGGAGGAGGGTTCCTTTGTCTCCACATCTTCTCCAACTTATTTCTTGTCTCTTGCATAATCTGAATTGAGTCTACAGTATGCACTCTAAATTCTCAAAGTTTTAGAAGTAATACTGGTGAGTCTATGAACTGTCATCTCTGGTGTAATCACAAAAGATGCTTCTAATCATTCTTTGGCTTCGAGATGGGGTTATGAGCTTCAGGCAAATTCAGGTCTCTATAAATGTTCTTTACTAACTTAGCACATTTTGTCAGAATCAACCAATTGTTGAAAGATATGTAAGTTTCATGAGGAAGTGTTTCAGATTCTTTGAAATTCTTGAAATAGACAAACACATGATTGTTAGTAAAGAAAAATCAAGCAGAGTGCAGCTTTTTATAGATTAGGATGGATTAAGATACAGGCAAGATAACAAATATTGAATCAGAATAAAACTGCAAAAAAGCGATTGTCCAAAGTCTAGAAATTATAGAGAAATACATAATAATGAGAACATAATTAAACATTGACAAATTCTGCATCTAAAGTTTCCCTTAAAAATATGAAACAAAAATAAGGAAAGTTTGTCTAGCAATAATTATTTTAAAGTAATGTTAGAGAATGGAAGACAGATTGTCACAGTATTTGTCACATATTAACTCATCCATAGAACATAAAATTTGCATGTAAAATCCCTGTCCAAATTTAAAAATCTAAATAGCAGGTGGAAAAAATAATCAGTGTCCTTTGTGGAAGAGCTAATGTTACCACAGGAAAATGAAATACCAAGTTTTAAATTTCTCTCTGTGTGCATTTAAGCATTGACATGAACACGGTATATTTTACTTTTAGCTACTAATAGTGAAAAGTGCCAGCAGGGAAATGAGAAGGGAAACTGAACAAAATGCCCTTCATTTACATTTATTTTGTGAAGCCATTTTAAGTCTTCCATTTTATAAAATGTTATTTAACAATGGCAAATCATTGCCCACCCTCTGTAACGCTACGCTTTCTAAATAAATCACTTCTAAGTAGTTTTTCTCTGCATCTCACCACATTACTAACTATAGGAATGTAATTTTGTAGCCATAAAAAAAAAATTTATTGATTTTCAGATGCACATAAGGGGACCAGAATAAGTAACAATGCTTTAAAATAAGGATAAATGTATTTAATCTATTATTTTATTTACCTTTCAAGAAAAAAGAAGTTACGTGCTACATTTTGTTTAAAGATGTATGCTGCAGCATAGTTTCCTTGTCCTTTATAATAAATATTTAAAAAACAGGTGGTAGCAAACAGTTTGCCACATTGAAAACCTTATGTGAAAATTTGGGGACAGCGGTTTGAAGCACAAAGACATCTATTGTCATTCAGGCTTTTGTATGTTTCTTCCTAAGTCAGTGCCTGAATCACACAAGCCAGTGAGAGAAAGATTCCTGGAGTTCTGGCTGAACAGTTTCCAGTTATATGTACAAGAGACAATGACTTCTCAAAGTGTCAAAGTAGACTTAAAAATACAATTAGTAATAGTGCCGGACGTGGTATGAAAGAGAACACCTATGTGCATTATTTTGGCCAAACTCCGGTATAAGTTGAGAATTTATCCCCACGGCCTGTGTAAGCTTAGATGAGTTCATCATTTTCCCTCTGCACCTCTTCCCTATGGGGATGATGACGTCTATTTGCTAGGTTTGTAGTGAAGACCAGTGAGTAGTGTATATAACAACATTGGCACAGAGTGAGCATTTAAGGTTACATTCCCGTTGTCCTTGCAGTGATCATCTTTTCCAATGAGCTACTGTTTAAAAATGTGGACATCACGTAAAGAACAAAATGTGAGCACACACACTTCAAAATAGGGAAAAATATTCCCTAGAAGTGAATGGAAGTAAAGGGAACTATTACTATGGAAATTTAAGTCAGTTGAGAAAACATTCAAAATTCTTCTCACATGGCCAGAGCCGAATCAAATATGAAGGGAGAGTCCTGGGCAAACGATATGATAGATTTGTCTATTCCTTGTCATAAAGTGGATCACTAATTATGTCGCGTATGTCCTTTCAGAGGCAAAGGTCCATTGAAAAATACATCTGATGTCATTAATGCTGCCAAGAAAATTGCTGAAGCAGGTTCTCGAATGGACAAATTAGCCCGCGCTGTGGCTGATCAGGTAAGTGTAAGAGGGAAGGGCAGGCGCGCGCTGAGGGGGGTTATTAATTAGAACTTGGGTTCCGTAATGGGTTTTATGCACCCTACAGAAAGCTTCCGAAGGATAACTGTGGAGAATCACTAACATTTTACAAACGGTCCTCTAATTCTGCTGAGACTGAGCTATGTATGGCAAAGGTGGGTTCAGTTTAGGAGCGACTCCTAAGGGTTGTGATCAAAATTCCTTGAGAAAGACGAGCGCCCTGTACATAGGAGACATAACCTCCAGAGAATCGTGGATTATCCCAGCTGCCCTCATTCAGAAAAGCAATTACACTGCAGAAGGGGGAAGCCAAAGAAAGAACTTCACCTCTTTTTATTTCATACTGATCTCACGGGAATGATGATGTTTTTTAATTCATAATAATTTACGATCTAGCATAAATGGACTAATGCAAACAGAACCTGCAGATTTTAGTTTTATTTTCATCCTGACTCAAAGGCTTCAGAGATGAATGGAATTCTCAGATATCCTTTGTGATTGTGATTTCATACTGAATTAGGATACATGTGAAAATAATTCTCAATCTCACCTTGCATGTCTGAGTGTATTTCCACAATTTTCATTTTATTTGGCTTGAATTGGGACTCTCAAATCCTATTCTAAATATATCTTATTGCAATAATGCTCCATTCCTTGTAAAGGTACTTTAGGTAATAGACTTTTCCAGATAACCGATGCTTATCCCTTTAAGTAACAGTGGTTTACAGTTTGTACCACTTTAAAAGGAAAATGTCTTAAAATATGAAATAAGGTTTTGAAATACAAAATATTATATGAACTATTATTTACATGGAGACAACATTGTGATCATGAATTTGCTAACTAGACTACCATGTAGTGATGCTCTCTGGAGTCACTGAAAGATATAAGATGGTTTCCCTCTTCATAAAAGGCCCTAGCTTCCTATGATTTTTGAGTTGCTTATTATAGTGTTTCTCCCTCAATCCTTAATATTGGGCTGTTTCTCTAAATACCTGTGTCTTCAACATCCCAGATTCTATAATCCTCCAAATCAATACCAAATTTAGTCATCTTCCAAAGACTGAAAGAAAAGCAAATGATTAAACTGTTAGCATTACTTTTAAAATAAGCCAACAGATTTGTCTCATTTTTATTTTTTTGCATATACAAGGGCTAATCCAGGAGAATGTTCTTTGCTTTCTTTTGAATTTTTGAATTAATAGTGAAGATAACTCATTCATAATACTACCATAATCTGAGAACTCCCCAAATTTGTAGGCGTTGAGGAGCAAACCATTTCTAAATTGCTAATTTCAGGGTACTATCAACTGCCAGGCTTCCTGCAGTTTTCATGTAAATGAGAGGAGAGACAGAACATACTGGAAAATATGTATGCATGTACGCAAACAAAATGTGCCAACCAGGAAAGAATGCCACAGTCTGTTCTGTGCGTGCTGAGATGTGTTGGGATGAGCGGGGTCACCAGAGATAGGTGGGTGACTCTAAAAGAGTTTTGTTAGGAAGGACTCCTTCCTGGAAGTGAAAGTAGATGGAAACTGGGCGGCTTTCCCATTATCCTCTGAATCTTGATGACTGAAACTACTTTTCAATCTGTTTAGGCTCCTTCAGTTCAATATTTTTTATCATGATTCTTGTGTATGATCTTGCATTTTTGGACTCTTATTTCCAACAATTATGCAACGTGAAGCCCAACACAGTTTTGATACCTGGAAAACCCACCACATGTGCACACACACGACCCAGGATTCTAGATGTATTATGAGATTAAGTGACAAAGAATTTAAAAGCTATTTCATAACTTTTAAAATACACAGACAAAGGTTAAAAACAGCCCTTCCATTGGTGGCATTCTTACTATCATCAGCTGTGAAGCAACTTACAGATTTCCTCATGTCTTGTCTAAATAAGACATTTCTTTCTCAAATTGTGCACCTATTTCCATGGCATAAGAGCTGGTTCTCTTGGTCCCTCATGCATTTATGCGTATTTTAAGTGTTTCAGCTTAAATAATAGAATGAGCATGACCATGAAGTGGATTTCTTGCCTTTATTTTGCCTGAAAATATTTTTATGAAGATTTGAGATATGCACGCAATATAAACTTTTTACGGACTGTTGCACTTTTAATTACTGTTCCATTGAGATAGAACTTCCAGTTTAATTTGCTGCAAGGTATTTTTATCAGAAGCCTTGTCATCCCTCTAGGGAGATATCATTTTAAAGTTAATTCCTTTCAGTATATGGGTCTCTGGAGTAGGATAAATATTACAGGATGGAAAGCTAAAAACAGTCTCTCTGGTATTTTTTCATGATAAATGCAGTTAGTGAAAAAAACATACACAATGGTAAGTTTTATATATAAAAGAGACCCCTTTGTCATTTATTAAATAAATGGTTATGTCAAAACCCTGGCTTCCCCTCTCTCTTGAGCGCAAAAGAAACTTAGCTGGAGTCTTTTTCTCATACTCTTGTTCTAAATAAGATACTTCAGTTTGGGCTGTTGGTACTTATTTCTTGCAGTGTTTCATCAAGGATCTGGTGATTATATGTCCTTTGCAAGTGCCAAATTGAGCCAGAACAACGGGATTCCCCAGAGAATCTTGAGCTGAAAATTTGATAGCAATAGAAATATATTTCAATTACTGAATAACCCTTGGCACTGGAACCTCAGAAATGCTTTAGAGAGAGAGTCATGTAGATGTCTGGGAGTATTCAGCTAAGCTCAGCACGCCTTTATGGACATCTACCCACTGAAGTCACAAAGATAATTCAAACTCCCTGGCCATAGTTAACTGGTGCATCCTTTGAAGGGCTCTGTTGTTACTCTTACAAGTTTATTTAATTGGCTTTAAATTCATTCTACACAAATCTATTTCTCTTAGGGTGGTCATGATCTTCCTCAGAGTCTCTTGTTTGAAGGAAGTTTATCATGTTGCTGAAATTTTGATAAATATGAAAATCCAAACAGTGTAACAAACTTCCTCTAATGAGCAATGCCATTTTTAGAAAGCCAACAGAAACAAGTGATTTTTTCCCCCCAACTAACTGAATTGAAACTCTCCCCTAGGCTGTGACAGAGAGATTGCCACACGGAGCAACCTCCTAGCATCTGTTGCTTTGGTTGTTCATATTAAAATAACTTTGCACATAGTGAACACTGAATGGACCACTAGGAAAAAAAAAACTAGCATATTTAGTTTTCTTTAGCAGGTTAGGAGACAACTGATAAAAATACTCACAAACATGTACAGAAGTCCCAATAAGACTTTCTGGAAGATCTTCAATATTCTTTTCATAGAATTTTATCAAAGTAGAGCTAACCATTCCAAACTGTTGTCTGTGGCCTTCCCAAAATGCACGATAAAGAAGTTAAGTTAAATGGATATAATGAAGGTATAGGATACTGAACCCTTTTCTCTCCCAGCTTTTATAAGGCAAGTGTTTCAAACTGAAGAGTATTTACTAATTGAGAACACTTTGTTTAATGTCTTATAGTGTCCTGATTCAGCATGTAAGCAGGATTTATTAGCCTACCTTCAACGAATTGCCTTGTACTGCCATCAGCTTAATATCTGCAGCAAGGTGAAGGCAGAAGTGCAGAATCTGGGAGGAGAGCTCATTGTGTCAGGGGTAAGCTGGGACTCGGGCTTCACGGTTTAAGTTTCCACTGTTGTACTTTCAAGGCGAGCATTCTTGGCAACAGTACTGCTAACAAAACACCGAACTACATGATTCATAGGGAGGTTGTTTTGTTGTTTTGTTTTTTTTTTAAATAAATGTTATCGCCATTATTCCAGACCTTACAATAACTCACAAAGAGCAATTTGATTTTCCAATTACCCCATGTTTATACTAGCCTTGTAAAATCTCCATTCTTTACAAGAAAACTAATTTCATAGTCTGGAAACTCATTGCCAAGCTGTGACTATTAGAATTATTGGGAGCTTTTGCATAGTTACTCATTGTGAGTCTATTTCCCTTTGTTAGTCCTAGTAATTTTCATTCTCTGTTCAGGAGCCAGCCTCTCTGCATGTGGACTGTGTTCACATGTTAGAGACGATGAAAACAGTAGGAATTCAGTGCCCAGGTTCCAATGCATACTAGGTCAACAGTCAACCTGAAAGCCAGAAAATTTTTATATTTAATGCAGGCTGATGTGCTGTTGCCAAAAACTAAGAGAGTTGTCACACACTAACAATGCCATAGTCTTTGCTCAGTCACTCACTCCAGCATTTCCCCTTGTCATGAAAATAAAAGTATCTCGTCCATTTTCATCAAATGCAAAAAAAAAATTGTAAGTTCAGTGAATAGTAGTACCAGGGTTTCTTGGCAAGATTTCCAAAATGTATGTGTTGAGGTTCTTCACCTTGGCTTTCCTCCTCCTCCGGTCCCTTTCTTTCAGCAGAAGGTGCTGTCTAATGTGAAGTGTTGGCGAATTCCAAAGCGTGGCTCTGCCACCTTTCGTTCTTTTCCCAGTCAACCACGCTGCTGCCGTTTACTGTAGCCTTACCAGGAGCAACTTTAGCAGCATGGTGAATGACTTGTGAGACTCAGACTGGTCATGAAGCTTAATTCTTCCCCAAGTTATTTTCAGAAATTTGGCACATTGACCATTTGATAAAAATATGTGAAAAAAAAAATCTTTGTTGAACCCAAAGGTTTCCGTTCCTATATTGTTTGGCTGGCAGAAAACATAGCTGGGAAAAGAGCTGATCTGGCTTGCATGGAGATGCCATCTGGAAAGCCTATTCCACGCAGTCCCACTAAAACCCAATAAATTGGCTATTGTGTGCCTATTCCCAATGCACCATCACCTCTTTGCATTTTCAAAACGATTCTGCCTCAACATTCTTCAGAAACCAAGAGCAATCTGTCTTGCAATGTGTCCTTTCTGCCAAGTTGGTAATTACGAAGATTCTCTCTGCCAAGAAGTGATCAAAACATTGCATCTCCTTTGCTTCCTTTCTTATCTTCTGCCTCGATGGTATAGCTTCCCATGCCATTCAGCCTTCATGTCCATCTGTACACAGCACCTGTGGAACCGAGTGCTTTTTGTTTAGCTTGCCTCGTGTGCTTTCATTTGTTACTTTCCAAATCTTATTATTTACATGGATGCACACAGCATCTGTGTGGATCTCCGACTCCACAGCCTCATGCAGGTGGCAGTTCCCCGGCAGAGTTGCTCTCCACCATCCTCTCAGTACTCATTGTTCATCACTGCCTCCAGAGCTTCACTCCATTGTCTTTTCCTCATTTAGATGTAGTCCAAACCATCACTGGCTTTCATCACTTGCACTGTTGGCATTTGCAGAGGTGTTTGAGATTGAGAACACCATCAAGAAGCCTGTTTCCTTCTTTGGGTCTTATTGGCAAAGTTTGTAAATCCTTGCATGGGAGAAGGCTTCTTTGGGAGGAATGCTATACGACTGTATAATGATTCTGAGTCAAATGCATTATAAAGGTTTGCTATATGCTGCTTAGTTATGGGCCTACTCTTGGCCTCATGGTTTGTTTTTTTCCCCAACTTGATTGCTATTTGGTGCCATACCTGCATCTGTACTCTGCTTTTTTGCTACTTCTGCCTCCATCTTAGTCTTCATCCTCCTTCACTAATGGCCAATGGAGAAAAAACAAAAACAAAAAATACAGTATGTTTATGCTAAAAAATAGTCCCAAATGACTGCCTTCAGTTCTAAAAGAGTCAAGAATGTGAGACCCCCATACACACAAACTTTCAATGATTTTGCCAAGAAAGTGCACCCAGGCTTCGGACTAAATTAATTTTATTGTCTGGCATGACAAAGTCGCTATATTTTTAAGGAGAAGCCACCGTAGTCTAATGTGCAATCAAGAAAAGAGAAATACTTACACGTTCCTTCTTCCACCTTGTGTTTACATGCATGGGATTCAAAGCTGTGGCTTCCTCTGTGAAATATATGAAAGCCCTCAGGAAGGTATATTTGTTAGACTTCCAAGTTTTCTGCTAAGACATAAGAGATTGGATACATTATTTCCCTTTTGCCAAGAAAACCGATTTGGAATTCAAAATGGAGAGCCATGTTTTTACAGCCTTGAAGTAGCCTGATGAATGTGTTACAAAAGTGCACAGTTTGATTGGCAGGATGTCTGTGTTTTATGTCTATGTGCACAGACCGGGAGAGGCCTCTTGTGTTGTATCAGCCTTTGGCTTGAGAGGTGGGGCAAGAATACTCAACAGGTCATTGGGGAAATGAGCATAAAATCTCTTTGTAGTCATGATGGGGAATTAGAGAAATAAAGCAACCCAGGATCTATGCCTACAAATGCTCACTCACACTGCTGTATAATAAGCACCATTAATTTTCTGGCTGACAATCTATTTTTTTCAGACCTTTCTCAACAGCCAAAAGATGCCACTCTTATTAAATCTCAGGATGCATTTGTAAGCCAGTTCAGCTCGACCTGGTTGCTAAGGGGATAATGAAAAAGGAAAACATTTTTTTTTTTTAACTAACAGAGTGATACAAATCTTAAAGTGAAAGAAGAGGAAACTGAGGTCCAGAAGATTAAACACTATTCATTTCTAAATTGGCTTTATGTTTGCTTAGTTTGTGGTTTGTTTGTTTAATCTCTTAAACCAGTTTACATGCTTTTTGGAAAAAGGAATGTGGAAAGCAGAAGGGAAGAGAAGGAAGGGGTAGAGTAAGAGGGACGGGACATGAATGAAGGAAGGAAAAAACAAAGGAAATAGGAACGCACCACAGCATCTCATATTCGTTTAGTCCAGGTGATATCCATTCAGTGTGACAGTATCAATGTGTCCATTCAATGTGTCACATTAAGCCAAGTATGTAAAGATATTTTAAATACAAATAAGTTCCAACATCATGATAAGGAAGTTACCCATACATTTGTCATGTTTTTTTAATAGTTTATTTTGGTATCATTAATCTACAATTACATGTGCAATATTATGGTGATTTAACTACCCGCTTCATCAGGTCCCCCCCACCAACCCCATTACAGTCACTGTCCATCAGCGTAGAGAGATGCTATAGAGTCACTACTTGTCTTCTCTGAGTTGTACAGCCCTCCCCGCGCCCACCCAACATTATGTCTGCTAATCGTAATGCCCCTTTTCCCCCTTGTCCCTCCCGTCCCACCCATCCTCCCATTTGTCATGTTTTTAATTAATTTTTATTCACTGGGTTTCAGAGGATTTAATGGGTTCTTTTAAATTTTAAAATGGAGATAAATATGGATCTTGAGAAATAAAAAGCATTCCATAACCTTTGATTGTCTTTAGCTACACAAAGATTTATACTTTGTGCATTATTCTGGATGAGACTGGAAACAATAATGTAGAATTTTAGAATGTGGAATGCTGAACATCAAGCATTCTGATAAAACTGAAAAACTCCACCTAATTTTTTTTTTTTTAAGTTTAAATACAATAGGAGCCCCATTGTAACAATGAAGCCAGAAGGTAAAAGCAAGAACCCTGCTCAGGACAGGAATTTAACGGTCTGGTCAGAGGGGAAGGGCACTGATGTAACTTAAGCTGAGTCCACATGAAAATTCTACAAGTTTTAATAAATTTAATTGCACATAAATGCTTTTTCATGCTAACAAAATACAGGAACAAAGTTTGGAGTTAGGAATGTTAGTTCCCCAGGCCCTCAGGCCGATGGAGCGGAGCCCTGACCTATTCCGGAGGGACTGGGTATTTTGCCCTGATGTGTGCCTTTGTTCCTCGTCCTTGAAGTCTCTTCTGCTCTTGAATTCCTCTCAGGGGAGTTATGCAAAGAGGTTCGACAAGGTGGGCGAGTATAATTTGTGATTCTGGAAGAATCTGAATTGGTAACGAGAAAATTGGAGCAAAAGGGGTCAGTTACAGGCATTCTTATTGGTATGCTTCACATCATGAAAACAAATGGGCTCAATTAAAATCACCATGAGTTTTCATGGTAATAAATGAAAAATATTCATGAAAGTACAAGAAACTGATAATATTCAAATCAATCCTATCTGACACTGGCATAGAATCAAAGATATATATGTACATGTGCTCACACACGTGCACACACACACACACACACACACCCCAAAAACCCTTGATGTGACACCTACTCCCTTACCCCTGGATAAGGACTGATCAAGAACTGAACAAATAGTTGATGACTGTGACCTATCTGATCCAATGCAATTTAAGGAAAAGAAAATACTGGATTAATTTGCACAATGCCATACACACACACACACATGTATATTTATATATATATAAATGTGGTTTGTTGAGATGAGAATTGCATTGTATTTCAAAAATTCTGTATTCCCTCTATGAAAAGAAATGTCAGTCTTTTGTAATGAGATGAAACAGTCATTGAAGGAAGCATGATACCTAGTTGTATAGAACTGTACTTAGGCAACCCTTTTTAGGGCAGAGTCTTTTATTTTAATGTCTTCTAATTCTGTCTATTGTCAATTCTTAAATATCTCCATTAATCAAAGTGTAGTAGTAATGGGGAAAAAAATTGCTAGCTGTTATTTCAGTTTGGTTTTGAAGTGCATTTCTGTGCTTCATTTGGACAAAAGTTGTATGTGTTCAAGAAATTAACAGCAGTTCCAAAGAATTTGGCCCAGACTTTCCAGAGGGTAGGCTGTTAATTATTTGGGCTTAAAGGACTTTTCCTGATCTGAGGAGAGTAGGACAGTCCAGAGATAAAGATTAAAACAAACTAGATTATAAATTTGGGTGGACAGATACTGGAGATACTCTTTAACAGCAAGAAAATTAAGCAGGTGTTTATCATTTACAGAGTGGCAGTAGTTCTTTGCACATACTTTGCTAGTCAAATGTGTTGTTGAATAATTCATTCTTTCTCCCAAAAGCCTACCCCCCATCTGCTATGATAGTAAACCTATAACCGTTTAAATTCTGATTCCTGCATTAAGTCTGCCTTAGTTACATTTCTATCAGTGAATGTGGTCACTGATTTTCCCACAACCCAAATTCTACAAACCTTCAGAAAAAACTCTTAAGTGTTTTTTCACTGCGAATTCATTCACCCAGTGTTATAAAAGTGACATTTAACAAGCTCAAAGCATTATTTTTGGAAAAAAAGGGAAATAGGAATTTTTATAAGAAAATCTCCTTGGGTGTAGGCATTATAGGAAGCTGTCGTCACACTACACCTGTGTAGGTGTCTACCTGAATTCAAATAGTCTTGCGCAAAGGAAGATGATAAACTTCTCTGCTGTAAGAAGTAGCTCCTCAATTACATACTCATGGATGGGGATTCTAAACTTATCAAAATGATTCATTCTATTCATTGAGGAAAAAAAAATCAGTTATTCACTGATGGAATGAAACCTGTTGGTTATCTTAATGCATTGTTTTATGCAAAGAAAAAGACTTTATATTCTTATGCTCTCATTCTAAAATAAGAAACCAGACTCTAGGGTGGCAAAACTGTGCTGTGAACCAAGCAAGTAACTCTCTTTTACCTTAACTGGAGTCATGGATTGACCTAACTGGGACCTACTCAGCGGGTTGATGTGATTGCATCACCTGTACTTCTGTGGCGTTTCTATTTTAGTTTGAGGGCATTATTGCTAAGAGTAGAAGGGATCAGTGGCTTTAAGAAGAGTGTTTCTTAGCCTCAGAAATGCCAATGCCATTACCTGTCATTAAGCCAGTGAACTCTCACCCCTTTGCATTTTAGAAGTTTTTCAAGTTTTAAAAGCCTCTAATTAAAAAAGGAAGGCAAATAAGTCACACCTTCATCTATTAGTAATGAAGCCTTAGTTTTCAGTTAATATTCTGAGGATTGTTTGGCAGCTAATGAATAGTAATATTTTGTGAAAACTTGGAAATTGAACACATGGGAGGTACCTGAATGAGGGACAATGATTGCATATAGCTTTTGATATCTGTGAAATCAGGCAAACCTATATAAGAAGTAATGGTTATAATATTTTCCTATGAGATATATTTTAATTTTGAGATAGTTGCCTATATATCATAACTGTCTGATTTCATTCTAAGATGTTATTTTTTTAATATGTTTAAAATAATATCTGAAGCAAGGAGCTCCCACCCCCCATTTTTAACTTGTTTTGAATATGTGAGAGCAAATCCAGATACACCTTTTCCCTTCAGTTGAAACAAGTAATTATGGGAAGCCATACTGTTGGGTTAATATCTTTATTTAGAAACTATATATGATTCAGTTCCTGCTTTCTGGCTTTCTTGTGTACACTTAGATTTGTCAGCTTTAGTCAAGAAATACATTGTTTTGAATTGATTGCCTAAACCCATTGCAATTATTTTTGTTGTTCCTGCTTGGGCATGCCTCAAGAATTCCTAGATTGAGGGCAGTTGAAGGAAAAGAAGTTAAGATGTGAACAAGTTGATATAAAAATGTAAATAGGTAACAAAAAAAGAAGATGAATGAATATTAAAACCATATACCTACTACTACCTGTGGATTTCATTACTGAGTTTGCACAATTTTCCGTTAAGTTATATGACTCAAAATTAAGGATATAAAGAGACCCCACAGTCAAACGGAGACAGCTTTTTTTGTTGTTTAGTATTGAATTTGATAAATGTTAACAATATTTTTCTGGAAAAGATCAGTTTTCCATATGTTGTCCCTAATCTCCAATGACAGACTAACAATCAGAGCTTCAAAGAGTTGTATTTATTTCTTGTTCACATTTTCTGATTCATTGAATAACATTTCTGTTGTATTCCAACTACTTAAAAATCACAGTGCTAAATATTGGGGGAGCATTCAAAGTCCTTTGTCTCTAACAGCAAATAGTTTCCATGAAAATAGTAAAAGTCCCTTGTGCTTCTACTAAATTATATAGTCTATTTTTTTTCCACTTCTCATCTTACTCTTTAGAATAGCAGGATGTACGTTGATGGCTATTTCTGTGTATTCATTGTTTTTGTTGGTTTGTTATATTCTAGAAATAAACATGTATTTAACTTACTGTCATCTACATTCTGTCCCTACAGATTATTTTGTCAAATACTTTCTCCAGATTAATTTAAATGATTTATAAAATATGGCTTTGGTCACAGCCCTTAGGAGAGAAATATGTGCCATGTTATGGCCCATGTATCTTACAAATAGGAAAGACTTCCGGATGGGCAATTTGGAATTTTCTTAATTCAGATTTCTTTCATTGCTTCAGAACACATTGTTTTACTCTATTTTGAACACTCATTTTCCTTCTGGGCAATAAATTTTATTTCAGATTGTTCACCCTAATCCTGTTTTCTTGAAGGCAAGCTTTCTTGATTTAGACTTTGATCTTTCCTTTTATCATCAAAACTGTATTCTTACTTCATTGCTTTTCTCTGAATACCTTGATCTGTGCAGATACCTTATTGATAATGGACTTGACTGGAACCCTGGCTAGATGTTCTTCAAATTTGTACAACCTGCCTCTTGTCCTCTCTTATCCATTTTTTTTTTCTCCCAAAATCTGTTTTTCAAATGAGGGAGAATATCCTGGAGAAGTTCTTGTCAGCAGCAGCATCTAAGGACCACGTTCTCTTTTAAGTATGTGAGGCGCTATCACAAACTCAGAACATGGTCTCTTGATATAGGAACTCCTGATTCAAATCTGTTTCTATCAAAATTAATTGTATTCTTTCTTGTTGAGATATTTCTCTTCAATAATAACATTTTGATCAAATGATATGCCAACTGCCTGATCATATCTTCCATTATGAACTATTTAGTAATTATATCTGCAGATTATTCTTTTGGGGTGTACATATTATCCCATCTGACTTTTCGCAACGCTTTTCACTAAAAAGTTAAATGAAAACACTTTTCTTTGTCAACAAACAAAAATTTAATACCAACCCTACATCTCTCTGGTCAGAATAAAATTATAATCTTGACTTCAATACTGGGGTGTCTTCACTGAAATCTTGGAATCACTTAATATCTTGTCTTGAAAGGCTAATGCATCGATTTATGTGATGTCATAGGAAGTATGCATCAAACCCATAACTGCAGGAAGATTTAGTTTTTATAAACAATGTCAAGAAGCCAGATTCTAAAAAGCATTGGAAATTTTCTGATCCTGGCATTACATTCTGTGTCAAAGAAAGTTTTGTTCTTTTAACTAATACCATAATGGAAGACATTATCTAATCAATAATACTAAATTCACCTCAAAAGTCAGCACAGTTCACCACTCTGCATCGTTTTGGTGCAGCCTAGTTTTGCATTGGGTTCCTGAAGTCATGCTCCATTTCAAATTAACAACAGATAATTAATTAGACATATTAATAGACTCTAATCTAAGTCCAGTTTGTTTTATTTCAATATTTGAAAAGTGTTTAATCCCAATTTTATTCTGATTTCTTAATGTTGGCAGCAGTGTACTTTCTTTCTTTGGTAGTAAAAATCTTAAGGTGTTTGCTGAAAGAATGGACGATTGCATCATTAATGTTAAAATTATGGCCATTAAATTTTGTATGAAGTGTGAGATAATGCAAGAAAGTTTCTAGTACATCAGAATCATTATTGAATCTGAGAAATAATGGTGACTAACAGATTCCCTACAAAGGGAAAATCAGGAGATGCCTAATTTCTAAAACCAAATGCAATTGTTATAAAGCATAAAAAAGCAAGGATAAACCAACTGGTCAATGTTCCAATAGGCACAACTTGGAGGAAAATAAAACCTCATACAGGCATTAATGGTAATTACACAATTAATAGCTATTGAATAAATAATTTGAGTTTAGATTTAGAATTATTGAAAATAGAAACAGAATAATACAGCACGGAAAACGTGCAGAATATCACCGCTTCCTCTAATAAGTACAGAAAAAGTCAAATAGTGGAGAAATTCCATTCTTTCTTCATACACCAGATATGTTTTTTCTTCTCGACTGTCCTTAGTTCTCTGAAGACATTCTTTAAATGTCTTTAACATTTAGTCTGAAGTAAAAGGTGGGAGGGATGTTGCCAAATTTGTAATCAGCTTGAATTTAGTAGCTTGGGCTTCAAAATGCTCCCTAATCTGCCAATTTTGCTTAATTTTAAATTGTGATTATTTATTATGCTTATGTGTTTAGTGAGCTAAGAATTACAGGAGTAAAAGTAAAACTATATTGGCTAAAAACACAAAAATTTTTGAAGTCAGGAATTTGTTTCCCTACAGAAACAGGCTTTGGGCTTTACCCATTTATGATGTGGTGAATTGTGAGCTATTATATGGAATCTTTACTTTTACTAAAATATTTTCTGTGTAAAGAGATGGTTTCACTTTTCGTATATCACACGGGGCAGATCAAAGTCCTAGCCTCCCTGTGGATGGTCTCCGGACCTGCCTGCTCTTCAAGCTCACTCTCCCTTTTGTTTTGTCATAATAGCTACTCAACAACATGAAGCATTTGATATTTACACTTCTAAATCTCCATTTGAAAAAAAACTAAACAAAACAAAATCCTCAGTGTTGTCCACATTACTCTTTCTTCTTGCCTGATTTCCAAAAAAAATTGGACTCAGATCAAACAAAGCTGTAACTAAATGACTATGGCAGAGCTGCCTGTGACCAGTGTGTGGTCAGCGGCCACTTAGCATCACCAGGTCACTTAAACCTGACCTCCGAGAGTGGCGGCACAGGAAACCTTACGATTGTGCAGGTCTTGCCACTGATTTCTCTCCAGTTTTGAAGGAGGGCTCTAACTAGCCCCTTTAGGTGTATGTTATATTCCATACACACAGAAAAATGTAGTTAAGATTATCAGTAATATTTTATCAAAGATGGTATTTTAAGAGGTAGAAATGCTAATGGTAGAAATCGGCTTATCTTTTAAACTGTGTCTGTCACACAACCCACACTTGGATGTAAAAAGAGGTGCTGTTCTAGCAGCAATGAATGCATTAGTTCTTCAGCGATCCCATGAAACAGGTAAGTATCCATTTAGTACCATGTACTGGCTGAATGTGCAGAGGCTGAGAGCTTGACGAAGGTCACACAGCAGGGCACTGGAACTTCCAAGCAAGACACCTGAAATCCCCATGCCCCGTTCCAGGCTTTAAAAGCTGCAGCCCTTGCTTTCTATCTTGGTGATCTTCAGTGCTTTAAACAGGGGATTCATCCCCCTTAAGCCCTACTGTAATTGTCCCTTATAGCCTGACAAAGCAAGGTGCTTCTACATCATCCTTTTCCCAGATGCGCATCCATTTATCTGTTCAAGAAAGCCAATGAGGAATCCAAGTGGCCGGGCTGGTTAAATCACCGTGGCCCACCCATTTCTCTTTCAGCACCTAATCCCTTCACATGCCTCTTTCTCCCAAAGACCATTCCCTCTTCCACGTCCCTAATCCCTTCCCAATAGGGTAGGTTTTTTTTTTTCTCTTGCTCTCTCTCTCACTCTCTCTTTTCTGTATCTCTCGGAAATCAGACAGGAGTTCAGAGCACTTTCACTACCTTTTATGAGGTAGATTGTGATGTCATAGATGGGGGCAGGGCTAGTCAACTTTCTACCCACCTCCCAACCTGTGCTGAGGGAGCTCCAGTCGGGAGTGGAAGCAGTGATTCCTCCATGGTGAGTAACTTTGCTTTCTAATTGAATCTGTCTCGTGTAAACATGAATTTCGAAAGCAGGGGGATGGGGGTTTCAAAGAGGTAAAGGTGTGACCACTTTACTTATTTTTAACCAACTTTGGGCAAAGGATCTGCTTATTTATTCTTTATGTGAGTCAAGGATTCCACAGCACAGATACACTCTTCAAGTGTGATCTAGACTTGAGAAGTAAAATGACATTTTCATTCCTTTATTTCTTAATCTTTCTTCCAATTGGGACTGAGAGTCACTGCATTTGTCAAAGGAATCCATTCCATAATTCTTTGGTGAGCTTCTCTAAGGAAGGCTAGTTAGGGGAATGTATTCCTCATTTGAAAGATTTCAGGATCACAGAATATCCTTTATTGATGTTTGCCCCAAAAATCAGTCTACTCTTCAAAAATTGTGAGGTAAACTGTAAAGAAACCAATACATAAGAATCATCAATAAACTTGGTTTTAATGTAAACGAGTGAAAACTTTCTAATGCAAAAACTAAGGTATTTATTTTTTTAAAGAGTCACAGCTCTTGCAAGATTAACGGTGTAGCCATTTCAAAGTGTCACACCCGAATTTGTTACCCCTTTTTGTTGGTGCATGTCATAACACTGATGCTGTTCTGGAGGATTTCTTGAAAGTGAAGAGCTGTGAAAAGCTGATGTTTCGTAAGGGTTTCTATTATTACTGATTAATCATTCTATATGCCTCAGTATTTAGAAAGAAAAGACCAACTGGAGTGAGCACTTTTCTCCACTTGTTCTCTCTTGGGTACCTATTAAAACTGTCAAGATGTCAGCTTTTATATGAAAGGACAAGGAAAGTTCATGGAGGTGATTAAATCTTTGATGGATGTCTCATCAGAGTGGGTGTTTTTTAAAGAGTTTGACCATCAGATTGTAAGGCCCTGTTAACTTGTCATGGGGTGGGATAAAAACATCCTGGTGTGGATCAATGTGTATTATGAAATACATTAATAGGGCATCATTTATTTATTTAACCTGTACATCGCTAGTTAACTGGCTATGTATGGATATTGATGGAGCATTGGAGGCAAATTGAAAGGAGTCGTCCTTCCTCCTCAGGAGCTTGTCTGTCATGTGTAGATCCTCTCCCCCCCCACCCCCCACCGCCCACCAGGTTATGCACTTTTACAGCTCAAAAGCACCAGAGTTGATAGCACCCTTTTCAGTATCTGGGGTGGAGTATCAAGGCAACTTCTGAAGTTATTTTCCCACCTCAGCTTTCAGACTTAAAGAAGTGACTGTAATGGTAGAGATTTCAGAAACAATTAGGAAAAAGAGAGCCATAACTGGCCAAAAGGAAGGTTCAGGTGAACTTAATATTGCAATGTGGTCCCAATGCCAGTCTTATATGTGGGGTGATCTCTCTCAAGTCTCTGGCCTACCTGACAAGAACAGTACTAGACCCCAGAAACTTGGGCAGAAGCAAACCTTCAGTGCCAGAGAAATCTGATGTCTAATTATAGCTCAAGTTTTTAATGTCTTTTATCAACCCCTCATACAGCTGCCAGGTAAGAAATGCTCATATTTTACAAACTCTTGGAATACAACCATCTTTAAGCTTCGTGAGTTCAGAATGGTTGTGTTGTGAGCCTGTGCGAATTCAGAGTCGATCGTGGAGTGCATTGTGCATGTGCTTGTCTATTTCCATGAGCATGTTTCAGTTACAGTGGTGTTTGGTGTTTTTTCTTTTAACCATTTTTGTACGAAAATTGAAATTTAAAAATACCTACATATATTGTGCTCTAAGTGAAATGGTGAAGTGTAACAGAAGTTCCATTTAATTTGAGGTCTACATACTGGTGTTCAAGTCCTATTTCTGTCAATAACTAATTAGGTAACTCAAATTACTTAGATCTGTGGGGCCTCAGTTTTCTCATTTGTAAAATGATAATAGTTGATCTAAAGGATATGTCCTTGCTATGAAATTCTATGGTTTTATAATATTTTATAATAATTTTCCAAGAAATGGTTTATGGGAAAAATATTGAATAGTTAGTGAGACATAGTTTCTGTATGGAGCAGACAGTTATTCAAACCAGAAAGATTAGCTGTCTAAACTAGGTCTTAAAATGTGCCCTATATCTGACGTAGTGCTATTTGGTTAATGACATAAGTGGGTCATCTTCTTTTAAATGGCTCAAGATAGTTAGCTACGTGTTGATTTGGAAGACTGATTTGTTTTTTCGCTCCATGATTTTATGTTAATTTTGATGACTTGATATAGAAAGATCTATGTTCTAGGCAATAAGTGGAGCTAGGTCTCATTGGTACTCTAAAATTCAAAATTACTTATGCAGCATTACAGGAATTCCCTTGTGGTGTTAGGGAGAGTTGATGAATAGAGAATTGGTGGGAGTGAAGCCATGTGCTGTGGGGGGATAAAAGACATATATAAGGCCAGGCCTCTACTCTTGAGGAGTACATTCATACAACCTTTTCAGAAATCTAGACACATGCGAAGTGTCAACTTCCAGGTGAAGACAGTGTCAAAGAACCAATATCCCTGGAGTTTAGGGTGGCTGGACTGCACTGGGAAGGTTCTGTGAGAAGCTGAGGGCGTCCGCCAACTTTGGACAGAGTGATTTACATTTATGTTGCTGTACATAAGGAGGGCAGGGAAGCATTTCAGGTCAGCACGACCACAGAATTGTAAATGTTGCAAGGATATCCTGTGTTTGTTGCAAGGATATCCTGTGTTTGTTGCAAGGACATCCTGTGTTTTCATGTGCCTGGATCAAAAATCAAAACTCTGCTTAGAGTCCAGCCCTGTACTTTTCTGAGCCTCTTTCCCCTTAAAAATATGCCGACTTTACAATATATGATATACTTGTTTAAAAGAATTCAGACGGCTGTGAGTGAATAAGTTGCAATGATTATTTATTAAGATATAATCAGGAAGCCATGTTCTCAGCTCTGCAAAAGGTCACAGGATCACTCACACTTCCAACTGTGGAGGAGAAAAACATAAAAGGAAGGAATTAGGGAGAGAAGGAAACTCTAGCTCTGAGACACTCTGTTTTCCCAGGAAGGTGGAAAGAGATTCTCATTTTGGATAATTAAACAGATTATCTTTGATAGGTTTAGAAATGTTGGATGGTAATGGAACCCCCACAAGCTAATAAGAATCTATGTAACCATGATGATTTTCTGAAGCAAACACGTTTCCCTGGGCACCGAACAGGACTCATGTCCAACTCTGCTTTCAAATAGCCAGTGTTGAGAAGGTTTAAACACTGAGTAAAACAGCACATGATTAGACAAGTCTCTTTCTCCAGTGCACTTGGAATGAGGTTATTGATTTGGGCATGATTTACCCACACTTACAAAGAAGCACACTTATATTTGAAAGCCTCTATGTTGCTATAGATTCATAGATGATTTACAGTGTATACTTGGCATCACTTAGCATGGATCTTTGTATTTCTTGCCATCCAAGTCCCTTCCAAGTTACTACTTCGGCCTTTCTAACAGACTAGCATTCCATGAGTAGAACTCCTTATTCCCTATTCCAGATTCTAAGGACTTGGTTTATATCACCCAGTGAAATGTATCTTAATTTCCTATTATGGCATAAAAATTAATTCCTAGAATATACTGTCTCAGGAACTTTCAAGAGTGAGACTTGTCTGTATGGGAATGGTGAAGTATTAGGATCACAAACAGTTTTACAAAGCATGGAATGCTTTTGTGGAACAGTATAGATTATTAGAGGAACTTAGAAATACTAGAACTCTATGTGTCTTGAGAGAGAGAACAATGACAAGGATGACAACCATTCCCCACCTCCCCCCAAGATCTAAGTAATAATGTTTACCTGGAGGCAATTTTTTAAATAGAGGATCAGTTAGATTTATACTTCAACAAATACTTACTGACTAAATAACATGTGATACTCACTGTCCTATGGAGAATATGGAATTAGTCTGGAAGACATACACATAATCAGTAATTGGGATAAGGTATAATAATAACTAACAGATATGTACAAAGTGATATGGAGACATACCTGTAGAGAAAGGAAACAGAAAACTTCTTAAATGGGGTATTTTGGGGGGCCTTTATAGATAAGAGGGTTGAGTTTTCCGGATAGAGGAGGAGAGAAAAAATTGGCCCAAGAGAGAAACAGAATGCCCATAATACTGAGTTACACGTGTATCTTGTGCTGACTGGACCTGAAAACGCCAGAGATGGGTGGAAAGATGGAGAATAATAAAACGGTGAAGCTAGAAAGGGAGGTGGGAGGTGGATATCAGGGAAATATTTCTGACCCATTCTGATTTTAATGGGTGTTTCTCAAAATGGCCAGAGGATCATCTGCATACCAGACCCAGCAAGAGGTGGGAAGAGATTGTTTGGGTACCGAATCATGGCCATGCTACAAGCCTCTTGAAGCAGGAGTCCACCCTCAACACATACCCGGAGATTCATTTTCATGCCAGAGTTTCAGAGTCTCTGAAAGGCAACAAGCCTCCTCATAATGTCTCTATGTTCTTGGAAGAAGTTTTGGAAAAACAGAATTAAAATATTTAGAATAAAAGATTTTGGGAAAAAGGATTTAAAGTAATATAAGAATGATCTTTAAAAAACTGGTATAAATTGTGGTTAAGCATGACAAAGAATTTAAAGAATGATAGTTATTAAGTAATGCTATCCAGTTTCCCTAAAGGAAAGGCATGAGACTATAAACATTTCAGGGACCAGTGTCAAGGAGTTAATGAAGTTCAGAGCTAAGCTGTTCTGCAGCTCCCAAGTCATGTCAAGATAAGGCAGTGGTCCAGAGCAATTATTTGTTTCTGGGTGGTATTCTTTGTTAGTGCTGCTTGGCTACTTTTTTAATTTTAATTAGGTGAACTACTTTGGAAAAGAACTAAACGCATATGTTAGTATTTCCACTGTGACTAGAAAAATCAAGCCCTCATGCCAACGCAGGGCCTAACCTGTAGTGTCAATGTTGAAAAATCACATAGTTGTATGTTTGAATCAGCAATCACTTAGGAGTGCTATTTTCTCATAGACAATAGTTGTTATCCTATAACCATCAGTCTGTGTAGAACCATGTACACGTGTTCAAAGACATAAGAAGAGGAAGGCAAAGGGGGTGATTTGACATTTGACTAAGACATGAGACTAAACTGTGGTCTGGAAGATAGTGGCCCTCAGATCCCAGCAAGGAGGATCAGTTCTGGACTGAATCCCTGATTGCTTTGCACACAGCTCTGCTGCAGATTGCCAGGACCTTTTGTGTGTTTTTTTTTTTTTTTGAAAATGTCTTTGTTAGAAGTCAAGAGATGATGGGGATCCTTGATTGTTCTCCATATTCACATGTGGGCAGATAATTGCAGTAAGTACTTTGGCAGAGACTGTGCCACGTTCTCGAAGCAGCCGACTTGCGGGATGTCGGTCCCTGCCATTCACAGAGCAAATTAATTTTGGCATGTTCACCCACAGATACTACTTTCTTAGTCTTACATACATCTTACCAATGACATGCAGCTCCCTTGTCACCTTTATTTCACTGACCCAGGCAAACGTAACCTTGGTGTGGGGGGTTCCTGAAAGATGTTTCACCCGTGAAATGATTGACCATAAGACCTAGCCTATTCCTATTTTACCTGAATAAAAGCCAAGCAGAGAACAGTCGCAACCAATGGTTTTGATGTCAGAGATCTGAAAAATAAGTTAGAGAATACTGTGTTCTCTCAACCCCGTTGAGATGTTAAAATTATCAACAAGGTATCGCTGTTAGATGTGAATTTGGAACCCAACTCTTATAGCTGGGTAACATTGGGCAATGTTCCTAACCTCTGTGCTTTCTGGACAAGAGGACAGTTGCATTTAGTAAATTACAATTATTATTTTATTAGCTAAGATACATTGAAGACTCAGTGTATTCCAGGCATTGTGTTAAGCATTTTTAAGGTAGTATGCAATCTGTTTTAACAATCATTTTGTGGAGGACACACCATCATCTCCATTAAAAATGTTAGTGAAACGAGGTCCACATTATTTCAGTAACTTACTGGAGGCCACAAACTTAGTGGTTGATATACCGCAGTGCTTCCAGGAAGCCTCCCTGGATATTCCCCCACAGCATGATATGTTTTCTCTGTCGTTCGTGATAATAACACTGCAATGGAAGAACTTCTTTAATTATTTATCTTTCAATTAGTCTGTGAGCTCCACAGGAATAGGAATGCTTGTTTAACAGGTTAGCTTCTTTGCCATCCCATTTTCCATTGTAATCCCTATAAATGATTCATTCGTTCAGTCAGTTTTTTAGTCATTCATTTCTACATGAAAGCACCTGACTTTTAAGTATTAGGTTTCAAAGTGCATTGTTTACCTAAGACTTGGGGCCAAAAATCAAGTAAATTTTTTGGTACAGTAAGTAGACATTTTTTTTTAAGATTATGGTATGGAAACAGAATTTCTTCTGAAAGAGCTAGATTAATCAAATTAATAATGTATTTTATTTTGTTAATTTTTAAAATTCTTATCCATGTTTATTTCTAGTATCCACTTTGAAAAGTTGCTCCTTTAGCTTTCCCTGGTCATTGTTTATCTTGCTCAGTACTCAGAAGGTATCTCTAATCTGAAGACTTATACCTAATGTTTTGGAGAATTCTCAACCATTATCTCTTTAAACATTGTTTCTCTACCATTCTCTGTATCTTCTCCTTTCTGAATTTACAGCACATGTATGTTGGACTCTCTGAATCTTTTACAGCTCCTAACTCATTTTTCATATTTTCCAGTTCTTTATCTTTGTACTGTGTTCTCCAGTTCATTATTCTCTCCTCAACTGTTTCCACTTTTTTTTTTACCTAAGAATTTCATTTATTACCAGTTTGTTCTCTATGTCTGAGTCCATTTGTTTTGTTTGTTCATTTTTTTGTTTTTTAGATTCCATGTATAAGTGAAATCATACAGTATTTATCTTTTTCTGTCTAACATTTCATTTGGCATAATACCCTCTTGGTCTGTCCCTGTTGCAAATGGCAAGATTTCATTCTTTTTTCTTTTTTTTTTTGGCTGAGTAATAGTCCATTGTATATATGTATGACATCTTCACCCATTCATCTGCCAAAGGACACTTAGGCTGTATCCATATCCTATCATAAATAATGTGGCGATAAACATAGGGGTACATATATCTTTTCAAATCAGGGATCTTGTTTTCTTTGTGTAAATTCCCAGAAGTGGAATTACTGGGTCATATGGTTTGTCTATTTTTAGTTTTCTGAGAAACCTCCATACTGCTTTCCACAGTGGCTACACCAATTTAAAATCCTACCAGCAGTGTATTAGTGTTCTCTTTTTTCCAAATCTTCACCGATACTTGTTATTTCTTGTCTTATTGATAGTAGCCACTCTGACTGGCCCGAGGTGGTATCTCATTTTCATTTCCCTGATGATTAGTGATGTTGTGTATCTTTTCATATGTCTGTTGGACATCTGTCTTTGGAAAAATACCTATTCAGGTTCTCTGCCATTTTTTAATCAGATTTTTGTAGTTGTTGAGTTGAATGAGTTGTTTGTATATTTTGGGTACTAACCCTTCATTGGACATAACATTTGCAAATATAGTCTCCCATTCAGTAAGTTGCCTTTTCATTTTGTTGATGGTTTCCTTTGCTGTGTGGAAGCTTTTCAGTTTTAATGTAGTCCCACTTGTTTGTTTTTGTTTCCCTTCCTTTCTTTTAGGTGTTCTATGGTTTCAGGTCTTATGTTTAGCTCTTTAATGCATTTTGAGTTTGTTTTTGTGTATAGTGTAAGATAATGGCCTAGTTTCCTTCTTTTGCATGTAGCTGTCTAGTTTTCCCAGCACCCATTTATTGAAGAGGCTGTATTCTCCCCGCTGATATTCTTGCCTCCTCTCTCATATATTAATTGATCACATAGGTGTGAGTTTATTTCTGGGCTCTCTATTCTGTTCCATTGATCTATATATCTGCCCTGGTGCTAGTACCATACTCTTTTGATTACTGTAGCTTTGGTGTATATTTTGAAGTCAGGGAGCATGATACGTACCCCCAGCTAAAAAGGAATTTGAAATGACATGGTTGGTTTCATTAGCCCTCCCACATGAATGTTATGATATAGTAAAATGTTAATTATATATAAATGTGAAATAGTACTTTTAAATTAAGTATCCAAAATTTCTAGTGCCCAATAATAGTATTAATAATTTGTGCAAAGCCTTTGACATGTTTTCATTAGATTAAGATTCAACACATATGATAAAACATCCAAACAGACTTATTTTTCTCTCACATAGAATACATCCATATGTAGTTCCGGGCTAGTATAGTGAGCCCATCAGGGACCTAGGCTTCTTCTGACTTTCTATTCTGCTCTACTTAATATGGGGCTTCCATTCTTAAGTTCATCTTTTGGTCCAAGGTGACTGCTGGTGCTCCATCTTTTCATTTTCCATACGTGAAGAAAAAGGGTGAGGGGGCAAAATGGTGTGCTTCCTGGCTGTGTAAGCATACTTTAAGGAGATCTCCCAGAAATATCTGTCCCCCAGCTCCAGCAGTTTGCTTACATGATATGTGGACTCTGAAGAAGGGAGGGAGGGAGGCATGTAATGGCAGTTCTTGCCCGTGTATACCCTCCATTATGGGGAACACAAATTGCATTCTGACCTCTACTAGTTGTGTGACCTTGGGCAAGTTGCCTGACCTCACTGAGTCCCATCTTTCTCAGTGAGAAAGTTATTAGTATCTACTACATTGCATTCTTATTAGGATTGAATATATCATGTGTGCCACACACTTAGAACAGTACCCAGAATGTGCACTAAATAAATGGAGAACTTATTTTATTTTTCATTATTTTATCTCTTCCAAATGATAACAGTCTTTATGATGATGCAGATGCGCCCAGTTCTCTTTCATTTGGCTGCCCCAGGTGAGCCATTGGACATGCAGCATGAACAACCAGCCGAGGTCTCCTCCCACGTAAAGACTGCACTCTTTTGTCATTGGGAGTCCTGACAGAGCAGTGGTTGTTGACAAGCACGGAAGGGAGTGACCTCAACAGACAAGTGATAAAATGATTCTCATAGTTTAATATTTAGCAGAAGCACCTGGGCAGCAAATAAACCTGGAGATTCCTGGGCTTCGCCTCCACAGTTCTGGAACTCCTGTTTGAGATCAGGAATCTGTGCTCTATTCTAAGTGTTCCTCATGCAGATGGCTCACACTTTGAAAACTACTGGTCTAGGAAGTGGGGGTAGGAGAGCTCTGTGGGCCATGGAAGACACTTCCCGGGACTTGAAGTCAATTTCAGCCCTTTGCTAGGAAACCTATCGCCTTGTTCCACTAGGCTGTGTAGTCTAGCCTGGTGGGGAGGCTAACCCTTAGTTTGTAGGGGCCTTGTTATGGTTGCCCGTTGTAGGATTTAGCAGTATCTCTGGTGTGCCTGAAAATGCCGTAGCAGCCTCCTTTCTCCAGTAATGAAAATCAAATGTCTGCAGCCATTGCTAAATGCATCCTGGGATGGGGGGACAAAATTGCCCCTGGATGAGAACCATAGGTCTGGTTGAAATCTTGACCTTTCACCTAGACCATGCATGCTATTTGAGATGAAGCCTGTTGTTTTTTTCCCTCTGAAGGGTGGAAGGTGACAAATACAAATGTTCCAGATTCACTGGCCAAACGCCCATTCCCAGCCTGTCCTCAGGGTGTGGTGTGTACTTTCCTAGCAGCAAGGATCCTAAGAACCCATTGTAATCATCCTCCAGCTATAACCTTCATACACCTTTTTTAAAATTAAAAGAAATTATTTTAGTTGTTATAATATTGTATTCGTTTCAGATGTTTAAGTGATTCATCATTTATATACATTGTACAATGCTCACCATAAGTGTAGTTACTGTCACCAAAGTTATTAAAATATTTGTAACTATATTCCCTATGTTACACTTTTTGTCCCCAGCTTATTTTATAATTGGAAGTTTGTACCTCATTACCCCTCTCACCTATTTTACCTATCCTCTCATCCCCCTCCGCTCAGGCAACCACCAGTTTGTTTTCTGTATTTGTGAGTCTGTTTCTGGGTGTTTGTTTTGTCTTTTAAAGGCCTCCATCTACCTCCCTTCTTGGTTACCCCAAATCTTCCTGTCTTAGAAATGCAGGCATTTGTATTCTCAAAGGCAACTAAGGGCTTTGGTGAGAATGTTGTCTAAAAGAAAGTTTTAAACAAGGAAAAATGACTTCAATATCTTGCTTTTTACAAACAAGGGAATTCAGATTAAAAAAATCAAATTTTTAAATTATTTTTTTAAACAAATTGTTTTCACATATTACATATTACTTTAGCTATTCTGTGTATTTTTTAATCCTTATTTCTGAGAAAAGTAAGCATATTAAAAAAATTTTAAAGCAAAGTATTAATATTATTTTGTAAGGAAAAGACATAAATGGCCAATGGTCATCTTGAGATTCATATTCCTGATGTGGGTTATTTTTGAGATATTTTAGTAACTCCACAATGCTGAAATTAGTACTGGGCAAGCCCTTGAAGTCAAGTTGTTGGTAAACATTGAATAAGTTTCATAGTTTAGCATTCATTTTTTTAAAGAGAAGTTTGGAGACCTGTGGCAGATGATGGCTCCAGATATAAGATCACTCGTTTGAAGAAGTAGCTGTAGTGTATTTGAAAAGAATTTGCCTTGGCATTTTTTAGCATATCAGGTAAAGAAATAATGAGGTAGCCTTCACATCTAATAATAGATAGGCAGGTGATTTAAACTTTGTCAAAGGCTAGATCCACAGCAACTCCAAGATAGAGGTGTGCCTTGAGGAAACTTTCATCTTAATATTAAGTATGATTTTTAGTAGGGGAAAGATACTATATCAGACTCTCTCCAACTCTTTAATGTTTATCTTTGTTCACTGGTTAAAAGTGATGTTTTTCTTCAAAGTTCAGGAAGTACTTTTTTTTTTCCAAAGAAGTTTTCCAATTTCATAGATTTGATGCTTTCTTTCAAAAGAACCACTAATATTTTTCTATGATTTTTAACGATGATATTTGGCATTTCCAGTCTTTTGAGGATACTTTTTCCTTTAATCTGTGGTTTTGAACGTTTCTTGTATAGCTCAGCCTCTTTTGCAAGGGAACAGACAATATGTTGTCCATCCATAAGTGTTCTTTGTTGGACCAAAGAAATGACATTTCCAGTTTTAGATAGAAGGGAACCCTCTGGCGCTTCTGCTGCATTTCCCCCAAAGTTCTGTCATTCCAGGAGAAACAGACTAAAAGTTTCAAACCAGGCCAAGCCCTGGCAGGCACCTGTACAGGGAAGTATCCTGGCTTCTCAGGTGAACCACCTTAAATGCCCTTTTTTTCTCATTTTATTCTAAAGCAGTTGGAATTGCAGTATATTCCTAAATAAGCAATACCTAGGAACAGATGTCATGCATTTGAATTGCTGGTAATTGTCTTATTAGCTAGCAAGTTACTTCTCTATAAGCCTTGGGTCCCTCATCTATTGAATAATGAGGATAAAGTGATGCAATACTTTGTGTGTGTGTGTGTGTGTGTGTGTGTGTGTGTGTGGATTAGACAATATATAGGAAAGATCTAATTGGCCGAGATGCTCAATATGTATTGAATCTGGAAAATAACCAAAGGAATTAACCCAATAACGAGATGTACTAATTGACTTTTATCAGTACGTGGGTCATACAAGTCAGTTTCAGAGGCAGCCTGCACTGAAAATCCATCAATCAACTGACTAAATGCTGGAGATACATAGGCTCGATCCCAATGTGGTGCACACGGAGATCTAGCCTTTGTGCAGAACATCCCAGTAAAGAGCCAGGAAGTGCTTCTTCATGAATAACCTGAAGTCTAACTGTGGAGACAAGACTTTCACATACACACAAAGGTTTTGAAGACAAAGCAGTAAAGCATTAACTATTTGATTCTAGCGATTGGAATTGAGCTGGAACTGAGCAAGGACAACTCCAAGGATGAGCTGGCTGCTTATACTGCAAGAA
This sequence comes from Phataginus tricuspis, assembly GCA_029783875.1. Lineage (NCBI taxonomy): Eukaryota > Metazoa > Chordata > Mammalia > Pholidota > Manidae > Phataginus > Phataginus tricuspis. The sequence goes on from JAQQAC010002629.1 coordinate 4,299,712, forward strand.
TGGTTTACCTTCATCTCTTTTGGGCTGCATTCCACAGCCAATATTTTAGCCCAGTAGCAGATACCCATGTTATATTTCTTTTGAGAATCATATTTCCTGACTTATTCCATAAATGGGAAACATTAGATTATAACTAGACCACCTCACCCATACTTCATCCCTGGTCATGCCCACTGTCAAGAGGCAGGAGAAAGCTTACCTTCTTTTAGAAGTACCTTGTTCTTGTCTTGCTATGGCTTATCATGTTCTCATGTCACCTTGGGCGCCTATTGGGATACCCTTTCCTGGGGAGAGTTTCTCAGGCCTGCGTTACCTAGGTGGTCCAATAAATTGTGATGAAGACTTTAAAAGGACTCCACAAAGTTATGTAATAGTCTTTCATAGTGACATACTTAGGTAAAATTTTTAAAATGTTTGAAATTTACTTTCTCATTTGGGCTTCAATAACTGGTGCAAGTATATTTGTATTAATTGATATTTTATAGTTGAAGAAACAGACGCTCACAGAGGTTACCAGAGCCCCAAACTTCCCCAGCCACGACTACAGCCAATTCTTCTAATGGGCACTCTTATGCTTGTGCGATGTGAGGGCTTCGCTGTTATCTGGCCTCCAGAGACTAGTAGCTGAAGAAGAAGTACAAGAAGCAGTATGTGTCAGGTGGTGTAGATAATGATAGCAACTAATATCAATAGGGTCCTTAAAAACTCTATCAGCCAATCTGATATAGTCCTCTTTATGGTAGAGTAAAAGGCTATGTTGTAGAAATTTGGAATAAATTTTTTTTCCTAATTTTGGATCAATAGCAGTGGAATATGTGGTGGCTAGAGAGAAGGAAATTTGGAAGTTGTGTTTAATCAAGTTTCCTTTGAACATGTAGATGACTTTTTTTAGTTGCTGACAAGAGAATAAGCGAGTAGATGATGATGTCCATGTTACTTATCTAGCTTGTATCTCGTGTGAATCATGATTGCAAGATTAGAAGTTGGTATGACTCCTTTCCTTTGTGGCTTAAGAATATTCACCTCCTTACACCACACTTGTGAGCAGTTAAAACACAGCATAGCTCATGCTTAGCGCCACATAACTCACTCCACTAACCAAGAATAGGCAATGCAGGGCCGAACCCTGTGGTGGATTTGCCTGGTCAAGGATGCCTGCACATCATTTGTCATGGGAAATGAAGCCCAGTTCTACCAGATACGAATTTTGAGAACCCAAGTTCACAGAAAAACTTAACTTTTCTCTATTTGTTTCCTCATATGTAAAGAAGGGATGATGGTATCTGACTTATACATTTTTTGAAGATTAGAGGTCAAATTTATTAAGGCCCCAGCAGGGTACCTGGCAAACACAGCTCAGTGCCTCACAGATGCTGGTATTTTTAATGAAATGGTCCTTAAAGAAAGCTCAGCATTTTATGCACAGAAAGCAACAAACACAAAGAATTAAACTGTGAATGTTTTCTGAGCAAAGGATGATCCTGAAGTGGTACCAGGGAGAGCACAGGAAGAAGAGGTCATAAGATTTGTAATGCAGCTTGGCTAAAGTTTACTTTATTATTTCTCTAAATTCCACTCTCCTACCGCCCTGGTGTCTTTGGATACCCCTCCATGGGAAAATGAACAGGTGGAAGTCATGAATGGTTAGGTCCTGGACTTTGTGTCTTAGCTTTGTGTTATTGGACAAGCTTTGTCATCTCTTATATTTCCTCATTCATAATGTTGCAAGTATTCAGTAACATTTGGCAAATACTGATGGACAAACCAGATGTTAGACACTGTCTTAGGTGTTTGGGATTTAGCAGGGTGTGGGGGGCTAAACCAAAGAGGGAAACAGATAGCAAATTGAGCAGGTAAGAGTGGGAATGAAGTTACAATTTAAAAAGGGAAGTGGTCACTAAGATGCTGATGTTTGCTTACAGACCTGATGGAGGCGAGGGACCAAGCCTTGCGGCTATCAGAGGAAAGAGCACTGTAGGCATAGGAAATCAGCACAAGGCTGTCAAGTGTGGGCATGACTGGTCTGTCTCAGCAATCGCCAATGAAGCAGTATTTAGGAGTGGAGTGAACAAGGGAAAAATCAGAACAATTGGGGACCAGATTCTATTACTTTAAAGACCACTCTGATAGCTGTGGATTTTATTCAGACTGAGATGGGGAACCATAAAGAAGAAAAATGACATTGAGTTCATTTAACAGAACCATTCTGACTCCTGTTTATGGTGTAAAGGGTGGGAAGCAAGGAAACGAGTTAGTGGGGGAGATAATGCAACAATCCAGCCAGAGATTCCAATGGCTTGGCTACAGTGGTAACAGCGGAGAAGGTGACAGGAAGCCAATCACGCATATATATCCAAGATGCTGGTGGGGGCATTGTTTCAAAAAATAGTGGACTGGATCCTTGGTCATAGAGAACAAGGTGTAACATGAGATTCTGGGATTTTAGCTTAAGTAATTGGAAGAACTGTGTTGCTAATAACTGAGACTAAGACTAAAAAGACCAAGAAACAGGTTTTGGGGATGGTGGAGTTAATGATAAAGCTTTTGCCCTCTCTGGAATGTTGGGATGAACTAATAAGAAAAGCCTATAGAAGCTTACATGATCAAGAGGTTTTCTTTATGAAAGTAACAACTCTCACAAGTGCCTGAACTGGGATCTAGATGAATGTTAAAAATTTAATGCTTACAACTCACTGTGTTGTCTTCTGAACTAAAGAGAGGAAACCTCTGCCTGAAACTATGCTAAAAGTGGTAGTGGGTTTATATCTTACAATTGGAAAAGCAGTGATGAGGAAGAAAGACAAAGATATTTGGAGGGCACTATATATCTACTCAAAGTTATGGCACAAAGTAGGAAGAAAAACGTGCTCAATTTAAAAAGCCATGGATCAACTGCTCAAATTTAAAACTGATTTAATTAAAATTACTTGTTTTAAACAATGCATTATATTGAAGACCTCTTGTGAGCCCTTGAATAATGATATCCATTTCTTCTTGTCGTAATTCTCATTTCTATAAGGAAAAAAGAGTTGAAATTTTAGGTTATGTAGTGAATTATTTTATATAGTTACAGATGTGTCTCACATTTCACTTCAGTTTTATGCATTATATTTGAGATATATTCTTTATGAATTATGTTAGAAAATTGTAATGAGAGAGAAGTGATATTAATATAACATTTTTAAAAAATATCCTTTGTGGGTGGGAGTTAGAAGGCCCATACTGGGTATGGTAAATGAATTTTATCTTTATTGTTAACTCTCATCAATTGCTAGTGATTGACTGAGCTATGTTGTGAGAGCATTTCTGAGACTATGTCTAGAACCAGTTAAACGAAGGACTGATACAGACTAGGCGTGCCTGCTAAAGGTACCAATAAAGTTAAAATGCAGCAGGTGTGACATATGTCAACCATCCTTGCCTTATTGGTTCTGGGACAGACTTGGAGCATCGCAAAATAGGGCTTGTCTTAGGCTTGCCCATTGTGTGTGTGTGTTTGTTCTACAACTGTCCTACATCTCACTGTCTTCCAGCCTTCCAGGCTGTAGCCCAAGTATGTCCTTGCTTTAGATTTTAACTTTTAATCACCTAGGATTTTTTTTCATTATACGGTCTATCTCCAAACCTGCCCTTTACTAACTTTGTTGGTTAATAAATGTGAGCACAGTATGACCAAGGCAGCAAGGTTGGTATGTTCCTGTTCTGGGAAACTGGCGGATGAGACTTTCAAATACTATACTCCTAAAAATATGCAGATGTAACAATGTGAATCTATTGAAGGATTTAGATGATGAGATGAGCCAGTCTAAGAGATGGCAGGTGCTGGGTCCAATGGGCTGAAGATTAAAACCAGCCCAGTTTGTGGAAAAATAGATTTAAGGCTCTAGGAAATGAGTCTAGAGAACCCAATTGTTCTTGGCTGCTGATGAAGCCGTCTGATCAGCCCTCCAAGGCCAGGAGGAGCTCTAATTTTAAAGTAGCTGGTGTTCTCAGGGTCTGACAGTTGAATGAATTAAGGTGTCACACTTTCCAGGTAATGTCATTTGCTTTTTAATAAGAAATAACTAGAAATAATATCTTAACCTGCACTTTTTGCGGGGGGGTGCGCGGGAAATTTTAGGTCCTATTAAGTGAAAAATATTTTATACTATTTCTCTTGATGCCTCTCAAATTCTTTAAACATCACTTTCCCAGTCTAGATTGTTGTCCTCAAACCCTTAGAGTGTCATACTTTTAGTTTTTTAAAATATTTTGGTACATATAATAAAATACACAAACTTAGTATACAGCTTGATGCATTTTAATATGTGTATACAATCATGTAACTATTACCCAGATCAAGATAATTAAACATCCTTGATTTTTTTTCCCTTTAACTATTTCACCCATCCCTTTACCCTCCTACTCTATGGTAACTTACCAGTCTGTTCTCTGTGTTTATGACTATTTAAATTTTGTTTTTTTTTTTAGATTCCACATGTAAGTGAAATTATATGGAATTTGCCTGCCTTTTACCTAATTTACTTAGCATAATACCCTCTAGGTCCATCCATGTTGTTGCAAATTTCTCTAGAAATGCCATAGAGTTCTGTATATTGATTTTGTATTCTGCAACCTTATTGGATTTACTAATTCTGGGAGTTTTTTGTAGAGTCCCTAGGATTTTCTTTATATAGTATCATGTCTGCAAACAGTAACAATTTTACTTTCCCTTACCAATCTGGATGCCTTCTATTTCTTTTTCTTGCTTGATTGCTATGGCTAGGCCATCCATTACTATGTTGAATCAAAGTGGTGAGAGTGGGCATCCTTGTCTTGTTCCTGATCTTTGAGGAAAAGCTTTTAGCTTTTCACCATTGAGTAGGTCAGCTGTGGATTTGTCAAATATGGCCTTTATTATCTTCTATACCCATTTTATTGCATTTTTATCATGAATGAATGCTGAATTTTGTCAAATGCTTTTTCAGCATCAATGAGATACCTATATAGTTTTTATCCTTCCTTTTGTTAATGTGGTGTATAACATTGATTTATTGTCAGATACTATATTATCCTTATATCCCTGGAATAAATCCCACTTGGTTGTGATGGATGAGCCTTTTTATACATTTTTTGAATTTGGTTTCCTAATATTTTGTTGAGGATTTTTGCATGTATGTTCATCAGGGATACTGGTCTGCAGTTTTTTTGTAGTGTCTTTGTCTGGTTTTGGAATAAGTGTGATGCTGGCCTCACAGAATGAGTTTAGAAGTATTCCCTCCTCTCCTATTTTTTGGAATACTTAAAGATAAGAATTAGCTCATCTTTTATGTTTGGTAGAATTCAGTGAAACCATCTGGTCCTGAACATTTGTTTGTTGGGAGTTTTTTGATTACTGCTTCATTTTATTACTAATAATTGGTCTGTTGAGATTTCCTATTTCTCCCTGGTTCAGCCTTGGGAGATTTCTTGTTTATAGGAATTTACCTACTACTAGGCTAAACAACTTGCTGACATATAATTTTTCATAGTAATCTCTTATAATTGTATTTGTGGTATCAGTTGTAACTTGTTTCTGATTTTGAGTCCTCCCATTTTTTTCTTGAGGAGTCTAGCTGAAGTTTTTTCAATTTTGTTTATATTTTCAAAGAACCAGCTCTTGGTATAAGTGATCCTTTGTATTTTTTTTCCACTTATTTCCTTCCTTCCTTATTCTAATTTTGGGCTTTGTTCTTTTTTTCTAATTTCTTTAGATGTAAAGTTAGACTAAGATTGTTCTCGTTTCTTGAGGTAGATCTATAATGCTATAAACGTCCCTCTTAGAACTGCTTTTGCTGCATCCCAAAGATTTTACACTGTTACTCTCCAAGTATTATTTTTTATTTCCTCTTTTTTGGCCCACTGGAGGTTTAGTAGCATGCTGTTTAGCCTCCATGTGTTTTTCCAGTTTTTTCCTGTAACTGATTTCCAGTTTCATACTGTTGTAGTCAGAAAAGATGTTTGGTATGCTATCAAAAGACTTTTGTGGTCCAATGTGTGATCTGTCATGGAGAATATACTTAAGAAGAATGTGTATTCTGCTTTTTGGGGATATGATGTTCTGTATATATTAGGTCCACTTGGTCTAATATGTCATGTAAAGCCACTGTCTCCTCATTGATTTTCTGTCTTGGGTGATCTATCCATTGATGTAAGTGGATTGTTAAAGTTTTTCCCTTCATGTCTGTTAATATTTGCTTTATGTATTTAGCATTCCTCTGTTGGTTTCACAGATATTTACGACTGTCATATCCTCTTGCTGCACTGAGCCCTTAATCATTATTTTTACAGTCTGAGACTTCAAAACAATTAAGTCTGATATAAGAACTGATACTACAGCTGTTTTTTTCAGGCCTTTTTCCATCCCTTCAGTTTCAGTCTGTGTGTGTCTTTAGATCAGAAGTGAGTCTCTTGAGACAGCATATAGATGGGACTTTTTACCCACTCAGTCACCCTATGTCTTTTGATTGGGACATTTTTTCCACTTACATTCAAATGTTCTTATTGCCATTATGTTACACTTTTTCTGGTAGTTTTGTTGCTTTTCTTAATGTCTTCCCGTGTGTGTGATGACTTTTTTTAGTGTTATGGTTGGATTATTTTTATTTTTTGTATGTCTATTACAGGTTTTTAGTTACCATGTAGTTTATATATATATATATATATATATATTTATATTTTTAGCAGTCTATATTAATAGTTGCTTAAGTTCTAATGCATTCTAATTCTAATAGCACTTCATTTTTAACTCCCTTATGTTTTAACACCTTTTATTTAGTGATTACCTTAACTAATTTTTAGAAATAGTTATTGGTCTACTACATTTGCTGTTTTGCTTTTACCAGTGAAAATTTGCCTCTTCATAAGTTTCTTGTTCCTAGTTATGGCCTTTACTTTTCCTCCTAAAAAAGTCCCTGTAACATTTCTTGTAAAGTTGGATTAGTGCCAGTAAACTCCTTTAACCTGTGTTTCTCTAAGGAGCTCTTTCACCAAATTGAATGATAACCTTGCTGGGTAGTGGTGTTGCTTGTAGGTTTTCTCTAAATATATCATGCCACTCACTTCTTGCCTGCAGAGTTTCATGAGCTGATAGCCTCCCTGAAAGGTAAACACATTGTTTTTTTCTGTTTTAAGATTCTTTGTCCTTGCAATTATTATATGTCTTGGTGTGGGGGCCCTGGTTAGGTTCACCTTATTTGAGGCTCTCTGCGCTTCCTGGGTGTCTGTTTCTTCCTTAGATTTCTCTAAGTGATCTACTCCTTCCTAACACTCTTCTCTTTCTGAGACTCCTATAATACTAACATTAGGATGTTTGATGTCATCACAGAACTCCTTTAATCAAGCCTCATTTCTTTTCATTTTTGCTGCTCATCTTGAGTTCTCTCTCTTACTCCTTCATCTTCCAAGTTGCTGATTTGCTCTTCTGCTTCCTCTAGTCAGATGTTGATTCCCTCTAGTGTCTCTGACTGGTTCTTTATTTCCTTTTTCTGCTGTTGTTGTTGTTGAAATCATCTGTGAGCTCATCCATTCTTCTCTCAAGTCCAGTGAGCTTCTTTATAACCATTGCTTTGAACTCTAGATTGGTTAACTCCATTTCATTTAGGTTTATTTATTCCTTTTTTTTTTTTTTTTTACTTTCTTTGCTTGATTCTATGTATCAGTCAAAAGGGCTACCTCTTCAAAGGGGTTGGCCTTGCATAAGAATGTCCCCTTGGTAGACTACATGTGCCTGGGGCTTCAGGCTGGCTGTTAATGGACCAGGGTTCTCCTGTGTGTTTGCCAGCCAGGGCCATTACTGGCAGGGTAGCTGGTGTTGGAAGGGGTGCAGACAGGGTGAATCCATGTGTTCATTGCTCTGGTCCCACCTTGGAGATCTGCTGGATCTCTGACATTGTTTGGATGGGGGCTAGGAGACCGCCTCCATCATGTCTGGAGCTGCTACTGTCTGTGCGATCAGTGTGTGGGGGGGGAACATAAACAATGGGGCTCACCAGCTGCCTCTGTTCCAGAGACAGTTCCTTTAGATCCCATAACATTTGGTGGTTGGGTTTGAACCTCCCCCCCCAAATGCTGTTGGCTTTTTGTCTGTGACCTCCGGCAGGACACTCTGTGCTCCAGTACCTCACACTGGGGGTGGGTTATCATCTGTTACCATGTCTCCATTTCTCCCAACATTTTTATGTGTTTTTTTAACCCCTTGTTGTGCAGAAGGGTTGCCTCTGTTTCCCCCTGTATGTAGGTGCAGATTCGGTGCGTCCATGCGAGGAGCTGGACTCAAGACCCTTCCAGGGCTGCCTCCTTTGCTCTGAATCTTGGTCCCTCCATCTAAAGAATCCAGTAGTGCCAGGAAAGCTACAGCTCTGATGTGTCAGGGATAAAGGCACAGGGAAGGTCACAAGGGGAAGAGGAAAGCACCAAGAGATCTGTAATGTTCAGGCATTGAGGTGGTGGTGACTTCAATAAGAGGGTTAGAAAGAATCCAGAATAATCGGTTTGGGGGCGGGGGCTAGACATATAGTTTAGAAAAGACCCTTTTTGGACTCAAATTGGTGATTTAAGGAAAGATGGGTCACAGCAATAATAAAAGCTTAAGATTTATTAAGGGCCAGGCACTTAGCTTTGCTTAATAAACCTAGAATGGGCTTTTTCATTTTTACTTTAAAGAATTTGAGATAGATTACATATGTCTCTCAGGATCACATAGCCAGTGATTATTCTAACCAGGATTTGGACTTGGGCTTTGAGTCCAGATCCCAAGCTTTCCTTCATTCTAACAGGAGGAAAGGTAGAGTGACCTATAAGGAGAGCGTGGAATGAACAGGACTCGGGAGACAGTGAACGCTCCCTGACGAGGGGGACTATTTTCTACTCTCTTTATCCAGGACTTAGGTAGCAGCAGAGGCTTCTACCGGTTTCTTCCACACACCTGATAAGGACAGGGGCAAAGGGGGCTGATAGTTTTTCTTCAATATATTAATAATACCATATGATACAATTCCTAGTGCTTGAGTACGGAGAGAGGTGAACAGGGTAGAAATGAATAACCCAGGACCCTCAGATTATGCTCCCTTTCCAAGCATGATCCTCTACCAACCAGGACCCAACCCTGTTGTCCACTCCTCTGCAGCCTAGGGGCCATTCTGTAAGATGCTTACTAGTTATCGATCACTTACCAGCAGATACCATGTCTGTACAAATTAGGCGCTTCTGATAGTATGGGGTCCAGTAGCGGCTCTTTCATCTATTTCACGATTCATTTCTCTCGGAACAGTGGTTTGTCTCTGAGTCGTGATGATACGGCTTAGGGAGGAAGAAAGCTGGCTGGCTCCTCTAAGATGGACTTCAGTCCTTTGGTAAAGACATGCTGGTGCTCATGATCGGGGATGAACAATGTGTGGCATATTCATGTGACACACAGAGTGCCTGTTTGCCCAGGGTTATCTCCCAGTTATGGTGGGTGCCTACAAACCCATTAGTTCTTGTTCTGCTGTTACATGGACAAAACCCAGAGAAGGCCTCTGGGCCAGAAGGTCCTGAGGAAGAGGTGGAAAAAAGAGGTAGGGACTCTCGGGTGAACAGAGATGTCTGTATTTCTAAGGGCCCATCCCTCTCCACATTCCGAGTTCGCCCAGGAACGCCAAGGTTAGCAAGAATGCCTTGTTTTGGGTTGAGCAAAAAACTGCTCTGCCTTTAATGATGAGGAAAAAATGGCTCTAAGCCATATTTAGGAAATTTGTTGACTGTAATTAAGCCTTCATGGGAGTCCCCAAGGTTTACTTACCTATAATTGAAAAAATGCAAATGAAGACAGTTAATCAGTGGACTGGCTGCCTATGAAGCACTACTACCCGCCTAAATGAATCAAAAACGAAGATACAAATATGTCCCGTTGAGAAAGATACCTGCAAGCCAATTGGTAAATTTCTCTGCAACACTGTGGAGATTTTTTTTCTTAGTCTGAGCTTGTGGGGCTTCTCCGCTAAGGCCTTTGCCAACATAGTCCTGAGCATTACATACAGATTTCCTACCGACTGGCCTTCAGTGTCGGTAGAGCACCAGCTACTCCGGGCCCTCATTCAGGGAAGCCCTGCAGAACGTCCTCCTTTTTTGATTGATCTACTACTTAAAGTCATAAAACATTTGCTTTTCAAGATCCCGTAATCAAATGGGAATACCTGTGGGATGAAGCCAATGCCTCAGGATTTGAGTATTTTAGCTATCAGATATGAAGGATCAGGACATGTTCTAATATTAAGAGCATTAATGCAGTTTTTCCCCTTTTAGCAATAATTACAGCATACCTATGAGTCATTTTGCTTTAGATGCCATACTTGCTAATCACCTTTTATCATCTGATTTAAAATCATCTCCAAAACACTTTGCACTTCTGATAATACTTACGTCTTCTGCTTAATGATTTCATTAATTAGCAACTCATACTACAGTGTCAGTACAAAGTGCACAATTTGTCCCTAAAAATAAGCTAAGGGAACAAAAGAAAGTGCATCATTATTTAGACAAAAATATGTCAGTAGGCTGATTGATAGTAACATGAACAAAAGCAGTCAAGTTAAATATAGAAGCACAGCACATGATGAAATTGTCATAAACTATACAAGATGCTTTTGACACATCTGTCCAAATGGGACCTCTTGGAGGACGCAGGTGGTTTCCTTTCCCGGTCCACTCAGCAGCTTCTGAGGGAACAAAGGCTGCCACTATTGATTAATAATGCCTGGCACAGCCACCACAGGGGTGAGTGGGAACTCACTGTCGTACGCTCACCACTTGTTAACGAGAAGGAACCCATCCTTGCTCAGCTGATGGGGGCTCGGCACAAAGGAACTGTCCTTTTTTTAAAAGCGTATAAACATCCATGAAGTGTGGAAAGATGCGATTAGGCTGAACCTTTCCACCATAGCTTTGTTTGCGTTATTTATTACCCTGGACTTGTTAGGGTTTTTCAAAAGCGTTACAGACCCTGGAAAAAAAGTAGATATTTCAAGGTATTTGAAATGTATCACAGTTTCTAAGGAGATCTCTTCAAAGACTCATGGGCTTTTTTTAAACATGAAATGTTCTTGGTGGATAATAGGCTCGAATGCTGTGGGTTTCTAACCTCCCATTCATTAACAGCGAAGCTAACTTACAGCCGAGTCCTTTTTTGCTTTTCTCTTTTCCTGCAAGCAGTTTGTGACTCCTTTTGGGGGAGGTGATAACTGTTTAAATATATGTAAGTGACCAGCTCCAGTGGAAAGATTCTAGTTGTCTCAAGGCGTTCGCTTTCAATTTATTGTCACTTCTCTAATCAAAACCACTTCCCACAAACACTACCCCACGCCCCCTTAAAATACTTCTTATGTGTTACACACCAAGTCATGCCTACTGAAAGATCTTGTTATTGCCTAAAATGGATTCTACCCATTTTGCAGAAGCACTTTAGCATTCTCAAAATCATTACTGCTATCATCTCTCACTTGAGAAAACGTAAGATAAATTAGGCCTACATGGGACTGGTTTCCCTCAAGCACTTCTGAGCTTTTTGGGGGTAACCAAGGCAAGTGTCTCAGTTTTTACATTTCAAAATCACCTTCAAATGGAAAGCCAGTAGTCCCATGACATTTGCATTATTTTAGCCCAAGGACAGACTGCTTCCGTGACCTGCTGTTTATGGTTCAGTATTTTTTGGTAACAGATAATCAGCTATCTGGAAAACATTCATTTCCAGGTTGTAGCTCTATGTCCATATTTTGTGGGTTAAAGTAGAACACGATCAAATCCTAATTCACTTGTATGAGGATTACTGTCATACGCAGCTAAAATACATCCCCCTCCTCCACCTTTTACATTACTTGGCACTTTTTACAGCGCTGTGGTGCCTGTGTTGTGTTTTTTTCTTCTCAAGCAGCTGTTAAAGCTAAACTGCATTTGTCTTCTTGATGGTTGACTGCAGGAAGTTCACCCTCATTATCAAGGGTGAAGGATTCCTAATTACGTAACAGAAAGGCTCCTCGGCTGTCATGGGAAGAGTTGGCATATTTCTCGATGATGTTATCCTTAGATTATTAAAAGAATATTGATTTTGAAGTAAAATGCTGAGAAAATTTTTAGATTTATTGGACTTTTTCACCTGAGGAAAGAATATGGATTTAATAATTCATTCAGCAGTCTATCATCTCTCTTTGTAGTAACACTGAGTATGGACTATGAAGGGAAAAGTCAGAAATTGAGAGATTATATGCGGATAGTACGTAGAACACTGTTCATAAAACTGAGAAGACAAATAAAACATGTAGTTTCACTCCCATAATTTCAACTGTCCCTCTGATAACTCCACCTACATGTAACCCAGAGACCTCGGTTTCCCTCTTATTTCTGTCATCTGGATTAAGAGCACTAGTATGTACCCAACTGTTCTTGCTAGGAATTGGAGAATTTTCCATCACTCAACCGTCAAGCACCAGCAACCTCCTATTTCATCCATTGAAGGGAGCTTAGAGCTCATACCCACCGTGAAGCTTTCTTATCCAGCTCTACCCCAAGCTGACTCAAGGTAGATCCCCTAGTCTCCCCGTTCCTTATTCTCCCTGTTCCTTTAGCACTAAACCTTTTAGTTTATATGTCTATGCTTGTAGATCCAACATTTAAGCATGGAGGTTGGCACAAAATAGATACACAATGCCTGAAGACATTTTTGGATGAATAAATGTGTAGGCAGAAGGATGGAGGGATAACACTGAAGGGCAGAGAGCAACTGAGAATTCAGCACTTCAAGAAATGTAGCTGCCTATGCATTTGCGAGGGCAAAGTCACTGTGGCAAATGCTGTTTCTATTGCAGCTAGACGCCGAGTTAATGAAAGGGCATGAAACGTATGACATAGGGTTTCAGAAACCTTCAGATGATCCTGTAAATTGTAAGAGCCATTTTAGGCACTTTTCCCAACAATCTTCATCTTTGATGTAAGGAATAAGAAAGCACAAATATCGATTGACGGAAGAATCAACTCCAGAAAATCTTCCCTTTAGAATTTCTTTTCCTTCAAAATACAAAACGAGGGTACTGTAGGCAAAGAGAAATCTCTCAGAAGTTGAGTGAAATTAAAGAAGAAAAGAATGGGAATTTCAGAGGCAGAAAAAAAGTCAGAAAAACCCTGTAGAAATGGCTGTACAACAGCTTCTAGCCCTTATTTGCTTTTCATAGACTGCAACAGAACAAGATGTGAGGAAACATCTGCTGCCTTTTTAAAATAGCACTTTGCTATTTTAAAAACATAGTGACAGAATTAAGGAAAGCCTAATTTCTGTGGTTAGGGACAGCAGACACCCATGACACCGGCTAGGGGGAGTTAGTGAGGCACAGATTCAGAGATCTGGACGGTGGATTCATCTGTCCTGCGTGGCCCTGGGAAGCAGATCAGACAGTGGTTAGCATGTCGGGTCTGGAGTTAGGCTGCCTGGGCTCAAATCTGGGCTTTACTACTTGCCTCCAGTGTGAAGGGGGAAGCTACATGACCCCTCTAAGTCCCAGTTGAGCATAGAGCAGTACTAACTCTCTCGGTGGTTGTTGTGAGGAGACTCAGAGAGCTAGCCAAAGACTGGCTCACAGTTGCATTTGTTGAAGGCAGGTTCTTATTTTTTAAGTTAACCAAAAATTAGCTGATTCTCTTAGACTAGATACAGGAACTGAATGGGACACAATACAGTAGTAATGAAAAGGTAGCAGTCTCTCTGGGCTGGAGAGTCCGGTCAGTGTATGTGGCTGGCCAGCTTGAGGAGTGGTCTTCTGAAGCTTCCAAGACCAAGCCCGATAAAGGCTGAGGGTCCTAATGAGAGCTGATCCCCTCCCAGGTGCACCCAGTTGTTACAGCTCTGTAGTGAATGCACTCCAGAGAAACTGAATGAGGACAAAGGAAATCTGCAGGGATCAGATTCCAGGTGCTGCTGTCATGAGGGTGAAGCCAGGGCAGGAAGGTAGGTAAAAGGACAGAGAAGGGCTGGGCACACCCAAGGCCAGGACATCTAGATAGGAAGAATTCAGGGTCCGAGGACAAGACTAAAAATCAGACCAGGTGAGATGGAGGCTTTCACCAGACTTAGTCCAGTTTTAAAGGATAAGCTTCCACCAGACAGAGTTAAGTGAAACACATTCATTTGGAATGAAGGTAGTCACTGAAAAATAAGACTCCAGAGATTAACTGATGCTCCAGAGAAGTAGGGCAGTGTAGTGGTTCAGATGGTGGGCTTGAGCGAGGGAGCTGGTTCCCGCCCCTCGTTTGCCAATGACGGCAGGCGCAAGTCACAGTACCTAAGCTTCACTTTCCTCACCTGTAAAATTGGAATGACTTCTGATGTGCCCAGTCACTGTGTGGGACGTGATATTTGGTAACCAGAAAGGACGGGGCTAAAACGAGTGCCGCTCACATCACAGGCTAGCCACAGTGTTTGGGGTCCTTCAGCTTATGCACTTTGTAAATCACCTCACATTCAGGAGGATGCATGCCTAACCCCCCTTTGCTAATGCACCGATAGCCCTCCAATAAGGCCATACAGTAAACGATCTCAGCAACTGGGAACAACATTACTTAGGAACATCCTTGTATCCCTCATTTAACTGTAATGGATTTGTTTCCTTAGTTGATATTACAAGACGTTTGCTGAACCAACTATGCTCACGCATCCCTGAGGCTAGACTAATATTTCCAGTCCAGCTGGTGCTTAGGTCCCATGTAGATTCCTGGCTGAAAGGGTGTCAGAAATGTGCTTTTGACCATTTCCAGCATCTGTGGTCCAGGAAGAGAGGAAGGGAATGAAACAGAAATCGCACTAAGTGGTTAAAGCAGAAAAGAAGTGACCCAAAAACATCCCTTGGACTGAGAGTCTGGGGATGAGCTTCTAAACATACTCTGCCCTACATTGTGACTTGTCATAGCGTTTTAAAAGGTATCCTTCCTAACTGGGTGGCAGTACAGTACACTCTTTAAGGGTCTCATTACTTTAGCTGTGTAAACTCGTGGATGTTCCTGGACCTCTTCCTGCACCAGCTCTCTCTCTTCTCGTTAAATGAAATGATACTAATACCTACTTCAGAGGGTGGGTGTGAGAGTTAAGCGGGGAAATACGAAGCTCTTAAACACATGGAAATGGGCATCTCACTGGATGTCCTCTGACCTACGAGAGCCTGACACAATTATTATTTTTTATCAGGGGTATATTAAAGATCTGGGAATAAACAGATATTCAACACCTAAGTAAAAGCCAGCACACCATGGGCATGTTCTCTGGCTACTGCTGGTATCATAGGTGGCAGATACATAGGTGTAGGTTGGAGTGCTGGTATCTAATATGCCATTGTATCCTCAGCTCAGGGTGAAGAAATGGACTATAGATACTTCCACTTGGGGCGGGGGGGGCACAAAATTGAGATGTAACCCTGTATACCTTTTTATTCTACAGTGCCTGCCAAATGCTTTTTAAAATATTTGAGTAATTGTCACCATTACCAAGCAGCCTAATATAATAACATCAAATGTTCCACTTTGGAAAACTTTTGTTACTTTGGAATTCTTACATGTTAACAGAGGACTTTATCTTTCAAGGTATTGAGATTTTAGAAAGTGAGGCATCACAGAGCATCCTTTTTTCCTTCTTACTTGGTGTTAAGGAGAGAGGATAGGTGACTGCTTTGTAGCAGTCCAATTACTACATTACAGCAGTCCAATATTACATTATGTAATAATTTGCTTTTTTCGGTAATACTATATACTTGCACAAGCACACTGTTTTAACTGTGAAATTGCATCACCATCTTGTGAATATGTCCTGTGACTTAACCCCATGCATCTCATTCTTTTCCTCCCACTCTAGCTGGACAGCGCCACCTCACTTATTCAGGCAGCTAAAAACCTGATGAATGCTGTTGTCCTTACGGTGAAAGCATCCTATGTGGCCTCAACCAAATACCAGAAGGTCTACGGTACAGCAGCTGTCAACTCCCCTGTTGTATCTTGGAAGATGAAGGCTCCAGAGAAGAAGCCCCTTGTGAAGAGAGAAAAGCCTGAAGAATTCCAGACACGTGTTAGACGAGGTTCTCAGAAGAAACATATTTCGCCTGTACAGGCTTTAAGTGAATTCAAAGCAATGGATTCCTTCTAGGATGATAGGCTTTAACAAGAAAGCTTTTTCTTTCTTTTTTTCCTTTCCTTTTCTTTTTAATTCTAGTTTTGTATGCATACCTGCCAACTCGTATGCCTCTGGCATGGGGAAATTAAGGGAGCAGCGTCTGTTTGCATGTAAGATGAGGTGCAGTCAATGCTATTGATCCATCGGTGGCCCAGGGAGAAGACAGGGAATTCCTGTCCTGAGGGAGCACAGAGCTGTCCTTTGCAACATTCTCATAAAATTGGACAAAGGGTTCACATCACAATGTTTACGGGAGTGGGAGGGTTGGGGAAAATAACTCTACAAAAGCAAACTAATGCATGCAAGAATCACTAGGTTGGCAGGTATATTAATAAGTGAAAAATCTGGAAGTGTAATGGTAGAACATAAAGCTTGTATTGCTTCTGTTTCAGTGCAAAAATGTACTAGCCAATACGCTTAAGTGTGTGGCCCTCAAATTGAACAATTTAACTTTGAAGTCTTATCAATAATATTATGTGGATTTTTTACTAAGCGGAAACTAACTCATCCAGCCAAAATGCTTCTTTTAATCTGTATTCTGTTCTTTTTCTTCTGGTAGTGCCATTACTAGTGCTCATGCTATCAATTTTTCCCCCTTTACTGAAAACAGCAAACATTTATTTAAGATAGTTATCTTCTCGGGGGCACTGGAAGCACAATATGGTGATCAAGCCTGCCTTTTTTTTTGAACTATGAGTTTGCTAGAAATAGGTGGCCCATTGGTGGAATGTTAGAGGAACGGAAACTGACAATGTGTGAAGGTTTAGAGGCAAATACATAGGTGTAGCTTGGAGTGCTGGTATCTAATATGCCATTGTATCCACTAACTCAAAATAAACACATTTAACCTTGACATCTGAAGAATGTTTTCTTTCTTTAAGTGCATAAAAAAAGATTAGAGCATCTTCCTGAAAATTGGTTAAAAATGTTTAAAAAAAGACTACACCAAATAATCCTAAAGTTTGTATGGAACTGTGAAAGACAACCCCCCCCTCCAAAAACCAAAGCAATCTTGAGAAAGAACAAAGCTAGGAGTATCAAGCTCCCTGATTTCAAACCATATTACAAAGCTACAGTTATCAAAACAGTATGATCCTGGCTCAAGAACAGATACATAAAACAAGGGAAAAGAATAGAGCCCAGAAATAAACCAAAAACCTATGTGGTCAGTTAACACATGACAAATGAGGCAAGAATATCCAATGGGGAAAAGACAGTGTCTTCAATAAGTGGTACTGGGAAATCTGGACAGCTATATGCAAAAGAATGAACTAGACTACAGTCTTATGTCATATACACAAATAAATTCAAAATGGATTAAAGATCTAAATATAAGACCTGAATCCTTAAAACTCCTAGAAGAAAAAACAGGCAGTAAGCTCTTGAATATTAGTATCAAACGTTTTTCTGGATACACTTCTCAAGACAAGGGAAACTAAAGCAAAAATAAACAAGTAGGACTACATCAGACTAAAAAGCTCTGGCATAGCAAAGGGAACCAAAAAAAAATGCAAAGGCAACCTACTGAATGGGAGGATATATTTACAAATGATATATCCAATAGGCACTGATATCCGAAATAGATAAACAACTCATTCACCTCAACAACAAAAATCTGATTAAAAGTGGGCAGAGGGCCTACCCAGGTATTTTTCCAAGGACAGATGGCCAACACATATATGAAAAGATGCTCAACATCACATCATCAGGGAAATGAAAATTAAAACCGCAATGAGATATCACCTTACACTAGTCAGTGTCTGATATCCGCAAAAGGGGAAACAAGTATTGGTCTGAGGGGAGGAGAAAAGGGAACACTCATACACTGACGGTAGGATTTTAAATTCGTGCGGCTGCTATGGAAAGAAGAATGGAGGTTTTTCAAAATTCTAAAAATAGAGATAACATATGACCCTGTAATCCTACTTCTGGGAATTTACCTGAAGAAAACAAAATAATTAGTCTGAAGACACACACACACACACACACACAGACACACTCGTATTTTTATCACATCATTATTTACAGTAGCCAAAATATAGAGGCAACCCTAGTATCCACTGATAAATGAATGGGTGAAGATGATGTGGTATACTTATATAATGGAATATTACTCAGCCATAAAAAAAATCTTGCCATTTGTGACAACATGGATGGACCTAGAGGGTATTATATGAGTGAAATAAGTCAGAGAAAGAAAAGTACTGCATGATTCCACTTACATTTGGAATCTTAAAAGCAAATTAACAAACAAAATTGAAATAGACTCAGAGGGAACAGACTGGTAGTTATAGGGGAGGGGAATGAGGAAACAGGTGTAGGGAAAACAATTAGAATGATATCTTGATCTGGGTAATGGATATATGAGTATATGCCCATGTCAAAATCCATCAAACTATACACTAATTCATGCATTTTATTGTATGTACCTCAATATAAAAAAGAAAATTAAAATTTTTTTGTTTTTAGAAATTCAGGATAAAATAGGTGATATCTAAAGAAATACCTGGGTCATCTTTGAAGTCCAGGAATTGCTTTTGTTTCATATTGGGGTTTTTTTTCATTTTTTATTTACTTTCAAATTGAATCTAAAATAAGAAAGTCATATATTAGACTTTTTTGGACCATGTTCAGCCCTGGGCTAAACTTAAGAAACTTAAAGTGTTCCATGAGAGAAACTGAATCAAAAAAAAAAAAAGTTTATGGTAAGACCCAGTAATTTCAAAATATTATATTTATTTTAGAATATTTGCTCTCTAAATTGTGAAAAGAGGGCCTGCGTCCCATTACTATGGAGGACTGGGCTGTTGTCTTTCAGCTATGGCTTGAGGAATTACAAAGAGACCCCAAATATTCATCTGAGTGCCAAAATGCCTCCCAGTGGAATGATTTCTACAAGATAGCAAATTATAGTATGTCTCCAGAAGATGTCTGCTAATATGATGTGTTTCTTGGCAATATGGTAACATACAGAATCATAGATACCTGTGCTGTTAGTTTAAGTACAAGGTCCCAAGGAGAAGAGACTGAAGAGTTGTGAAAGGAGAGAAGCTTAGTTAAAATCTTATTGAGACATGATTCTGCTCAAACCACTGCTTGCCACTATGGAATGATGAAAACATCACCCAGACTCAGAATGATCTATTAATGAAGAAAGCCACCCTACAAGTTGTAGGCTGACTTTCAATACTAATTATTAAACAACTATTTCGATTAGTCTTCTCCCTTAAATTTGCATACATATTGGAAGAGGTACCCACTGACAGTCTTTCACTCACAAATATTATGCAGTGCTTTCTTTGAGCCAGGTCCTAAGCTAACCATACCACTCAATGAAATTATTGGCAACCTTCCTTGTCAACACATGAATATGGCATATCTCTCTAGGTTTGTACAATAGTCTGCTAGTTAATGAGTTGCGGGAACTAAATATTCTTCAGACCAGCCAGCCAAGAAACTTAAAATTCAAAAACTCTTTGGCAAATCCTGAAAAATAGTCAACAGGTATCAGAGGAGAATGTACAGAATACCTTTAACTTTGTAAGTTTTAGTTAAATGATTTGTCACATGCTTATGAACAATGTTTATGTGTGTGTTTTCTGGAAATCCATCCTTGATTTTATTTTGCCAGTGCTTATTGAGTAAACGTCACTATTCACAGTTGCTTTTGTGATCAAGAATAATAACTTCTCAGAGAAAGATGATTAAATACAGGTGTCTTGCTAGGAACACTGTAGCAGTAAAAAAGCATAGTTTGTTCCCTGTCCTCAAGAAACATGCATGGTCTTGGTGGAACATACAACACAGACAGAAAAAAGGTGTGGGGTAAGAGAGTGATTATAATTTATTCAGAGAGATTAAAGAGTCAGAAAACAAAAATATCTATAAAGCAGCATATGAACATGGGCTAGAACAAACTGAGTATATGGTGTACTTGAGGAGACACAGAGTAGATAATTAATCCCAAACAAAGGGAATTACCTAGGGTATTTCTGACAGATGTAGCATTTTGAGATGCAGGAGAATGGAGATTTCTGATGGGAAGAAACTAAATAAATCTCAATTTCCCTGGACTCTCTATGTTAAGATTGATGGTTCAAAGACAAAATCTTTATAATTTTGTAAGGACCTAAGATATCTAGGGAAACATTACCTACAGAAGTCCTGTGTTTTTTCCCCATAAAATAGTTGAAGAATACAAAGTCATCTTTATTTGTAGAAGTCAACCTTTATAGCCAAGTGGGTTATGGTTTAGCTTATCACTTTCAAGAAATAGGCTATGTGTCATTAAGGTGGCCATCAATTTTTGAGCACGAGTTTTATATATAGGGCACCTTTCAGACACTTGAAGTATAAATATCTATAAAATACTATGTATAACTAAATCATCAAGCAAAATAAGTATTCAAAAATAGTGTGATTCGATAAATGATAGTCCCTAAATTTGCTGGTAATGGACCATAAGTCATTTGATCTCTATTGCTTTGTCATTACATATTAACCAAAATCAAGGCAGTCAGTACTTACTCTTCACTTCAATACTGAAGCATTTTTTAAAGATAATAAGAGGAATTGACCACTACAGGAGGCTATTAATTAATCATAAGAAAAATAAATACTAGTGCTGAAGAGTGTCATCAAGGTGGTGGACGAGGAGGCTCCAGGCCTTCACTCCCCTCATGAAAGCAGAAAGTAAACAACATATTGACCAAAGTATCTTTGTGGGAACTCTAGAAACCAGTCAAAGACTTGCAGCATTCAAGAAAATGTCTAACCAAGAAAAAGCCACACTCAATATGGAAGAAAATTTGGGGGTGTTATTATTCACCCATGTCCTGCTCCTTCCTGGACAGAGCATGAGTAAGAGGTATCTGTCCAATTCCTGACTCCTCCAATGCAATGCAAGGAAAAGGGTGGAACTTGTTTGCATTGTTCTGGCCTGTCTGAGGCTTCCTGAGGGATTGGTTTCTGTCTTGCCTCTCTTGATGGAAATGGTGGCATAGTTTGAGTATCAGGTTGAAGGCCACTGAGACAGTGGCAGGCACTGTGGCATGTAAGACCTGCAGGAGGCTATAGACTTATGGACTGCTGGAGGCAAGACATTATGGGCAGAGGATACAATAGAACATCTGAGATCCTAAGAAGCAAAGATGACAATCTTAAAGAACGTAAGACAGTTAAAGGCAGCCATGTATATGGGGAGAATGGAGAGAAAAGCACACATATAAGCCCAGGGAACAGGCAAACTCAGAAAGGCCTGAGAAGACTAAGTCTTCATGCCAGACTGATTAGTGAAGGTCTTTCCCTTCACAGAGCCAATCTGTAAATACAGAAAAAAGCTCTTTTTTTTTTTTTAATTCTCAACTCTGTTGTCTACAGGTGACTAACATTAGATATATAGCAACACATAGGTTGAAAGTGAAAGGATGAAAAATATTCCATACAAATAACTAAAAAAGCAGGGTGGCTATCCTAATATCAGACAAAATATACATTAAGGCAAAAATGTTACTACAGTAAAAGAAGGAGATGATATGATTAAAAGATCACTGCACCAAGAAGACATGATAATTATAAACAACTATGCACCAAACATCAAAGATTCAAAATATATAGGGCAAGCACTGACTGAGTTAAAGTGAGAAATAGCTCTAGAATAATAGTAGGAAACATCAATATTCCACTTTCAATCATGAGAAAAACAGCTGGAAAGAAGTCCAGTAATAGAAAACTTGTACAACATGATAGACCAGCTGGACCTAACAAACAAATATAGAACACTTCATCCAACAACAGAGTACAACTTTTTCTCAATTGCACATGAAACAATATTTAGGAGAGACAATATCTAAGACCACAAAACAAGTCTTAAAGAAGTTTAGAAAACTGAAATTATACAAAGTATCTTTTCCAATCACAGTGGAATGAAACTAGAATCAATAATGAACACAAATAACCTTAAATATGTGGAAATTAACACAAACAACCAATTGGTCAAAGGAATATATCACAAGTGAAATTCAAAAATATCTTGAGACAAATGAACATAAAAACACAACATACCAAAATTTATGGGATGCAATGAAAACAGTGCTAAGGGTTAATTTATCATTGTAAAAGCTTACAATAAAAAAGGAAAGTCTTATATCAACCACCTAAAATTTAAACTTCAAAGAAACAGAAAAAGAATAACTAAACCAGAAGCTAACAGAAGGAAGGAAATAATGAAGACTAGATCAGAGATAAACAAAATAGAAAATAGAAAATTACAGACAAAAATTAAGACCAAGAGTTTAGTTCTTCAAAAAATATCAGCAAAAATGACATACTTTTAGCTAGGTTGGCTGAGGAAAAAAATACCCAAATAATTAAGTTGTAAATGAAAGAGGGAACATTACTACTGATTTTACAGAAATAAAAAGAATTATAAGAGGGTACTATGCAGCACTGTACACCAAAAAAATGGACAACCTAGATGAAATGGATAAGTTCCTGGAAACACACAATCTTAAAAATACTGACTCATGAAGAAATAGAAAATCTTAACAGACACCTAACTAGTAAAGAGACTGAATCAATAATCAGAAATCTCTCAGCAAAGTAAAGTTCAGGGTCAGATAACTTCACTGTTGAATTCTACCAAGCATTTAAACAAAAACTAACACCAATCCTCCTCAATCTCTTCCTAAGTTGAAAAGGAGGGAACAGTTCTATACTCATTCTATGAGGCCCTCATTAACCTGATACCAAAGCCAGAAAAACACACTACAAGAAAACTATAGGCCAATATCCTGATGACTATTGATACAGAAGTCATCAACAAAACTAGAAAACAGAATTCTATAGCACATTAAAAAAGTTAGATACTATGACCAAATGGGATTTATTCTAGGTGTGTAAGTAAGTTTGATTCAACATACAAAAATCAGTCAATGTGATACACCTCATTAATAGAATGAAGGTAAAGAAAAACGATTTAACAAAGCAACATTCGTTCATGATAAAAATACTCAAGAAACTAGGAAAAAAGAGATATTAACTTGATATACTAAACACTGTATGTGAAAAACCCACACATAGTATCTTGTTAATGGTGAAAGACTGAGTTTTTCCTCTAAAATAAAGAGATAAGGATGTCCACTTTTACCATTGCTCTTCAACGTAGTACTTGAGGTTTTAACCAAACCAATTAGACAAGAAAAATTTTAGAAAAGCGCCAAATTGGAAATGAAGAAGTAAAATGATCTGTTTGCAGATGACATGTTCTTATATGTAGAAAACCCTAAATATCCCCACCAAAACTTTTAGGAAATACTAAATAAATTCAGCAAAGTTTCAGGATACAAATTTAACACACAAAAATTAGTTGCTTTTCTAAATTGTAACAATGAACCATCCAAAGAAGAAATTAAGAAACAACCCCAGCTAGAACTGACAAACCAGATGAAACAAATAGAAACAAGCACGCAACATGAATAACTGGAAGAAAGCTTTCAGGAACTGTGGAAGATTACCTACATGTTATTGAACACCTTGCTCGAGAGTAAATATTATACCATTCTGTACAGGAAGTTTTGCAAATTTCTTCACATTGTGTTGTGAAAAATCTGTGATGACTTTAATTTTCAAATCTTGTAACATTTGCTTACATTAAAAGTTATCTATCTTATCTTTAGTTGAATATCTTCTTTTGGAGAGATTTTAAATTTTAAAATACTGTTTAGAGTCTATGAACATATATTACATTAAAAAAAAATAACTTCTGAAATACCACTGCAATTGCTTCCCTTCTTAAACAGTACAATAAATGCTTAGTTGTCATTTAAAAAAAAGAAACAACCCCAGTTACAACAGCATTAAAAAGAACAAAATACTGGAATAAACTTAACCAAGAACACAAAAACTTGTATACTGAAAACTATACAACATCACTGAAAGAAATTGAAGACATAAATAAATGGAAAGACCTGCAGTATTCATGAAATAAAGGAATTAATATTAAGATATTGATACTACCCAAGGTGATATACATATTAAATAAAATCTTTGTCAAAATCCCTATTGTCATTTTTTACAGACATAGAAAATCTACCCTAAAATTCATATAGAATCTCAACTCTTGTGTAGCCAAAACAATCTTGTAAAAGAGCGAAGTTGGAGGCCTCACAGTCTTAAATTTCAAAACATTACAAAGCTACAGTAATCAAAACAGTGTGGTATTGGCATAAAGACATGTAGACCAATGGTCACAAATAAACCCTCACATACATTCTCAAATAATTTTCAACAAGGATGCCAAGACCATTAAATTGAGAAGTTTCATTTTTTCAATAAATTGTGCCGGGGAAAATGAGGATCATGCAAAAGAATGATGTGGGACTCTTATACCATATTAAAAATTACCTCAAAGTTGTTCAATATCCTTAGCACAAATGCTAAATTATAAAAATCTTAAAAAAGAGGGGAAAATATTTATGACATTGCATTATTGCATGTTTCAGTGACTTCTTGGAGATGTCACCAAGAGATTAGGTAACTAAAGAAAAACAAATAGGACATCAATTAAAATGTGCATCAAAGAACACAACAGTAAAAAGGCAGCACACAGGTTGGGATAAATTATCTGCAAATCATAATTTCAACAAGGGGCTCATATTTACAATACTAATAAAAACTCTACAACTGAACATTAAAAATCAGCCCCAATCAAAAATGGGAAAATGAATTGAATAGATATCACTTCAAGAAAGATATACAAATCCACTAAGCACATGGAAAGACATTCAACATCAGTAATCATTAGGGAAATTCAAATCAAGAACACAATGAGATAGTACCTCAAACTCATTAAGATGGTTTTATCAAAAAAACCAGCAAACAACAAATGAGGGGGGATGTGGAACAATGGAACCCTTGTGTTACTGCTAGTGGGAATGTAAAATACTGCAACAGCTATATAAAACAGTGAAATGGTTCCTCAAGAAATTAAACATAGAATTATATGAGCAATTTCACTTCTGGCTATATACTCAAAAGAACTGAAGGCAGGGTCTCAAAGAGATATCCATCTCCTTGCTCATCACACATCAGCCAAAATGTGAAGGTAGTACAAGTGTCCATTGAAAGATAAATGTATAAACAAAATATGGCACATACCTGCAATGAAATATTATTCAGCCTTAAAAAGAAATGGAATCCTTACATATGTTACACATGCATGAACCCTAAAGACACTTTGCTAAGTAAAACAGCCAGTTACAAAAGACAAATCTATATGATTCTACTTATATGAGATACATTGTGTAGTCAAGTATATAAAGACAGAAAGACATGGGTGCCAGTGGCCTGAGGAAGAGGGGAATGGAGGATTATGTTTGATACAGCATTTCAGTTTTACAACATGCAAAGAATTATGAAGATGAATGATGGTGATAATTGCATAGGAGCGTGAATGCACTTGATGCATGAACTGTACATTTAAAAATTTTTAAGAGGGTAGATAGTATACTAAATGTGTTTTATCACAATTTAAAAGAAAAAATAATACTGTGCTTCTGATGCTTTTAGCAGTGCCAGATGTCAGAGGTTTGTACCCTCTCTCACTAGAGCCATTTTTCATCTCTGGTTTAGATTTAAATTGGATCACTCACATGCAGAACACTAGAAGGCCTAGATCTGTGTTTTAAAAATTGTTCACAAGTTTTCACTAAAGTAAAAAGCAAAACTATTTATACTGGTACTTATGGAAGTATATACTTCAGAGAAGTACTGGCTGCATGAAACCTCATAAATTTGTAGAAGGATTAAGAAATGAAGTTTATTCCAGAGTAATTAGCTATAACTCTTCTTTAATTAAGGAGAATATTATGGGAGAATATTCAGATCTAAGTTGAATTGTGGTCTTATCATGGTCAGAAAAACATATAGTAAAGGTAGTAGATCAATCACTTAAAAGCTAATAGTATGGTTAAAAGACAAAAGTAGAAAAGTCAATTATATGTTTAAAAGTAGTTAAGAGAATTACTGAAAAGAAAGGTGTAAAATAATACATCATATTAATAAAACATGGAGGAGAGGAATTAAAAGTACAGCATCCCACTATTTAGGAGCACCTTAATATATAAAATAAACATTACTGGTGTTTGAACTTAAGCAACATTCAACTTAACCAAGACCACTATACATGTAGGATGTTACATATGAAACCACAAACCATAAACCTACAATATATACACAAAAATAAAATGAGTCTAAGCATAACTAAAGAAAGTCACCATTCACAACTAAAGAGATGACTAGAAAAAGAACCAGAGAAGAATAACAAAAATAACAGAAATTTTACTACTTACAAATAATCATTCCACCTGTAAGTAGTCTAAATGCTCCAATCAAAAGACATGAATAGACAAAAAAAACAAGACCCATCTATATGTTGCCTTCAAGAGATTCACTTCAGACCAAAAGACACACAAAGACAAACTGAAAATATGGAAAAATATTCCACACAAATGGAAATGAAAACAAAAATAAAGCTGGGGTAGCAGTATTTATATCAGAAAAAAATAGACTTTAAAACAACTATAATGAAACAAAGGACATAAATAATAATAAAAGTTTCAATCCAACAAGAAGATATACAATTGTAGATATCTCTGTATGCAACAATGAAGTACCTAAATACATAAAGCAAACATTCACATACATTAAAGGGGGGAACTGACAGCAATATAATAATAGTAGGAGACTTTAGCACCACACTTATATCAATGGATTGATCATACAGTCAGAAAATAAATAAGGAAAGAGAATCTTTGAACAACACATTAAACCAGATGGACTTAACAGATATATAAAGAACATTCCATCCAAAAACAACAGAATGAACATTCTTTTTAAATGCATGTGGAACAGTTAGATAGAGACTAAACAGCATGGTACTAAACATCCAGTGAGTCAATGAAGAAATTAAAGAAGAAATAAAAAAAAATACTGGAGAATAATGCAAATAAAAACACAACAATGCAAAATCTTTGGGATGCAGCAAAAGCACTTCTAAGAGAGAAGTTTATAGCAATACAGACCTACCTCAAAAACAAGAAAAAAATCTCAAACAATTTAATCTTTTATCTAAAAGAACTAGAAAAAGAAGAACAAAGCCCAAAGTTACTACAAGGAAAGAAAGAATAAATGAAATAGAGACTAAAAAGTAATACAAAGGATAAATGAAACTAAGAGCTGGTTCTTTGAAAAGGTAAATGAAAGAAAACTTTAGCTAGACTAATAAAAGAGAGGACTCAGATAAGTAAAATCAGAAATGAAAGGGAAGTTACAATGGAAACCACAGAAATACAAAGTTATAAGAGATTACTATGAAAAAATTATATGATAAAAATTGAACAACTGAGAAGAAATGAGTAAATTCCTGGAAATAGGCAATTTTCCAAGATTAAACTAGGACGAAATAGAAAATTTGGGCAGACCAATTACTAGGAACAATATAGAATTGGCAAACAAAATACTCTCCACAAACAAAAATCCAGAATCAGTTTTCTTCATGGATGAATTCTAGTACATATTTAAATAGGAGTTAATACCTGTTCCTCTCAAGTATAAAAACAAAACAAAACTGAAGAGGAAGGAAAGTTGCCAAATTCATTCTATGAGCCCAGTATCACCCTGATACAAACACTAGACAAAGACACTATAAAAAAATTAAAGAATAATATCGCTAATGAAAACATATGCAAAAATCCTCAACAAAATATTTACAAAGCGAATTCAGAAATACATTACAAAGGGAGAGATCGATTCAAGAGGGCAGCATGAGAGGTGAAACAGAGAACTCCTCCCAAAATCACATATAATATGAAAATACAGTTAACAAAACTAACACTAAAAGAGCAACAGGAAAGAAGGCTGCACCAGACTGCACACACCTGGAGAACAGAGCAGACCTCACAAAACAAGGTAACGTACCAAAGCCTTGATCCAGCAGAACCCAAGCCCCACGCCTGCTCACCGGCATGAGGAAAAGAAAGAGTGGGGATGGGGTGGAAGCCTAGAACTGCTGAACACCCAGCCCTGGAGGTCTGCTATGGAACACAAACCTACGTTGTGTGGTGCTCTGGAGGTTGGTGGGGTTGGGGAGCTGGGACAGGTGGAGTGCTTGAGAGATGGAGATTCCGGCCATTTGTGGAGGACAGGGATCCACATTCGGAGCTCTGGGACAAAGGAAAGGCGGGCGGTCTGAGAGGCTTCTGAGCAGCGAGAGGGCTGCTGAAGGGGTTTACACAGAGCTTGCTACGTGGGAGAAGGGATAGGTGGACAAGGTTGGGTGCGCTCTGCCCAGCAGGTTGGGAACTTTGAAGAGCTTCAGGTGCTCCATCTCCCTGGCTGGCTACTCAGCTCTGAGGACACTGATGTGATACACAGCCTGCCAAGCCTTCCTTCTGGCCTGCAGGCACTGGTTCTCAAACTGGCAGCCACTGCGCTGGCATGAGGCCAGCCAGAGGGAGGCCCCTCCTACAACAGCTATAGACACAAGCACAGAGGCTTACACCTGTGTGCTTGGCCCACTGACCCTGACACTGGAGTCAGGCATTGCAGCCAGGAATCAGGAAACGGATCTTTCCTCCCCCCAGGCACCAGCGCCGCTCCCCTACGACCCCCAACCTCACTCCAGGGGCTGAGCAGCCCCAGAGACTACAGTTTGGGGCACTAGAGGGCACCACATAGAAATATGAAACGTCAAAGGAACCTGGTTCAGACTAAAATCTCACAAACCCCAGAAAAAGGGCCAAATGAAACTGAACTCACCAATCTTCCTGAAAGAGAGTTCAAAATAAAAATCATAACCATGCTTATGGAGGTACAGAAAAATGTTCAAGAACTCAGAAGGAATTGAAGATGGAGATTCAATCATTAAGAAATTCCATATCTGAAATGAAACATACAATGGAGGGATTTAAAAGCAGATTAGATGTGGTAGAAGAGACAGTAAATGAAACAGAAATCAGAGAAGAGGAATACAAAGAAGCTGAGGCAGAGAGAGGAAAAAGGATTTCTAAGAATGAAAAAATATTGAGAGAACTGTGTGACCAATCAAAGCAGAACAATATTCGCATTATGGCCTATCAGAAGAAAAAAAGAAAGAAAAAGGGATAGAAAGTATTACTGAGGATGTAATTGCTGAAAACTTACCCAATCTAGGAAAGGAGATAGTCTCTCAGGCCATGGAGGTGCACAGATCTCCCAACACAAGGGACCCAAGGAAGACAACACCAAGACATATAGTAATTAAAATGGCAAAGATCAAGGATAAGGACAGACTATTAAAAGCAGCCAGAGAGAAAAATAAGATCACATACAAAGGAAAATCTATCAGGCTATCACCTGATTTCTCAACAGAAACCTTAAGGCCAGAAGGGAGTGGCATGATGTATTTAATCCAATGAAAGAGAGGGGCCTCAAACCAAGAATACTCTATCTGGCAAGGTTATCACTTAAATTTGAAGGAGGGAGTAAACAATTTTCAGATAAGTAAAAGTGAGAGAATTTACCTCCTAAAAACCACCTTTACACTGCATTTTGGAGGGACTGCTATAGATGGAAATATTCCTAAGGCTAAATAGCTGTCACCAGGGGAAATAAAACCACAACAAAGTAGAACAATTAATTACTAAGCAGATGCAAAATCAAATTGACTACCCCCAAAGTCAATCAAGGGACAGACAAAGAGTAGAGAATATGATACCAAACATATAAAGAATGGAGGAGGAAGAAAAAGGAATAAAAAACAAAGAACTTTTAGGTTGTGTTTGTAATAGCATACTAAGTGAGTTAATTTAGACTGTTAGATAGTAAGAGAATTAACTTTGAACCTTTGGTAACCACAGATCTAAAGACTGCAGTGGCAATAAGTACATACCTAACAATAATCACCCTAAATGTAAATGGTCTGAATGCACCAATCAAAAGACATAGAGTCAATGAATGGAAAAAAACCAAGACCCGTCTATATGCTGCCTACAGGAGATGCACTTCAAACCCAAAGACATACATAGACTGAAAGTAAAGGGATGGAAAAAGATTATTTCATGCAACTAACAGGGAGAAAAAAGCAGGAGTTGGCATACTTGTATCAGACAAAATAGCCTTCAAAACAAAGAAAGTCACAAGAGACAAACAAGGACATTACATAATGATAAAAGGGTCAGTCCAACAAGAGGATATAACTATTATAAATATCTATGCACCCAATATAAAATCACCTACATATGTGAAAGAAATACTAACAGAATTAAAGGGGGAAATGGAATGCAATGCATTCATTACAGGAGACATCATCAACACACCACTCACTCCAAAGGACAGATCAATCAGACAGAAAATAAGTAAAGACACAGAGGCACTGAAAAATGTATTAGAACAGATGAACCTAATAGACATTTACAGAACACTTCATCCAAAAGCAACAGGACACACATTCTCCTCAAGTGCACATGGAACATTTTTAAGAATACATCATATACTAGGTCACAAAAACAGCCTCAGTAAATTCAAAGACTGAAATTGTACCAACCAGCTTCTCAGATCACAAAGGTCTGAAACTAGAAATAAATTACACAAAGAAAATGAAAAGCCCACGAACACATGGAGGCTTAATAATATACTCCTAAATAACCAATGGATCAGTGACCAAATAAAAACAGAGAGCAAGCAATATATGGAGACAAAGGACAACAATAATTCAACACTGCAAAATCTGTGGGACGCAGTGAAGGCCATGCTAAGAGGGAAGTATGTTGCAATACAGGCCTACCTCAGGAAAGAACAAACCCAAATGAACAGTCCAAACTCACAATTAATGAAACTAGTAAAGAAAGAACAAATGAGGCCCAAGGTCAGTAGAGGAAGGGACATAATAAAGATTAGAGTAGAAATAAATAAAATCGAAAAGAATAAAACAATAGAAAGAATCAATGAAAGCAGGAGCTGGTTCTTCGAGAAAATAAACAAAATAGATAAAGGCCTTGCCAGACATATCAAGAAAAAAGGAGAGTCTACTCACATAAACAGAATCAGAAATGAGAAAGTGCAAGTAACTCAACATAATAAAGGCCATATATGACACACCCCCAGCCAACATTATACTTAACAGCGAGAAGCTGAAAGCTTTTCCTTTAAGAATGGGAACAAGACAAGAATGCCCTCTCCCCAGTTTTATTCAACATAGTTCTGGAGGTCCTAGCCACAGCAATCAGACAACACAAAGGAATAAAAGGCATCCAGATTGGCAAGGAAGAAGTCAAACTGTCCCTGTTTGCAGATACATAAAAAACCCTAAAGAATCCACTCCAAAACTACTAGATCTAATATCTGAATACAGCAAAGTTGCAGGATACAAAATTAATACACAGAAATCTGTTGCATTCCTATACACTAATGCTGAACTAGCAGAAAGAGAAATCAGGAAAACAATTCCATTCACAATTGCATCAAAAAGAAATAAATACCTAGGAATAAACCTAACCAAGGAAGTGATAAATGTATATGCTGAAAACTACAAGACACTCTTAAGAGAAATTAAAAAGGACACTATTAAATGGAAATTCATCCTATGCTCTTGGGTAGGAAGAATTAATATTGTCAAAATGACCATCCTGTCTAAAGTAATCTACAGGTTCAATGCAATCCCTATCAAAATACCTACAACATTCTTCAACGAACTAGAGTAAATAGTTCTAAAATTCATATGGAACCACAAAAGACCCCGAATAGCCAAAGCTATCCTGAGAAGGAAAAATAAAGCAGGGGTAATTATGCCCCCTGACTTCAGGCTCTACTACAAAGCCACAGTAATCAAGACAATTTGGTACTGGCACAAGAACAGACCCATAGACCAATGGAACAGACTAGAAAGCCCAGATATAAACCCAAGCATATATGGTCAATTAATATATAATAAAGGAGCCATGGGTATAAAATGGGAAATGACAGCCTCTTCAACAGCTGGTGTTGGCAAAACTGGACAGCTACATGCAAGAGAATGTCTAACCCCATACACAAAAGTAAACTCAAAATGGATCAAAGACCTGAATGTAAGTTATGAAATGATAAAACTCTTAGTAGACAACATAGGCAAAAATTTCTTGAGTATAAGCATGAGCAACTTCATCCTGAACGCATCCCCTTGAGCAAGGGAAACAAAAGCAAAAATGAACTCATGGGACTACATGAAACTAAAAAGTCTCTGTACAGCAAAGGACACCATCAACAGAACAAAAAGGCATCCTACAGTATGGGAGAATATATTTGTAAATGACATATCTGACAAGGGATTAACATCAAAAATATATAAAGAACTTACACACCTCAACACCCAAAAAACAAATAACCCTATGAAAAAATGGGCGGAGGATATGAACAGACACTTCTCCAAAGAAGAAATTCAGATGGCCAACAGGCACATGAAAAGATGCTCCACATCACTAATCATGAGGGAAATGCATATTAAAAGCACAATGAGATATCACCTCATGCCAGTTTGGATGACCAACATCAAAAAGACTAGGAACAACAAATGCTGGCAAGGATGTGGAGAAAGGGGAACCCTCCTACACTGCTGGTGGGAATGCAAACTAGTTCAACCATTGTGGAAAGCAGTATGGAGGTTCCTCAAAAAACTCAAAATAGAAATACCATTTGACCCAGGAATTCCACTTCTAGGAATTTACCCTAAGAATGCAAGATCCCAGTTTGAAAAAGACATATACACCCCTATGTTTATCGCAGCACTATTTACAATAGCCAAGAAATTGAAGCAACCTAAGTGTCCATCAGTAGATGAATGGATAAAGAAGATGTGGTACATATACACAATGGAATATTATTCAGCCATAAGAAGAAAACAAATCCTACCATTTGCAACAACATGGATGGAGCTAGAGGGTATTATGCTCAGTGAAATAGCCAGGCAGAGAAAGACAAGTACCAAATGATTTCACTCATTTCTGGAGCAGAAGAACAAAGCAAAAACTGAAGGAAAAAAACAACAGCAGACTCACAGAACCCAAGAATGGGCTAAGATTTGCCAAAGGGAATGGGACTGGGGGGGGGGTTGGGTGGGAAGGGAGGGAGAAGGGGAATAAGGGGCATTATGATTAGCACTCATAATGTAGTGGGGGGAACAGGGAAGGCAGTATAGCACAGAGAAGACAAATAGTGACTCTATAGCTCTTACTATGCTGATTGAAAGTGACTGTAATGGAGTATGTGGTGGGGACTTGATAATGGGGGGAATCTAGTAACCACAGTGTTGTTCATGTAATTGTATATTAATGATACCAAAATAAAAAAATACATTACAAAGATCACTTACCAACATCAAGTGGAATTTTTCAAGGGACACAAGTATGTTTCATTATTGCAAATCAGTCAGTGTGATATAAAACATTAACAATATGAAGGATAAAATCCATATAATCATTTAGTACATGCTGAAAACGCATCTGACAAAGTTCAACGTCTATTTATGAATAAAACTCTCAATAAAGTAGTAGAGAGGGAACATATCTTAACATAATAAGGGCCATAACAACAAAACCACAGCTAACATCATATTCAACAGTGAAATGCAGCAAGCTTTCCTTTAAGATCAGGAACAAGAAAAGGATATACATTCTCACCACTTTATTCAACATGGTACTGGAAGTGCTAGCCATAGCAATCAGATAAGGAAATGAAATAAAGGGCATCCAAATTGGAAAGGAAGAAGTAAAATTGCAGCTGACATGATACTGTATATAAAAACCACTAATGATTTTGTTAGAAAACTATTAGAACTAATAAATGAATTAAGTAAAGTTACAGGAGACAAAATCAATTGTGTTCCTATGTGCTAATAACAAACAAGAGAAATCAAATAAACAATTTCATTTATAATTGCAAGAAAAAGAATAAAATATATTTATATTTAATAAATTTAACCAAGGAAGTGAAAGAACCACACACTGAAAACTATAAGACTTTGATTAAGAAAGTGAAGAAGACACAAATAAATGGAAAGGTATTCCATGCTCATGGGTAAGAATTAATATTGTTATAATGTCCAGGCTACACCAAGCAATCTTCATATTCAGTGCAATCCCTATCGAAATGCCAATGGGTTTTTTCACAGAACTAGAAAAAATAATCCTAAAATCTGTATGGAAGCACAAAAGATCCTGAATAGACAAAGCAATTTGGAGAAAGAAGAACATAGTTGGAGGTATCATGCTGTCTGACTTCAAACTATACTACAAGCCTTTGGAATCAAAGTGTACTTGCACAAAAATAGACACATAGAACAATGAAACAATTGAGTCCAGAAATAAAACCACACTTATATGGCCAATTAATACATGACAAAGGAGGCAAGAATATACAATGGGGAAAAATCAGTCTCTTCAGTAAATGGTTTTCAGAAAACTGTATGGCTATATGCAAAAGACTGGATCATTGTCTTACACTATACACACAAATAAACTCAAAATGGATTAGAGATTATATGACACCTGAGACCATAAATTTCCTAGAAGAAAACATAGGTATATTCTTGAACACAGGCATTTATAATTTTTTTCTGCATGTCTCAGACAAAGGAAATGGGAAAAAATAAACAAGTGGGGTTACATCAAACAAAAATGCTGCACAACAAAGGAAACCATCAAAAAAATGAAAAGGCAACCTACAGAATGAGAGAGAGTGTATTTTCAAATGATCTTTCTGATAGGGGATATATCTAAAATATCCAAATACATATAGTACATCCAAAATTGATAAAGATATCCAAATATACAAAGAACTCATACAACACAACATGAAAAAAAATGTGATTAAAAAATAGGCTGAGGACCTGAATAGACATTTTTCCAAAGACACACAGATGGCGAACAGGGACATGAAAAGATGTTAAACATCACCAATCATCAGGAAAATGCAAATCAAAACCACAAGGAGCTATCACCTCAAACCTGTCAAAATGGATAGTGTCAAAAATTAAAAAAAAAAACAAGTGTTGACAAGGATGTGGAAAAAATGAACCCTCATACACTACGGGTGGGAAAATAAAATGGTGCAGCCACTATGGAAAACAGTATGGAGTTTCCTAAAATAATTAAAAACAGAAATGTCATATAAGCCAGTAATTCTACTACTGGGAATTAAAACACAATCATTAATTCAAAAAGATATGTGCTGTTCTGTGTTTATCATAGCATTATTTACAGTAGTCAAGATATGGAAATCAAGACAGGGAAGTCACCTAAGTGTCGGTGGATGAATATATGAAGACAATGTAATCTACAATGGAATATTACTCAGCCATAAAAAAAATAGACTCTTGCGAGCTGTGAGAGCATGGATGGCCCTACAAGGTATTAGGCTAAGTGAAATCAGTCAGACAAAGAAAGACAAATACCATATCATTTTGTTTATATGTGGAATCTAAAAAACTTTTTAAAAATATGCTTATAAACACAGAAAACAAACTGGTGGTTGCCATGGGGTAGTGGGAAGAAGGCAGGATATATGAAGGGAAAAAAGAGGGAAAACGTCCAAGTATAAAATGAATAAGTTGCAGGGATGCAAAGCACAGCACAGGGAACACAGTCAATAGAATTGTAATGTATTTGTACAGTCATGGTAACTATACTGATTGCCATGAGCAATTCGTAATATATATAACTGTTGAGTCACTATGTTACATACATGAAACCAAGATAATGTTGTTTATCAACTACACATCAACTTTAAAAAAGACATATACAGACCATTACAGGTAAACCTCAAGCTCCCATCCCTTTTAGTCCTGGCCTCACCCACGTTTGCTCTTTGCCTTCACTCAAGTACCCAGTAATGTGAGTTTATAGTAAGTAATGCATCTTTCTTTACATTTATTCACATTTATGACCTCACAGGAAATACATAGTACTCCACATATTCCAGCAACAATTTTCAGACATAGCCTCTACAAAAAATTATATTCTATAGTTACTTCAAAGGACAATGTAGGGATTTTAATACCTCATAGGAGATAAAAAAAAATGTGAAAGCAGTATATACATGATCTAAAGCAGGAGCTGGAAAACTTCTGCAGGCATTTCATAAACACGTTTCCAAGCCTGTTTTAAGAGTACTAGCAAGAACGTGGGATAGAACAGGCCTCCTCTTTTGACTAGCGATGATTCCAGGGATCTCAGGAGATGAGGTTACACTGCAAAGGCAATAATCCCGCAAAACTAATTATCTAGAGTATTTGTGAAGAACACTAAACTGTACATTTATGTAATAGATTTGGGAGAAATGTAAGTTTAAACTCTGTAACTGAAGAACATGATGTCAAGTGAAATAAGCCAGATAAATACTATATAATCTCCTTTATAATGGAATCTAAAATAGTCAAACTCCTAAGAAGCAGAGTAAAATGAGGGCACCAGAAACTGTGGGACAGGAAAAAAGGGAGGTGATGGGCAAATGGTACAAATTTCAGGACGGAAGATAAAAAGGTTCTGGAGATCTAGTATATGACATGGCGTCGAGCTATCAGTGCTACATTATAGACATAAGAAGGTCAATCTTATGTTAAGTGCTCTTACCTGCCCCTCACCTTGCCACCCTTCCTGCCACGCACGCAGAAATATTACGACAAAGGGAGCAGGAGGAAGCTGGGAAGTGATGCATGTGTTTAGGTCTTAATGGTGGTAAATGGTTTTACTGGTATGTACTTATCCCCAAACTCATTCAGTTTTATATGTTAAATATGTGCAACTTTTTCCATGTAATTATACCTCAATGAAAAGGTTTAAAAAGAATCTGAGAATACGTATTGCCATAAATCAGTCCACTGTGGATGACTGAGAAGACACAAAGGAAGTTCAGCTTTATACCACAAATAAACAGAAAGGGAGAAACAAATAAAAGGCATCTAAATTTGGTCATAGCCTTCATGTTTCGGTGTTGAGTAGAGAGGAGGCCACGGGAGTTTGCCATGTGAGTGACGTAAACAAGGATACACATGTGGGAAGAACAGGTTAAGGGCTCTCTGGTGTGAACGCATGTGGGAGTGGGTAGGAAGGAGATGCTCCATCACCATGTTAACATTTATTGTCAAGACATGAAAGTAAGATTTAACAGGATGTTATTACCTTTTTAGCCTGAATCCATGATTCATATTGGACAGAAGATATCCACTCTCGATTTATTAACAGTACCTAGGAACTTTTGTTCTGAAATATCTATTGAGAATTTCATGTATTCCAGCAACAATTTTCAGACATAGCTTCTACAAAAAATTATATTCTGTAGTTACTTCAAAGGACAATGTAGGGATTTTAATACCTCATAGGAGATGAAAAAAAATGTGAAAGCAGTAAATACATGATCTAAAGCAGGAGCTGGAAAACTTTTGTAAGGGCCAGGTTTTAAACGTTTTCAGCTTTGTTGACTGTATGAACTCTCTGTCAAAACAATTCAACTCTGTTGTGAAAAAGCAGCCACACATAATGCATAGGCAAGTAAGCACAACTGTGTTCCAATTAACCATTATTTACAAAGCAGTAGGCAGATTTAGCAGATAGGCCAAGTTTGCCAACCCCTGCCCCTCTCTCTCACACAAACTCTTCTGATATTTAACACTTCATAATTAATGATTTTTTTTTATTTTGAGAACTTTCCCTCCTCTAATGTCCCTTTATGAATATGGAGTAACTTGCAAAAGAGTAACAATGTATTCTGTGAGTTCTAAATTTAGCGCCATTAAATAAGCAATTATTTACCAGATGCCACATTTGGGTAAGCACTGTTCTAAACACCAGTAAAACAGAGATTAAAGATCCACTAGTTCTCAAGAAGTTTATAGTTGCTTGATGACAGACAGGTACACAGAAAATGAAATTATAATATGCTCATGTAACTTCGGCAGGAAAACTCCCAGGGCAAAATATCTTTGAAACCAAAAATCAGTCAAAGGGAGAAATAAAGTGGGAGGAACCCATTCATTTCTTACAAGCAGTCCTCTTCTGCTCTCCCCTGTCTCCCACGACTGGCTACAGAAGAGGCCCCCACCCCTCTCCGGTCCAGATAAGTCTCCCCTTGGTCCAGATAAGTCTCCCCTTGCCCGTGTAATTACCTATTGATATGGAGATGGACGACTTCTATCTTCCCTTGGAAACACCTATTGTGTAGAGATACACTAAAGCCAGGCAAGAGATTCTGGAAATAATTCAATATTACGCACAGAGATGTCTGTTTAGGATTCAATAGTGACAGCACACTCCTTGTAAAGCCCTGTAGGAACCTGGTGCTGGGGGATTAATTACATGGCAGGGCGGAGGTTCAGATGTGCCACGGAAATGTACATTTCCAGTTTTTCACAAGGCTCCAGAACACTTCTGTATCTGGTACTTCTTCCCTTCTCTTGTAGCAGTTCTAGTATACTTTGGAAGTATGCCTGCTCTTCTTAGAATCCGCCAGATTCCCCATGTGGCCCTGCTCCCCTACTTGGAGGTTGATTTCCCTTTGATTTTCGCTCTTCAGGTGGTGCTGAGCGCCAGGTTAGCCGGAATCCTGTTCTCCTATACCACTACATGGCCTGGGACAGTCTCTGAATCTCTGAGTTTTATTGCTTCACGCTTTAAAATGACAACTTCTTAGTGCTAAAGCGGTGCACAAAGGAGTTCCGCGATTAGGAGGAAGAGCCAGAGAGAAACAGACATTTATTAAACACATTCTACACGGAGGCACTTCTGTTTACAATGTCACGTGCATTCTCCACCACAAACGCGAGAGGAGTTACTGTAACTCACTTTACAGAAGCTGGAGCTGAGTCTCAGGGGCTAAACCATCGAAGCCAGTAACTGCAGGCCAACATGCACATTTAGGTCTGTGATATTTTAGATCCCTTCTTTCCATGCACCTGTTATCTCCCTTATGTTCGTAGCATCCAAACACACATACTGTGTTCACAGTCTAAGTCACAAATACATGAAAAGCAAAATAATAAGAGGAGTTCGGTAACAATGAAAAAGATATTACAAAGATGTATATATTTAACTGGGAAAAGACACACAAAACAAAGGAGGGTAAGATCGGTGGGCTGCTTCCGTTGGGAAACTATAATAAGAAAGAGTGGTTTTAACTGTGGTACACGAGTGGTCTGTGTGTTTGTATGACACACACACACACGGAGGATCATTCTGTAATTCCATTTTTATCATGTCTCAAATATGAGGTTTAGAATTTCTTTCTTTTGTAGATTTCCAGGAATTCATGCATGGGATGCAGACATATTCTTGAAACGCAGCCTCATTTACATGGCTGTGGGTTTCAATCTTCATGGCCTTGTCCACTAACTACGAGTCCCATCCTTTATGAACCTAGGTTTCCACCTCTATAAAACTGGAGTCATCATCTGATTTAATTTATAATTGAAAATCATTCTCTAAGGTCTTATCACCTTCTGCACATGTCAAACAAGTAGGTTAAAAAAAGATGTGTTAAGAATCATCACCCCTGCATCTTTCAAGTTTTTAAAGGTGATATTTTCTTTAATTTTCACAGGATTGCATTATTGCCCTTGATTTACTATTTGGAATGGAGAGAAGTTCCTAGGGTTCCTAATTGGTCTTTCTTCTCCTCCAATATGTGGGTCTCCTCCATACCCGTGGATCAGAGAACCTATGTGGGAATTCAGTTTCATGATGTGTGTATTCCAAACATGCATTAGAAACTGAAGAAAAAATCACAGGGTGGGTCTGAAGAACCACTGTACCCATTGAGAACGAGTTTTAAGTAAAACATCTATTGTTACTAGATCTTCATCAGCCTCCTCTCTGATCAGAAGAGCATAGCGTTATTTTAGATCTCCAGGATTTATATCAATTAAGAGCCAGTGTTTAATAACTCCTGAAATATCTGGTAATACCTAGTTGGCCAGTGCCCAGATTTCCTGCTTATGACACAGGTCCCTCATGAGAGAAGTTTGAGGATGATCCACAGTATGTGATTGTGGCAGTGTCCTAAGTTCCTTCCTCAAGTGTCCCAGCTTCACCTTCACTGAAGGGAATCCAAGGCTGAAATGACTTAGCTCTGCAAACTAGGTGAATGGCAAGATACTCCACTGTGGAAACTCAAGTCTTCTCTCTACTCACCAGGTCTAATATTTTTCCTGATTTTATAGATGGAGTCATATTTTGGTAGGATGTTTATTTTGTTCCAGATGCTGATGTATTTCATTAATGCACTTTGGATGCCTTAGCAAAATGAATATCCTTTTTGTCTATTGGGAGAAAT
Organism: Phataginus tricuspis; assembly: GCA_029783875.1. Taxonomy (NCBI): domain Eukaryota; kingdom Metazoa; phylum Chordata; class Mammalia; order Pholidota; family Manidae; genus Phataginus; species Phataginus tricuspis. The sequence goes on from JAQQAC010002629.1 coordinate 4,340,240, forward strand.
GTTGGAGGATGGGGAGACAGTGGGGAGGGTGTTCCATGAAAAGTCAACACCAATGTTTTTCACTCTTTAAATGCTGGGATCCTTTCCTCCTACCACAGAAGTTCTGGCATCTAAATTCCATGTATTCTAAGTCATCGTTGACTTTAGGCTGCTTTCAACCAACCAATAAAACTGTTAGAACTACTTCCAACTGTAAAGCTAATACATTGAACCTGAATCTCCAGTAAGTACACGCACCCTTATCAACATTATAACTTAAATCTTACATTATTTCTGTCCTCTTTGGCCGACTGTTCTTAGAACACATATACCACACATTTTTATTTGCATACCTTAGCAAAATCCTGCAGTTCTTTCAGTATATGAATCATCTTCTCCTGGGGGGGACTGTGCCCTTTTTCCCACAACGGGCTCTGACTCCAGTATTCAGTCCAAGTACAATACGGGGTAGATCTGAAGATATTAGGCATCCCCTTCAGAGACAATTCCCTCAAATGAGGTAATTACAGGTCTTTAAAGGAGAAAGGCGGGTGTCCTCAGAAAGAGAAGGAAGAAGGGAGAAGTCCGGGAAGAGAGTTTCAAGGGGATTGAGAGGTTTAAGGTTATGTTCATTGAAGTGCAACTAAATGTCTTTAATTCAAATGTCACACCCCTTCTTGGTCATTCTAAACCAAACACAAGATGCTTGGCAAAGATGCCAATTCAACTTAGAATGCAGGATCAAATTTTGTTTTTATTTTCAACTACATCAATGCTGTGAAAAGTTAGTATTTTGGGGCCATCATAAAATGTATCCAGTTCTGTGTCTTGAGTTGAGAATTTAGGGTCCTGAGGCTGTCATTTATTTCTGTAATTTCTCCAATATGGTAAGAAATAGACAGCTCGTCACAAGGTTCTTACTGTAATTATTTAAAAATTTTCCCCAACTTTATTGAGGGGTGGCAAACAAAAATATATATATTTAAGGTTACAATGTGATAATTTGATATAGGTATGCATTGTGACATGATTACCATAATCAAGTTAATTCGCATACTCACCATCTCACACTGTTCGTTTTTTGTTTGTTTTTGGTGTGGTGAGAACAGTTAGGATCTACTCTTTTACTTTTAAATCGTGTTTTATTTCAAGCCTCCACTGATGATAACTTAAGTACCTAGAATGCCACCACTTTCCATGTATTATCAAAACCCCATTAACCAATGTCAATGAGGTCGGTACAAATTCAATGGGATGAGATAACTGATCCTATTTCCTATTATTTGAGAGTCAGTTAGCTGAGACCATTCCTGTTTCAGCTTGGAGCCCTCAAGAAAACACACCCATATTGGGTTTTGCAAAGAGAAGCTCTTTTACAGCAACAATTGTTTACAAGTATGTTGGAAGGGCTGAAGGCACAGAGCCAGGAGGAGTTAGAAGAGAAGAATTTTTCTGTGTGTCACTCCTAGACCAAGTGATACAGTCACTGGGCTGCGGCCCATTAGCTACACATGCGGAGTTCTAGCGCTCCACGCCCACAAAAGTTACTCAGGTGTTGCTGATAAGTTCAAAGTTTCTAGAATTTGTTGTCACCTAGCCCCTCCTGCTGTAATCGGGTAAGACGACTGTATAGGAGCCAGAAGCGGAGGTGTTCTCCCTTCTTCTTGCCTTCTAATCTCCCACCAGGGCTTCCCATTGGCGGTATTTAACAACAAGCTAGGAATTAAAGAAATCTCAGAAATGTGGTTTTCCCTATCCCAGCCCCAGAGCAGAGTGTAGAAGGACAGGCATGGGGCTATGCAACAGTCACTGAATAATTGGCAAATTTAAACATTAAACATGTGATTTAACATATTAGAGTTTATTTTAAGATTCATATGATAATGTGGTATTTATGGATGCGGTTTACACTGGACATACTGGTTAAGAATCACATCTGATTAAGAGTATCAGTTCTCAGACAGACATGGGTTACAATTCCGATTAACTTATATACCTAGTTTTGTGACTTTCTACTTGATGTTTTTACTTTGTGGGGCTTAGTTTTTCTATGTGTAAAATGGAGGATGTTCACCTTATTAAGTTGCCATAATTGCTATAATATAAAATGGGTCAACAGCCATAGCACATAATAGTTCTTGTTAATCCTGGTGCTCATGTGGTAATGAAGGTGATGCCAATGGAGATGACAGCGCTGCGGCAGTAATGATGCCGAATGTTGAACTGACTTCTTTCTAGTAAAACAAGTCATGGTTTTGCTTATATTTTCAAAGTGATCAGATGCCCTCTCTTCAGATATTAATAATTACCGCTGGAGGTAACGAGGGACTACTGAGAGTATGGAAGGTAAGTGACACGGCCAAAGTCACTCTGGGATTATTAGCCTGATTTTGGCATTTTGGAGGGATGGTGGGTCGAGGATGTAAAGGGAATGGTGGACCACTCAGTCAGCAATCTACTGAAGTTTATTTGCTAGGTATGGAACAAGTTACGAAAGTTTAATTAAGACGTTTCATCTAAGATAGTCCTTTGAAGACGCTTATCTCCCACCAGTGATAACTACCTACTGTGTGATTAGAATGTGACTGAAGTGGTTCATATGATAATATTGGTGAAGTATAAGCAAAGGCACTTGGTTCCTGGTGCGGGGACTGAGGGCAGGTGCGTAGCAAGGAGGTCTTGTCACAGACAGTGGGAGGTCAGGAGGGAGTAGCCAGTGGGAAGACCGATTACAGTGCTAATGTCCTTTCCCTGCCTCCCTCCTCGTCCTTAAAAATGGAGGTTTTTATTTTTTATTTATTTTTGTATTATTTACAATATTAGGGAATTTATTTCTTTTTTAAGTTGAGAAACACAAAACTCCCAACTGCGTATTTAAATCTTATGAGGTATTAATAGCCATCTTCATACCCTTTGATTTCTCCTCCTCTACAGGTTTTTAATCTTCCAGATACTCTATATGCTAACAAAATTTGGTTTGATGCAGAATGCCTCCCCACGTAATCATCAGAATGGTTGTCACAGTGATGCCTGGCAGCCACTCCAGAGATGGCCATTATCAAAGCTCTGTCCTTGCAAAAAACGGCATCACCTTCTTTCCAGTGAGAGTACAAATCATAAAGATGGTGCATTCCGAGTGCAAACTTTCTCCAGAACTGTAAAGACTCTATCTCTAAAAACCTAGTGTCAGAAACAAAAGGAATGCCCTTCGCAGAGAATACGCCAGGTTCATTTTGATCCAGACACTGCTACTCTGGCGACCTTCACTGGATTTTTATGTAATTTGGCCCTTACAGCGCCCTTTGAGGTCGTGTTTGCTCAGCTCAGGGATCCTATAAGCAGCAATGCCTGATCATTAGAAGCCTTTTTATTGTAGCCTCACAACAATGCCAGTTTCTGAACATGTCTGTTTCTATTTGCAAGTCAATTTCTGCCTCCCTATCAGTCAACAGGTGATTTTTTCCCTTTTTCTACACAGGCCCTATGGGGAAAAAGGAAGCTGCAATATCGCCAGCGCTTAAAATAGAGCAGTTCGGCAGAAAAAATACAACGCTGTATGACTTAGCCTCTTGCCTGGACAAAAAGCAAGTGGGAAATTCAGCTCTGACTGTAATCGTTTAAGTAAAACCACACTAACAGAAACAAAACTATATATTACATATGCACACACATACACAATAAAAAAAATAGCACAAATATATACACACACACATCTAATTCTCAATTATTATGCCAGTGGAAGAAATCTATGTAAAGCTACATCTGTCATGAATATCAGGCAACTGCCAACCTTAAAAACGTGTGTGTGCACATGTGTGTGTGTGCACGTGTGTGTGTGCGTGCACGTGTATGTGTGCATGCACATGTGTGTAAAGTAATATATGTCAGCTTCCTGAAGTTAAAAATACAGAAGTCCTTCCACACATTGAGGATTCTTATGGATATATGACTTTTCCATGTGGGATTTGCCTGTCCTCTTTTAAGCAAACATACTGCTTATCATAACCTTGATGGATTCCAAATCACTGAAAATGAAGATTTTTTTAAGCCAATACACTAATTTCCTAAAATAAAATTTAAAAAGCTTGCTCACATTATATAGTAGGCTTGAATCTTGGGGCATAAATATCATAATTATTCCCACTCCTACTTCTGTTCAATGCCATGACAATATCTCATGGTTTTATTATCAGAGGAAAGAAATGGAGCCTTAGAAAATTCTGATACTTCTGAGAAGAAAACATTTTTTCACAGAAAAATTAAAAAGGAATCATATACTGACCAATGGTTAGATTGGGTATTGGAGTACATTTAGAAACATACTTTGTGAATGGTGGTTTGCTGTTTAATGATTATAAGATGACCCTACCCCAGCATCTTTGGCTTTGGTAATGGCAGTGGCTTGAATCGAGGGGGCAAAGGACTCATGGTTTCTGCTGATGGGTGAAAGGAAGTGAACTTGAAGGTGGTATGTTAGTAAATGCTCAACAACTCATTTCTGGAAGAAACAAGAACATGGTTCATAATGTTTGCTTATTTCCTTGGCACAAATACTCTCATCATGACTGATTTCAAGCTACCATATAATATCACTGAGCACAGAGCTGAGGAGAGAAACACAAAATTGTCTCTTATGAGTCCACATGAGTTAGTACTGCACACCACTGAAGCTTAGTCAGAGAGGGGCTGAGCTAAATTGCATATCGACTTGAAAGACAAAGAAACCTTTTGATGTCATCCCTACCCCAGCTCTCCTACAGAGCTGAAGCCAATTTCCTCTCTAAGCACAGTGGCTTTTCTTTTTTCCCATTGACTGGTGCTATAGATCGAATGCTTGTGCTGCTCCAAAATTCACACGTTAAGTCCTAATGCCAATGTGATGGTATTAGGAGGTGGGGCCTTTGGGATGGAATCCTCATGAATGAGATTGGTATCCTTTTCAAGGAGACCCAGAGAATTCCCTAGTCATCCATTCCACCCTGTGAGGACACAGTGAAAAGATGGCCTCTGTGAGCCAGGCAGTGTGCTCTCATCAGACACCCAATCTGCCAGTGCCTTTGTCTTGGGCATCCCAGGGTCTAGAACTGTGAGAAATTTCTCTCTGTTGTTTATAAGCCAGCCAGCTAATTTCTGTCATTATAAGCAGTCGGAACAAACAAGACAACGGAATACCATTCGTTTAGTGTTTAGCCAAGCATCAATCTGATGTGTGAAATACAGGGACAGTCCAATATTAAGTGATATCTACAGGACATAAACATTAAAAATAAGCACTAAGGGTTTTCTATCCGGCCTGTTTAGGTATCATCTTTAGGAGATATGGGACTTTGTGTTAACACAATTGGGGGAGAAAATTGGAAGGAGACTAGGCAAGGCCTTGATGATAAAATCTCTAAAAAAGTTTCTTCCTCTGAATAGAATTTGATCCGGATATTGCCTTCCTGTCATGGTGCTGCTAGCTAAGCATTAGAACAAGAAAACCTCCCAGAAGCACTGAGGGGGTAAGAATGCAGATGGATCAATGTCATCCATCCTCAGTGCCAGTGACTAAATGTGTTGCCAACACTTATCAGGGATATGAATCAATTCAACATACATGACAGGGTTTCATGCCTTTAGGACACAGGACTGAATAAGTAATAGGTCCCCAATGTTATAACACATATTTCCATAGAAAAAAGACTGGAAGGAAATATATCAATATTCTGATAGTGTTTGTCTCAGTAGTGCAATTTTAAGTACTTTTATTTTATTTTAAAAGACATTTTCCAAATTTCATACAAAGAGGTTGTTTGTTAACAAAAAGAGAGAAGGAATATAAAATAGAAATCTTCTGAGTTTCTCTCAAGGTGTAATCCATTGTTAATTACTTATGATTTACATAACCTCTACTGCTACATAGCTATTTCTTATTTTTGTAATTAAATATTTATAAGCATTTTTATAGTATCTTTTTAAATAATTTTCGGAAAATTTTTGCCACAGATAAACTGCCATCTCCATGAAGGCAGGAAATTATCTCCACCATGGGTCTGGAAATAGGTGGTTTCAAAACATATTTATTTAATGAGTGGAAGTCAAGAAAGAGCAGGTGAAATTATTTGGGGTAACGTAACAGGGCCAGATAGTGAATCTAAAGTAAGTAAAATAAAACCTTACAACTCTAAATTTTTCCTTTTTGAGAGTTTTTTTTCCTCTCTCCAACCTCCCCCACTTACTGCCCCATTTTAACTATTCTTAGTTCTCTCTCTCCTCCCCTCCTCTCTCTCATGTCTAAGTGGGCCTCAGAGATGCAGTATCAGATAAACCAGAGTCCTTAGTTTATGACACACTCTCATCACAGTTCCTTGCCTATGATCTTTTTCTTTTTCTTCACTGCTTTATTTCTGATACTATGTTTAACACACTGATCTTATTCTCTGATATAATAAGAACTCTGAGAACACCCTAAGAAATTCTACATGCTCCTTTCTCGTTGCTGCCACCCTACTATGCTTAATTTCATGTTTATTCTACGTTTGTTTTAAAATAATTCTATCATATGTGTGTCTACTAAATATACTAAATAATATAATGTTAATTTTCTTATTCTTGAACTTCATGAAAACAGTGCCATGCTCTATCTAGTTTCCAGAGTTTACGTTTATCACATAATATCATGCAACTAGGATTCATCCACGTGGTTGCATGTAGCTGCATCTTATTCATTTTCACTGCAGTGTATTCCATTAACACTTAATCAGAATTTTCAAAATTAGATAATTCCTAATGAAGATATTCCTGGAAAATCCTAATAAGTGACTTGTCTTCTCCAACAAGTGTGTTCAGAAAGACATGATCCACCAACTACGAAATTTTCTAGATCCCTAATAAACACACATTTTTCTATAATGACACATATGGGGAAATTGTTATTTTTTTTAATTGGATGATCTTATATTTGTAATGCCTACAATACCACTAGATATTAGATAACTAGTAATAGTGGACTAATTTAGGAGAAAGATTTCTGATTTTAATGTAATTCAGTATCATATAGTGAGCAGTTGTTAAAAGAGGGAATTCTCCCTTAGTTAAGGCTAAATTCTGGGTAACTGCAAGTAATTTCTTTTTTAGACAGCTTGGTGTACAGAAATTTTAAATCTATCCTTCGAAGTCCCAAGTATCTATTTCATTTAAATTTAATTAAAGCATTCTTTCCTTATAATTTCTGTATATATCTGAAATCCCACAAGAACATATGGACATGAAATCAGATGTTATTTACTCTTGATATGATATAAAAGGTATGGCCAGAATCAGTGAAGTATACACCAGTAGATACTCTTGTGACAGGATTTTTTTGTCTATGTTAAAATTTCAATTATTAGAAATCATAATACAGATGGCTTTAATCTCCATTTCCCCTTCTAATGAAGAAAGAATAGAAGATAACAAAAAGCTAAGATGATAGATTTTTGATTGAAAAATAAGTTTACTGATATGTCCCCCGCTTGGTACAGATTCTCCGTCTCCTAGGAGGCATGTCATGTACGTCTCTGGGCTTTGATTTCCTTCTGTGGATTATTTTCTAAGCCCTTCTAGCCATTTACATGTGCCACTTTTTTATATTCCTCCCACTCACCCGTCATGGGGAATGAGAAGTAAGAGTCAAGTTGATGGGCAGTGGCGCTGGGGAGCTTCTGGCCTCCAAGAGCTCCAGGCCCTTCCTGGGGTTCCCCAGGACCCGGGGAGGAAGCCAGTCATGCCTCTGTAACAAGATGCCTGTGTTTTTTGTTGATCTCTTTCTAGATTGCTCAGCAGCCATACTGTGTAATTGTGTTTTTGTGAAAATAAATTTCTAATGTCACCAGTTTACTCAGGCTGCATCATAGAAAGATTTTCTAATTTGGAAAGCAGTGATTGACAGCCTGGGTCGAATTCTTGTTTTTGTCACAAATGAACTTTGTGATTTGGGGTAAGGGACTTTACTTTCAAATGTCTTTTCTCATAAAAAATGGGAGTAACAACAGGTACCTCAGAGTACTGTGGTGAAAAATAAACTCGATAATGCTTGTGAGAAATCCTAGCATAGTAGACACTCAGTAGTGGTAGGTGGATTCTGAAATGGGCCAGTGGGGAAAACACGTGGAGAAATTTTACGTATGAAGCTTATAAGCACATTAAGGAGCCATCTCTGACTTAACTGACAGGCTAGGCCAGCCTAGATCCTGTGAAGATGCTGGTATAGCCTTCCTGTTCCTGTCTAGTGAACAGTTTAAAGAGATGGGAATAGAGGGACACCTAGATACGGATCCAGGGGCTGTGGGGACAGATCTAGACAAGGATCCATGGTTTTTCCTCCAGCTCCATATCTCTAATTAAAAATATTTAAATAAAAGATAGCTAAACAAGTTTGCTGAAGGAAACAATTTGCATTAGTGTACATTTTATGAATTCCTTCAAAAAGAAAATGTGAATATTAAAGTCATTTGTGAGATTCATAGAGTGAACTAGAGACCACTGGTTTGGTAGAGGATCATCTGAGTCCGAGGATGAGTGAGGGCGTTCAGTTCTCCCTCTTTTGCCAGGTTCCTCTTGTGATGCAGCTCGATTCATAAGGTGGATTTCAAGGTTAAGAGTCTAGGGCCAGAATTTTGCATCAGTATCTACCTAGGGTTAAGGGTCTGCCAGTGAGGTATGGGCACAAATCTCAAGCCCTCCAAAGCGATCCAGCTTTATTCTCTTATCCCTAAAGCCCACAACCCTCAAGCTAAATGACAGCCTGAGAAAGTTCCTACCTTTAGGGACCATTAAACCCGTGCTCCCTCCACGGAGTGTTTGCAGTCTGGCCTGTGGCTGAAGCTTCAGGAAGAGTCCACCTCAAAACCCTTATATCTCTCACAGTCATCTTTTTATGGCTATCTATAATACAGTCTCAAAAAACAAAACAAAACAAAAAACCCTCCTTCTCATCTATACAGTTAGAAGGGTCATTGCAGAGCACAGGGAATCTCATCGGCTCTGCATCAAGATGACCATATGCTGTGTATTGTTGTTTTCAAAATGTGTATGCCTCCTTACTTCTTCCTCACCTTGAGATGTGGTGGTCAAGAGACCTATATATGTATATTAAAAAATATATAGTTCTAGGTGAGATATATATATATATATATATATCAAAGTTTGAGAACCACTGTTACGCAGGAAAAATATTCTCAGGTAGTATACATACACACATACTTCAATTTTTTTAAGATACACACACACACATGCCAAAAGTTAAGAACCACTACCAATACCACAAAAAAAAATCATTAAAACATTATTTTTCTGCAGAGGATTTTAATAGTTTTAAGTTATTAAAAAAAAGTCCCCACCTGTATTGAGCAGCTTATTTCTAGAGCAAGGCATTAATAGAAGGGCAAATTATCTTAATTACAGGAAACCTGGGAGCTCTTTTGAACTAGCTGCTTTTCCCATACAGGAATCCCCCTGGAAGCTCTGGTTCTTTGGGCCCTGGGCCCGGAGGCCTCTCTCAGAGATGACCTGGGGACATCTTCCTCGTGCTTTATTTCTTAGTTTGGTAAAACGTGGCTTGATATGTCGCAGCAGGGTGTGCCAAAAAATGCTCTGAGGACATGAAGAAACGCATGCCTGATCTTAGCGACAGTCCGTGGTCATGTTTAACATATAAGGTCTTGGTCTTGGTAAAACATCGCTAGGGAAACCAGTGTTTGTACTCCCGGTGGATACACTGTGGCAGCGCGCTCTTTCCCATCTGTAAAACCATAGGCTGTGGGTTTTTTAAATCCCCTTCCCTTCAATAAAACATGGCATCTGGACGATGCCATGAACCTGGTTTGCTGTCTCCCTAGGGATGCACTTGTGTGACGGAGGCTCAGTGCAGCGCCCTTCCAGGATAAATAGAAGGAACCCCCTATTTGACTGAAAATATACAGTAGAAAATAAGATTTCCTTGTGCCGAACACCCATTTCAGAGACTCTTACTGCTTCCACACAAGGGAGGGCACAGAGGATGTCTCTTAATTCTGGCTTTTATTCAGTTCTGGCTCCACCATTACCAATCACAAGACAATGGGCAAATTGTTAAATAACTGTTTCCTCACTTGTAAAATGAGGATAGTAATAGTAGCTTTCTAAAGTGACACAGAATTAAATGGGATAATATATGTGGTTAGTATCAGGTCCAAAACCTTGAATATACTCAGCTATGAAAAGAGGGTCACTAAATAAATGTTTTGTTTTGTTTTTTGATTTTGTCTTTCTTCTCCCTGCTCTTCAGGCTGTCTACTGGCCGTACATGCTCTGGGGACACGGAGGACTGTATCCTCTAGGTCATGCTGTGGGTCCCAGACAGCACAAGTCTACAGAGACTGTAAGGAGAAGCACGCCATAAATTGAAGAGATTGCAAGAAGATCTCACTGAACTGAGCCTGGAATTACATGAAAAGAAATCTTTTAAGGGTTATTTCCTATTCAAAAAGGACTTGCTACATTATTAAATTCCACCACACTGAGAGCTTTGCTCCTTCACATTTGTGCTCTCAAATCTGACTTATTACAGCTCCAGCCTAGATGGAGTGAAGGAAGCTGGGAAGGGAAATGCTGGGCAATAGATTAGAAAAGAGATATTTATAGGGATGAGAATAACTCTAGCTTCCTACCTACATTTGTGGGTTGCTTTTAACTTTTCAAAAGACTTTGATTTCTATCTTCTCTACTGGGGTTGGTAGAGAGCAGCTTGGCCAAAGGTCAAATGAGGACCCCTAGATATAAAACTCCTAGATAACAAAACAACTGCACCGTCCTGCCTGCCTTCTCATCCCACCTCTTGAGAACCTTCAGGATAAAATGAACACTGTGACTATTTCACAACAGCATATTCATTTATTGAGTATCTATCATGTGCATGACATATGCTAAGTATCTTATATTGTCTATGTAGTTTTTAAAAACACTTTTAAAAAATAAATACAAAATTAAAAGAAAATTATTTACTGCATCTTTTTTAATAACTGAGTTTATTCAGTATTGAAGTAGTGGTTTTGTTTTTTTCTTACTTGTAACTTGTTCATGGTCCTATAGAAAGTAAATAGCAGAAACTGGATTTGAATGGCTTTAATACCAAAACCTGTGCTTAAATTATTCTCCTAAGATTCAAAGAAGAGTTAGTCCTGTGGTTGGAAATAAAGAGTACAGAAACTGCTGGAAGCTTCTATCCTGAGCTAAAATACAGGAGAATAATATTTCATTGTCACTGTATAGTTCAATGACTAAAGTCAGTTTAAGAAACAAAGAAAGCAGAGAAGCTGGAGGAAAGGGTTATTTTTTAAAGACATAGAAGAGAGCAAACATAGCTGACTCGTGGAGAACAGGGAGACTGAGTCAGCCAGGGTCCTGGCCAGCTGTGTGCTCAAGGAGGGTTGTATAAAAGGAGGGAACTGCAGTGAAATGGAGTGTGTGACCTCTTTCTGTAACCCCCATACCTTGCTGAGTTATATAAGACCTCAGTTCCTACCACTGGCTCTCATTTGGAAAGACATATAAACAAAGATGTAACAACTCTTAATGGGTCAGTTCTAAATGTGTGGAAGTCCCTCAGCATGAAGCGTTTTCAGAGTAGGATGAGAGAGAGAGAAGAAAAAGATTAAAATTTGTTTTGGGATTAGTGCAAATTACCTGGTACCCTGTTTTTTGTCCTGTCCTAGAAGTAGTCAAAGGTAAGGTATGTTCCCTAGATTAAACCTTTTCCATTGGGAATCCTTTACATAAAATGGACATGGCATCTCAAGTGGTGGCCTGCCTGGATCACCAGAAATGACCTGCAAGCCTTTAGTGGCTGCTTGCTGGTGTTGATGTGCTGAGGGAGCGGTTTTGATATTGTCTGCCCTCTTCTCACCTAGGTCTTAGGTCTTCTCTCTTGTCCCTCTTCCTAAACTGTGCTTCTCTGTCAAGGTCGCACTCCCATCCACCGACCCCAGGCCCCCTCGGCCGGCTCTCTCTGCAGGAGGTTCGGCAGGTCTGTCGGAGCTTACCTGCCCTTGATGAAAGTTCCCGACAAGGTCATGACACTGAAGTCTAGAAACTAAGTCTCATCCCTCTCCGATACTCCCAATAGCATATCAAGGGTTTTCTCAACAAACTTTGCTGAGTGACTACAGCATAGCATTTTCTCAAGTATGAATTATCGTAAGATTTTAAAACTGTGTTCAAATTTAGCATTTCTTGTACTAAACGGCAACTTTGGTTTTCAAGTAAGAAATGTTTCATCTCCACAGAAAAATCACTCCGTTTTAATCAGATCAGTTATTAGGGAAGATAGTAGCTGCTGTTATGATGTGGGGACCCTAAGTATTTAGGCCATATATCTACCCAGCCAGTGACACAGTCTGCAGGAGCGGAGCCCAGAAGGAGGGGCCTCTGCCACTGCCCACCTTCCCTGGTACTGTTGCTGGTATAACTGACTATACCATCTCCTCTCATCCCTAATACATGGCCTAGAAATTGAATGTTGATTTGGAGGCATACTGAAAGATCACAGATTATCATTTGTGGTAGTTATGTTCTGAAAAGTCAACAGGAACATTTCATCAATTAGCAAATACAGAATCATTGCTCTTAGAGGAGACAGAAAGTTAGTTCCTAAAAAGCTTCTAGGCACAACATTTTCTTCAACTGATTAAGGGATAACCTTGTTTAACAGTGTTTCTGTTTAAAAAACTTGTTTGATATCGTTGATTCATTAATGTTGAACTCAATGTGACTCATGCCTGAACGAAGCTCATTCAACCTATTTCTCCATAAGGCATATTAAAGCCTTTTTGTGCCTAGGATCACCAGACGTTCCTGTGACACTACATTTGGGGGCCATGGTAAACAGTAAAATCACCAAAAAAAAAGCACAAAATGAGAAAAACATGGCACTGAGTAGATCATGAGAAGGATACATTTATAGTATGAGAGCTGAGACAGGATGACAGACGGGTGACTTGGTGGACCTCAGCTGGGAATGTAATGTTAACAACTCAAAGTTTCCATTGCTCTGTGTATGTGTGTATGTCTACAAATAGCCACAAAAGTTCATAAGTGATGATTTAGGGGCTAGGATTAAATTTGGGGTTACAAGTGAATTTTAGCAAGCAGGTGAGTCGGCAAATACAGAACTGGTGAATACTGAGGACTGACTATACCATTAAGTGACATCTATTTTCATTTGATAATTGTGTTTTAGATTTGGGAATTCTCCATGTATCTACTTTAGGAAAATGGTCCCTTTCTTTTATAGGGAAAGGGAAATCTATGTATTACCTGGAGTTGAAGGGATCCCAGGCAGTGAGGGCCATTCTAACAAATTCAACTGTGCTATTTAGCTTTAACAGTCCAGAAAGACTTAAGGCTTTATGAGTTATAGAAATCGGAACTCAATAAGAGATCTAAATTTAAAACCAGGTTGTGCTACTGATCAGCTGAGTGTCCTCAGGAAAGTGACCTACCACCTCTGCACATAAACTGCCTTATTTCTAAAGCCATCAATATAACATCCCCTTTGTAGGGTTTGAGGTAACATACATGGAAAATGTCTGGTATGAGGACACACTGAGTTAGGTGTTTTCATAGTCGGAGCCTGTGTGTAGGAATTGGCTAGTAACACAAGTTGATTAGAAACATATTTTGTTCTTCTCTAATCAAAATATGCTTCACCTAGTAGAAGGTGAGTTTTGTTTTAAGCAATAGGGAGGGGATGAACAGAATCATCTAAACCAAAGAGATAAATTTGTTAAGTTGGGGAAAACTATTAGCCTATGCATTTCATAGGATTCATCTATGGTTGATATTTACAGGGTTGATCTGAAGCTAAACGAGTCAGATTAAGGCTGAGATGAGAGGATCAGTGGCTATGAGACTGTAGCCCCATTTAGGAAAATAGCCCAGAAATAAATACATGACCTTGTAAGGCCTCATTATTTGAAGTGAAGGAAAGTTATGAATATGGTATTTATGATCAATACAAGTTGACATAACTCATAGTTCAGGCCCTAAAAAAAGAGGATTCCATGTGATGATATTTAATTCCATTTATGGTAACTAAAATTGGCATTACTAAATAACCCCTTCTACCAAAATTATTATCATAGAAAACTGTTCTCAAAAAACCTCTGACCAGTTCTAATTCTTAAGATTTCTTAGGCAAAATAATTCTAAAAGTTGTCTCTCTGTTCCAAAAATGGGACTGTAACGTTCATCACTTCAGGTGATGCTGGGCCTGTGTCTTCAGAGGGAATTCCTTGGCCGACCATGGCGTCACTAGCTTCATCATGGCTGGTTCATGGGAAGTCACATGGCTGTCATTTCCAGATCTGTGTGTCAACATAACAACCAGACTTTTGGGCCAACACTATTCTGGATGAACCTGGGAGGCTGTTCTGGATGACCTCATTTGAACCAGTAGACGTGCCCTCCCTCATGGGGATGGACGCCGTCCAGTCGGCTGAAGGCCTGAATAAAACAAAAAGGCTGAGTAAGAGGGAATCCTTTTGCCTGACTGCTTAAGATGGGGCATCGTTCTTTTCAGACCTTCAGACGTAGACCAGCACATCAGCTCTTCTTGGGTCCGGAGACTGCTGAGTTTTAGACTGTAATTTACACCACGGGCTCCCCTTGTGCTCGCACCTGTACACTCAGACGGGAACTGCACCTTCAGCTTTCCTGGGCCTCCATCTCGCCAACTGCAGATCTTGGGACTCCTTAGCCTCCATAACTGAATGAGCCAATTTCTTATTCATTCTCCCTCTCCATACATAGATGATAAGATGGTAGATATATATAAGATAGAGATATAGAGATATAGATATGTCTTATTGGTTCTGTTTCTCTCAAGAACCATGACTAATACAGCAGTGGACTGCAGTGGACCAAGTGATGAGTAGTTTGGGATGATTTTACATTTTCCCAAAGGGGCTGTGGTAGTTGCTTGGATGCACTGTTGAGATCTTTCAGGAATAAAGACATCAGTACTCTTTCCTAGTAGGTGAGAGTTCCACTAAAGACGATTCTCAGGTGTTCACCCCCTCAGAGATGATCTCAGCTGAAAAGAGCCACACGCGGCAAGGCGGAGCCCTCTTCCCAGACGGCCCATATCTGAGTGACTAATTAGCTCTGGGGTGTAAAGTGCGGCTCTCTCACCCCAACTCTAAAGGACCATCCCAGACCCACAGCAGACTATGGGTTGGCGGAGACCCTGTGCAGCTCACTTTTCCTTCTGTCCAGTCTTGCTTCCTCTACCTTGATTAGTCAGACATTAATCCCAAAAGCACTCCATAATAAAAGTCCTGCGCGGTGACCTCCAACTCAGAGTTGGCTTTCTCAGGAACCCAGCCTGAAGCAGAGTCCAACTTAAGTCCTGAGGACTCCTGAGACACTTTGATTGACTCTTCCCAGTTCACACTTTACCTTCAATGACAATAGTGGCCTTTATTTCATTTAATAAGTATTTTAAGGTTGCATATCCATGGCTTGCTAGGTGCATCTTCCCTCAAATTTGCTTTGTTGGCTTGAACATTGTTTTATGACATTTCAGATTTAAATGATTTGGGTGTGATATGCAATGTCCCATTCATGATGGATCCCACTGCTCTTATTGTCTTACACACACCAGCTCCACTAGTTTTTTTTATTACTTGCACTGTTCTGAAGGCATTCGGTCTGTGACCCCCCTCATTTCTTTTATTTTATGGTTTCATCTGAGATGTCTGTAGGTAGAATATAAGTTCCTAGAAAGCATATAACTAGTACTTTATAATGAAATATGTGATTTTCTCCCCCGGCATGCACTTGACCCTTGTTCTCTGCATAGGAGCATGTGGTTTGTATGAAATCAATTGCATGTATGGCATCACTTTTCTGTGGCTCATGATTAGATATCTGGTTGGTACTCAAAAAAAGGTGTATTGGCAAATAAATAATTCAATTCACACATCAAATGAATCAACCATAGTTCCATGTTATTATGTTTGTGGGGATTACCTGAAAAAGATTTGGCTAAGATACCTGGATCCGGATAGTATGTTTATCGAGCTATGTATAATAACACTCATTAAATAGCCTATATCCCCACGTACAACCAATATTCATTAATAGTTGTAAATTGTAGTCTTTCAAAGGATAACTTGATCAATAATGACTGGAAATCGGAGATGAGAGGGCCCAACACAGATGGGTAGAATCTCCTTCTCTTCTGATTTGTTAATGTTGCTTGGGTAGAATCAAATGGCTATTCTGCATTTCAGTTTCCTCATTCTTAAACAAGGTTAGTTATAGTGGATAATAGCAGTTAACATCACTGGGTTCCAGTTATCAAAAAGGAGTTGGTGGTATCTAGGGCAAATTCTAGCTCTAGAAAAGCTTGCTGATAAAAGAAATGCTTGTGTAATATGAGAATATGTATGTGTATGTACTCAACCAAGCTCTTGTTCTCTTGTAATGTTATATTAAATAAGATAATTGGTGAATGTTGAAATGTTTAGAAGATGTTAACAATGCAAAAAAATGTTCGTTTCTATCTGTGTTGCGTTCAGTAGGGAAAAACAAACTTCAAGCAAAATTCCCAAACTAGGAAAAGAAAAATTACAGTACATCAACTTGATGCAACTTTATGAAGCTATTAAAATACATATGGAAGATATGTAGAACAATGAAGAATTGTTTAGGCCACAGCATCAAGAAAAAATGGCAAGAAAAATTGTATTCTAGAATTACAACTGTAAAAAATAGGTATACATTTGGATAGAGTATGCATGAGAATACATGAAAATCAAAACAGTTGTTTGAGTGATAGAATAATTTTTCTTCAAAATGGTCTTTAATGTTATATTGTTTTTCAATGCAAATACTTTGCAGATGAAAAGAAGTATAATGAATAAAGCAATCAGAGATTGTCTTGAAGCAAAGCAGTGTCATGAAATCAAGACAACGTAGATGAAAGATGTATCCCATTTTTTGATTTACATCAAGCAGAGGACATTTTTCCAGAAGCCTAAGATGGTAGCTTAACCAAAGACTGTTGACAAGACAGTGCAGAGAGAGCTGGAAAGTGGTTACGAGAGTGGCAGGCCTACCAAGAACTCCTGCCAAGACTGTTTCTCCTTGCCTTCTTCTGACTTCAGCTTTGACTGGTACAGCTTTTAAGCATTGTTTACACACTTTTCCAGCTCTGGGCTTCCACCATCCCCTCTGCTTCATAGAGCAAGTTAGCATGCAGCTTCCCAAGAGTGGCTTAAGAATAATCAGGTATATTGGGGAAAAATGCTAGGAAGGAGGCATCTGTCCAGCTTTTTAGAGCAGTTTTGTGTTGCGATGTATCAAAATGTGTGGAGAACTGCCATTGGAGGGGAAGGAATCTCTCTGACCAGATTAACAGCCTCGGAGATCTGTCAGGCTGGGTTTCCAGGTACTTGTGTTCTATTTCATCTTGCTATTAATATTCTTCTTTTAAAATCACATTTGACTATTGGAGGGGGAAAATTATGAATAATTTTAAGTTATAAAACATGTAAACATGTAGGCCTTTGGCCTGTATGATGGTATTGCAGTACCTTAAATTCAACTTCCATGTACATATTTAATTGATTATAATTTAAAATACAGGCTCTTGGGTATAAATGATGTATGATTATATTGTCACAGTGGTGTGATTTTCATTTGAATCAACTTTTTTCACATTGGTACCAACTTACCCCCACGTGTACTCTAACTGCTTGATAGTACTACTTTACCCTAGAATTTTCATAGCTATCTTTTCCAGGTCCATAAAGATAACATACTACCTTTTCTTTATCCCTGACACCAGGAGCCATACGTCCCCTCCCCCAGTGAGCTTAATTTTCAAGGCAGAGTTCTTAACCAGTAAGATCTCAGTGTATATTTCCTAGTACTGTTATTTGAATGTCACAAGATTTCTAGTTGCTGCTCTGCATATGCAAAAAAATTTCACATATGTGTGTATTCAGGCCTGTGTTTAAGTCTGCATACTGATGGAGAAAATGCCAAATACTTGGTGCCCAGAAGAGAGGACTATGAGAATTGGTGATCTTCCCAAAATATTTGTGGCTTATAGTTACATGCAATGCTTTTACCTCTCAACTCTTTTAATGTGGGAGTGGTCATGTGATTTGCTTTGGCCAATGAGATGTGTGCAAAAGTGACATGTATTATTTCTGTGAGTGAACGCTAAAAACCAGTATGCAACTTGCCTATCTTCCCTTTCCCACTGCTTCACTGATTCAAAACACTTGGCAAAATGTGATCCTGGTCAGTCTGGGGATGTAAGGCATTGACATGAGCAGAGCTACCCCTTGATCTATGTTGAGCAGGTAGTATGAATAAGAAACATCTGCTTTGTTAAGCCACTGAGATTTCTGGAGTTGTTTGTTACCACAGCATAATAAAGCTATCCCAACTGAATTACAATGAGTAAAGATCTGAGAAGTTTTTTCAAATTTTATTCATAGCCTTTAGGAAAAAAAATGTACTATTTTAGCATTTGACACAAAAATATGTATGAATTGTGTGAGTTACTAAGCATAAAAATCAAGCAAACACCCACGAACTTACTACCCAACTTAAGAACTAGAACACTGTTATATTATGGCAAACTTTCTTTATGTTCCTCCTATATCCCAACATCTAGCCTCCTCCCTTGATATAACCACTGTCTTGCATCATTCTTTATTCTTTATTTATAGTTGCCTTGATTCTTAACTGAATACACACACACACACACACACACACACATTTAATATTAACATACTGAATGTTAAAAGTAAAACAGGGTGCAGGTGGCATCATTTTTGTAAAGTGCCCATTGCCTTTTTCACATTTTTTGATAAATGAAGTTACTACTACTATACAATTAATAGTTCACACTTACTGAGCACTTATTGTTTGCCTAATATTGTTTTAATAGAGTTATATATTTTAATTTCTTTCTCTGAAGTGGGAACTGTGCTGACTCCTACTTTACAGATGAAGAGGCCAAAGCGCAGAAGACAGTATTTTTCAGATGAAGGAGATGAACGTGTCTTTATCTCTAAAGATGAAGTCACAGAAATTAAATTCCCTATTCAAGGTGAGATCTATTATAAAGGGCAGAACTAGAATATGGACTCTGAACATTTGTTCCTGTAGTAGATTCCTACTGAGGCTATTTAATTACCACAAATTTGGTGGCTTAAAACACATTTGTTGTCTTACAGCTCTGGAAGTCAGAAGTCCAAAATGGGTCTTACTGGGCTAAAATCAAAGTGTCTGCAGGACTGAATGGTTTCTAGATGTTTCCAGGGAGAATCTATTTCCTTGACTTTTCCAGCCTTTGGAGACTATCTGCACTCCTTGGCTTGTCTGCCTCCTCTGTCTTCAAAGCCAGCACTAGAGCATCTTCAAATCTCTCTCTGGCTCTGACTCTTCTTCCTTGCCCTTTTACTTATAAGGATCCTTGCGATTACCATGGATCTGCAAGACAATTCAGAATAATCTCCCCATCTCAACAACTTTATTGTATCTGCAAAATCCATTTTGCTCTATAAACTTACATATTAACATTCCAGACATTAGGCCGTGGACCTATTTCAGGTGGCCATTATTCTGCCTACCACAGCTCCAAGGTCCGTAGTATTAGTCCCTGTGTCATATACTGATGACCTGAGAACAGCTCTACTGTAATATATCACACTCAAAATCAACAACATTAACAGCTACAATAAAAGTACATCCTAAAACTATCTACACCAAATTAGCCATTTAGAGAGAACTCTAACCTCCTACATTGGATCCAATCTATCAGTTCCTCAAAATGTTTTATAATAGAGTTTTTGACTTAAGCAGGGAAGAGTCCTTTATCTGCCACTTGCTAGCTATTATTATTGATATTTTTATAGAAAAACAACATGAGCACGGGAAATGTTATGTAGCTTAGCCAGTATAATATAATTAGTAAATACTTGGTAGTCTATTTCCACTACGGCGTGTCATATCACACACACACAGGTTTTGATGAACAAGTAGAAGAGGAATTAAGTGTTGTGAGGTTGAGGAGGGATAAATCAGAGTGGGTTTGAGTATTTGGGGAGGACTTTAATCAGTTGTAGAAATTGAAATGTGCCTGGAAGAACATCAGGATATATAGTTGTAAGGATTTATGTAAATCCAAATATTAACTTTATTAACGTTCACTGATGGTTTACTTGGTGCTGGGGAATTGTGCTAGATATTTTCACGTGCT
Source organism: Phataginus tricuspis (assembly GCA_029783875.1). Lineage (NCBI taxonomy): Eukaryota > Metazoa > Chordata > Mammalia > Pholidota > Manidae > Phataginus > Phataginus tricuspis. The sequence continues at coordinate 4,360,497 of JAQQAC010002629.1, forward strand.
TATTAAAACAAACAAAAAACTTGATGAGACAATTAAACTCCCATCCCCAGCCATTATTTTTAAAGTATGTTTGCTTTCTTACGTTTAACACTCTGTGAGAAATGGTATAAGACAGGCTCAGGACCCAAGGAAAAACATGGTGTTGTTTCTACTCTTTTTTTTTTTTTTTGTCTTTAATATGCAACACTGGTGCTGAAGAAACAGGGAACCCTGAAATGCCAATGGGCACAGATTTTTTAAAAAGCCTGAACAAAAGTTTTCTTCATCAGCCTAGCAAATATAAAACCAGGAAAGGCAAAGTGGGGAACCCAGACTTCCATCTTTGTGAGGATATAATGAGGCACCTCGATATCCCCCTGAGGAGCTGGCAGAGAAGGTTGAATAGGGACTCAGCACTTTCCTCCCCACCAGATAGAAACAAGGCCTTCCTGGTGCTGTCAGTGGAGACTACATAACAAGTCTGGATTTCCATCCCCAGACATCAGGAATAAGGCAACACCACTGACTCCCCTGGGCTAGTGGTAGAGGATCAGAAGAGGCCTGGTGGAGAATCAGGACTTTCACCACTGCCAGTAGTATCCAGGCATACCACCCTATCTTCCTGCCGTGGTGTCAGCAGAAGTCATAAGGGGAGCAATAAAGGAGCATTCCAGCCTTTCTCAGCCAGTGATACACGAGTGCAGGTCACATGGGGGCCAGAACTCCCACGCCAACTAAGCAGTAAGAAGGAACCCCTCCCTTGGTCATCAATGGATGTCACAGGTTATATACTGTATAATTTCATTCACATAACATTGAAATACCAAAATTATAGAAATGGGAACAGATTAGTAGTTTACCAGGGGTTAAAGAGAGAGTGTGGATGAAGTGTGCGTGGCTATAAAAGGGCAACAATAGGAATTCTTGTTGGGTGAGTATATTCTGTATCTTTATTATAGCAATGTCCATGACCCATTTAATGTTTTTCCAATGTTACTATTGGAGGATACTGTTTAAAAGTTATACCAGACCTCTTTGTATTAATTCTTATAACTGCATGTAAATCTTTAGTTACCTATAAATAAAATTTTTGACTAAAAATATCTTGATAAGGAACAGCTGTTATACTTTGAAAGTCAGTGTTTTGATTAGGTGACCATGGTACAGGTTTGGTCCAGGGGAGTAGACTTAGGTCCTTCAAATTTTAAGAACATACACAAATATTGGATAAGCTAAAAGAAATAGTCAAATTCCTAGAAGAGAACAACCTTCCAAGACTGACCCAGGAAGAAACAGAAAACCGGAACAGACCAATTAACAGTAACAAAAATGAACTGGTAACCACAAACTCCAACAAGCAAAATTCCAGTGCTAGATGGCTCCACAGCTGAATTCTACCGAACATTTAAAGAAGAGCTAATATCCATCCTTTTTAAAGTATTCCAAAAGATAGAGAGGAGAGAATACTTCCAAACTCATTGTAAGAGGTCAGCATCACTCTAATACCAAAATGAGACAAACACTACAAAAATAATTACAGACCAATACTCCTGCTAAACATAGATGCAAAATATTAGCAAACCAAATTCAAAAATATATCAAAAGAATCATCCATCATGACCAAGTGGGATTTATTCCAGGGACCCAAAGATGGTACAATATTTATAAATCAATCAATGTGATTGATACACATTAACAAAAGGAAAGATAAAAATCATACAATCATTCCAGTAGATGCTGAAAAAAACATTTGACAAAATTCAACATCCATTCATGATAAAAACTCAACAAAATGGATGTAGAAGGAACATACCTCAACATAATAAAGGCCACATACAATAAACCCACAGCTAACACACTCAATGTCAGAAAGCTGAAAAATTTTCCTCAAAGATCAAGGACAAGACAAGGATGTCCACTCTCACTACTTTTATTCAACTTAGCACTGGAAGTCCTAGCCATGGCAAACAGACAAGAAAAAAGTGATAGAAAAGGCGTTCAAAATGCTAAGACAGAAGTAAAACTGCCATTATTTGTAGATGACATAATAGTACCTATAGAAAACCCTCAAGACTCTACCAAAAAACTATTAGAATAAATGGATTCAGCAAAGTTGCAGAATATAAAATCAATATATAGAAATCCATTGCATTTCTATATACTAACAGCAAACTAGCAGAAATAAAAATCAGGAAAACAATTCCATTAACAATTGCATCAAAAAGTCTAAAATACCTGGGAATAAACCTAACCAAGGAAGGAAAAGACCTGTACTCTGAAAATTATAAGATACCAATGTGAAAAATTAAAGAAGGCAAAAATAAATGGAAATTTTTTCCCATGCTTATGGATAGGAAGAATTAATATGGCCCAAAGGCCATCCTTCCCAAAGCAATTCACAGTTTAATGCACTCTCTATCAAAATATCAATGGCATTTTTCAATGACTTAGAGCCAATAATCCTAAAATTCATATGGAAACTCAGAAGACCTCAAATAGCCAAAGCAATCTTGAGAAAGAAGAACAAAGCTGGGGGTATTACATTCCCTGACTTCAGGCTATACTACAAAGCTACAGTAATCAAAACAGTAGGGCCCTGGCACAAGAACTGACCCATATGTCAATGGAACAAAATCGAGAGCCCAGAAATAAACCGATGCATATATGGTCAATTAATATATGATAAAGGAGCCATGAATATACAATGGGGAAAAGACAGTCTCTTCAATAAATGGTGCTTGGAAAACTGGACAGCTATGTGCAAGAGAATGGAACTGCATTACTTTCTAACTCCATGCACAAAAGTAAACTTGAAATGGATTAAAGGCCTAAATATAAGACATGAAACCACAAAACTCTTAGAAGAAAACAGGCAAAATTCTCTTAAGCATAAGCATGAGTAATTTTTTTCTGGACACATCTCCCTGGACAAGGGAAACAAAATAAAAAATGAACAAGTGGGACTACATCAAACTAAAAAACTTCTGTAGAGAAAAGGAAACCATGAACAAAACAAAAAGGCAATGTACAGTATTCATAAATGATTTATCCAGTAAGGGGTTAACATCTAAATATATGAAGAACACATATACCTCAACATCAAAAAAACAAATAACCTGATTAAAAAATGGGCAGAGGACATGAACAGACACTTCTCCAAAGAAGAAATACAGATGGCCAACAGGCAGATGAAAAGATGCTCCACTTCACTAAGCATCAGGGAAATGCAAATCAAAACCACAATGAGATATCACCTCACAATAGTCAGAATGGCTACTATTCAAAAGACAAGAAACAACACGTGTTGGCAAGGATGTGGAGAAAAAGAAACCCTCCTACACTGTTGGTGGGAATGTAAATTGGCACAGCCACAGTGGAAAGCAGCATGGAGGTTCCTCAAAAAACTAAGAATAGAAATACCATATGACCCAGTAACTCCACTCCTAGGAATTTACCTGAAGAAAACAAAATCTCTGACTTGAAAAGATATATGCAACTCCTATGTTTATTGGTGCATTATTTACAATAGCTAAGATATGGAAGCAACCTAAGTGTCCATCAATAGATGAATGGATAAAGAAGATGTGGTACATATACACAATGGAATGTCATTCAGCCATAAAAATAAGGAAATCCTGACAATTGTGACAACCTAGATGGATCTAGAGGACATTATGCTAAGTGAAATAAGCCAGGCAGAGAAAGACAAGTACCATATGATTTCCATATAAGTATTCTACTTATATGTAGAATCTAAAAACAGAACAAAACAAAATGAACAAAATAGCAGTAGATTCCTAAACACGGAAAAGTGACTGGTGGTTACCATGGGGGAGGGGTTGGGATGAGTTGGTGAAACACATGAAAGGAATAAAAAGGAACAAAATCTCAATCATAATATAAGTTAGTTATGGGGGTGAAAATACAGCACAGAGAGAATATAGTCAATAGTTCTGTAATATCTATGCTGATGAAAATATTAAAAAATAAAACATGCACAAGTGAATATCACTCTGTAGTTTGTCTTGTTAGCCAAAATCAAAAAGTCTAAATAATTGGTTTGATAGCAAAACCATTAGTTTAGTATGTGAACTAGACTACCAAAAACCTAGAATAGTCAACATCACTATCAAAGCTGTCATGTTTCTAAGAAAATATTTTCATAGGAGGCAAATTTTTAATAAAAACTGTAATAAATATATAGTCAGGACATGATAGGATGCTTATCAAATGACCTTGGCTATAAGCGCCAGGGGCCCCTAAACCCCTGGGACATCCTCTTCAGGGCTATTGAAGAAAACCACTGACAACTTTCAACTCTCTTTTCACTTTCCAATATTACATTACATTCTATTGACATAGTGATATTGTTTATGTCTTAATGCTCGAACTACCACACAACATGGAGAAAGAATAGAACTAAGCTTTGTCAAGCATCTAGAAAACCAGGCTCTATGAAGAATCAAGTCATTGTACTCACAAAATCCATCTAGTTCTTTACTGCTATTGTTAATGATGAGTATACAAGAGATTTAGTGTGTTCCCCACAATCTATGAACTAATTATTATTTGGATCTGGCTTTTGCTACTCCCTTATTAGAGTCTCAGAGAGGAAGCTTACCCCCAAGCTCTGAGAAGTATGCTATTCAACCTGTCATAGCCTGGCCATATCATTAGCATCGCACAGTACAATTTAGGATACTAAATTTCAAATAGGTTACATTTAACTGTTCACATTTCAAACTCCAGTAAGTGATAGAAGTCAAAGTTTGTCACTCTTCTCTTATGCTTTGTGAAATTTGAGTAAGCAGACATAATACAACAGTAGGACATTTTCCCTCTTTTCTCTTTTTTCCAGCATTTTTGAAATGCAGTTAGAAACAAAATGGGCTATCTTTCTGACAGGTTAATGTTGAGCATTCTCTTGATTTCCTCTATAAATATTTAAGTTTTGCTTTCTCCAGTGTGTTCTGGAAAAGATGAGGTTGCTGTAGTTACTTTTTTGGAGAAAAAGAGAAATGAGACATGATCTGGCTGACACATTTCTTGTCTTGGCCTAAAACAAATAGGAGAAGAGTTATCCTGCCATCCTGTCAAGAAATTTTCTCTTTGGTAGATTGTTTATTTTCTGTAATATATCCAGACTCAGAGAGCCTGAAACTGTACAGCTGGCCTATAAAAACATAAAGAAATAGGACAACTGTTCTGTCAATTGAGACCTTCACTGCTATACCCACAGGAACTTCCTAATTGATACATGTTCAGATTACTTTGAAATTGAGAAAGAGAAAATACCAGCTATTTTGAAATAATGAGAAACTTTCCCAGCTTTTATACACTAACAAGGACCAATATTACTGCCCAGAGTATTGTAATTCCCTTGTGAACAGAACTGGCCCAAATAATTATCCAATGCTTGGAGTGACAAAAATAATATTTCTTGGACTTCTAAGTTTTCAGCAAATGGAAGACGGGGACAGGGAAGGAGAGGAAGAGGAAAACACATTCAGCGGTTATCAGTTCCAAAAAATAGATTTACATTCAGCCACATCCTTTAGTAAGTTTCTGAAACTCTTTAAACCAACCTAACAAGGCTCCTCACATCCAAATGCCCGGTAGATGCCTCTTCTTGGTGCCAGTTTTTATAGATTTTTGCATTCAGAGGATTGTGAACTGAAGTATTAACTATCCATTAAGGTATTACCTAATTAAGGCAAATGCTACTTCAGATGTATTTGCATATAAACTGGGGCTTTTGAAAGCTTTAAAGACTTAAGGAGTCTGTAATGGTACGTAATGAATTTAATTTGTTTGGATGGAAACTTGTTTTACATGGTAAGGGTTGAACTTACCTGCACAGAGGGCAGCTCAAGGACGGTTATTCGAAGGGGACTCTGCATTCCTGATTCACTTTAACTGAAGCTGTCATGATGGGAAATGAACTTTCTACCTGTTTTAATATGGAAATGCTTTTCATTTTATGTCCTTGTATTTGCTGCCTTAGAAACAAGAACATTTATTCCCACTTTTGATGTTTTTTTAAAAATAAGCCATCTATATATAATGTGGAGGAAAATGGGATCAATTTTCCCTTTGCTGATTATTTGGGTGCTGGGTTTAATGAGCTTCCAAAGTTTACTATGAAAGAAAAAGGAGAATTAAGTTTGGGAATAGGGGGAGAAGAGAGGGAATGAATGGAGAAAGAACGGGGATCTAGGAGGATAGAGGAGTCATTCAGTGGAGGCACAGGTGGGGCCCAGAAAGCAGGCTGCCAGTGTGCATCCAATGGAGAGGAGTCTGTTCCATGTACGAGAGGTGAGTAGACTTGTTGAAAGGACATGTGAGAGGGGACTGCTGGAATGTTGGGGAGCCTTATAAGAGAGAAGTCTCTGCCAGTTGGTTGGCCAGCTTTTACACAGCAGAGAACTTCCCATGTTCAGTACACAAGGTTGTCACTGGTGAGCACTTTTTTTTTT
>JAQQAC010002629.1:4367051-4475110 GCA_029783875.1 Phataginus tricuspis
CCTTCCCCGTGCCCCCCCCCCGACCCCATCTCCACCCCCGCTACATTATGTGGGCTAATCGTAATGCCCGCTTTTCCCCCTAATCCCTCCCTTCCCACCCATCTTCCCCAGTCCCTTTCCCTTTGGTAACTGTTAGTCCATTCTTGGGTTCTGTGAGTCTGCTGCTGTTTTGTTCCTTCAGTTTTTTTCCTTTGTTCTTATAACTCCACATATGAGTGAAATCAACCAGGGGGCACTCTTAACGCAGGAAAAAACTCTGCTTCATTTGAACTAGCACCTAACCTGTTATCTCCTCCACAGCAGGGCAGTCAAGCTGTGTCACATGGCTCCTCCAGGACTGTCTGCCCCCAGTTTGTACTACATATGAAGATACTGCCCCCAGTTTGTACTACATATGTCAGTCCACAGAAGAAAAGCTCTTCAAGCACCTACCAAACTCTTACTCATTTTAGCAGGTATTTTGGGAGACTTCCCACGTGCCACACACTAATATATTTTGGTGATACAAAGATGAGTGAACCAGTATTCCCACCTTAGATACGTTCAGCAGGGAAAAATGATTATAGGTTATACATTCAGTGCCAACATAGAAATTAGGGCAAAGAGTTATGGCAGTTCTTCCAGAACACAGCAGAAGGAGGGATCAATTCTTCCTGGGAAGAGGCAAAGTGGAACTAATAGATTACAACACATCTGAGTTCAGTCTGGAAGGATAAAATAGTGCATTAGGTAGAAAAGTGGCAAAACTAATTCAACAGAGTGGGTAGTATTTTCAAATCTTAACAGTGTAAACATGGTTAGAGAATGTGAAGTAGTCCAACAAAACATAGGGTATGGGAGAAGAAAACAGAAGATGAGGACAACTCAAAATGCGGTAGACTTTAGAATGTCTCTGGTATTTATCCTGTGGTCAAAAAGAGGCTATCAAATCATTTTAGGAGGAAAAACATCATGAGAGGAATTGTGTTTGAGAAGGATGAGCCTGGTGGACAGATTACAGTCAAGAGACATGCCAGAGAGTGTGCCACGGAAACGGAGAGGGAGAGCTCGAGGCGTGTGGACAGGAGTGTGGCGCCAGGAAAGGGGCATGCATGGTGTAGTTGCGTGGCTGGAAAATAAAAAACAAGCCAAGGCTTAGAGAAAGATTGGGAGTGAGGGGTCTCATGGCACCCGGGGAAAAAGAGGCAAATAGATGATACGTAAATGAAAGGAGGCCTTTGGGTTTGGAAACCAAGGAGGAGCTGACTTTTTGCAGGTCGAGTTCTAACATAATATTGAGCTAAGGATGCCTGGTGTCTTCCCTCCCTCGCATCCACTTTCCTCTACCCTTCTTTATCCACCTTTTCTCTCAAAAAGCTCTGTTCTTTCACTGTCTGGCTCTCGTTGGGTTTCTCCAGCAGGGAACAGCAACAAGAGTTTGGAAGGTGGGAGGAGAGAGAGGCCAGGGTTTTATTTCCCTGCTCTCCCACTGTGAGGCCACTTGGGGCCGGCATGGCCTGAAATCACCACTCTTCTTACGATGGCCTCTCTAGATGACCCTGACCTTCGGGGTCCCATGTCTGCCCCTGCCCTTGGGCCTTGTGATAGGTCCTCACACCTCCTTTAATACTAACCCCCAGGTATTGCACCATCTCTTGTAAATATTCTCTTTGTAAATAATATTTCCTTAAGTAATCCTAAATTGAGAATGCATCTGCTCCTTACTGGGGATCGGTCAGATAGAGCCGAAGAGGGATTTAGGAGTCAATGGGACACAGAGAGTGCAAACAGCATATATAGGCCACTTATACAAGATGTTTAGCTGTGAAAGAAAATGATGAAAAAAGGTTGTAAATTGAGTAAGAGCCAGAATGGAAATAAAATAGGATAGAAAGAGACATGATGATTTTTGTATACTGAGACAATAATGCTTCCTCTAAGTAGGTACTTTAATTAGAATGAAAGAAGCATGCGTGGTGGGCCTTTCTCAAATCCCACATTTTTGCTAATTCTCAGTTCTAACTCTAACCTCTTTTCATTGCCACTGTGGGTAAAACTGCAATATTTCCAAAATCTCTCGCCTGGCTTTAGTGCATTTCCACACAATACGTGTTTCCAAGGCGTGGAGAGAAGTAGTTCATCTCCATATCAATAGGTAATTACAAGGGTGATTGAGGGCTTACAACTGAGAGGTTGGGTGGGGGTCTGTTCTTCTGTAGGAGGGTCACGAGGGACAAGGGAGAGCAGAAGTGGACAACTGCTTGTAATAAATAAACGGGTTTCTCCCATTTTATTTCTCCCTTTGACTGATTTTGGTTTCAAAAGTATTTTGCCCCGGGATTTTCCCCCCAGTTACAGCCACATATAGGGGACAGAGAGAGAGGAGTCCACACTCTTGTTTTGAACTCAGATCTCAAAGAATAATTCTAGCAGTGTCAGCAGTATCTAAATGATAAGTCACTGGACAATCTTCATTTAGAATCAGTGTGAAGCCAAGAAATGGCAATAAAGAAAGCTGCCAGGTAATAAACCCAAGCAGAAACAGGGTTGACGTTATTCTTAGCCAGGAGATGAGTCACACAAGACAAGAGGGGAGCTCAGTGCGCATGGCAGGGGATGACAATTACAATTGTATCTTGACTACGGTGGAATTTTGGCACTGCCTTACAACACGCTTTGTGGTGGGCTACTGCAGTGGGTAATTCACTGTATGTTGTTCTCCCCAAATAGAGCCTTCTAATCAGGTACCAGCCTTCTTCACAGAATTTACTGCATCAGGAGAAAAGCAATCATGCTTTATACTGCAGTGTTTCAAGACACTTAGATTTCTTCAACTAATGAACAGTGCAAGCAATAAGTTCTATGAGTCCAGACAGGGGGAGAGAGATCACTGAGTAAATAGACATTTACAAATGACTTATTTTCTATATATGCAAATCCACTGGACAATCCGTTGAGTCTGAGGAAACAGGCAAAGTCCTAATTTTGTATATAAAAGTCCTTAAGGTCTTATGATTTCTCTTGAGTTGAAAGCTTCCACACTTGCTATATAGACTCTGAAACCTGACAGCAGCCGTTTTTTCTAAACCACCCAACCCCATCAATTACCCAAAAGTGCTAGCTGCTGAGCACAATATGAGGTAAAATACAGTGGGCCTTGAAAATCCATGGTGTTTTTATTTTGCTGATATTTCTAAAATGTTTCAAATAACTATAATACACAGAGAAATAACCATAGACTTGAGCTAGGAAGACGTTAAAGAACAACTGCAAAATAAATGGCTTTTTCCAATATAAGTGAATTGACTCCCAGTCCCCCAAAAGAAAAAAAAAAAAGGAAAAAGTACTATAGAATATAGAACATTGGAGAATTATGACATGTTACTTAGCATTGCCCTCAATTATTGATGACACATATGTAGCCCAGATATTTATTGGAAAACTTAGGACAGAAAATCTGGGATAGAAAGAAAGGCAGACTAAACATCAGTGAGAGGTGTGAATCGCCCCACAGGCCTGAGGATATCAGCACATCCGCATCTCTGACGTTCAGTGCTTAGTGTCCTATATGTTTAATATCAGGAATTTCAGTATCTCCTTCCTTTTCTATCTAGTTGTCCCAGAATTTTAGGGGAGAATCAGGATTTCAATTTAGATGTTTGAGGTCATAGCAATGTTCCTCCCATCCCATCACCCTCAAGAGTATTATGGGGCATTAAAATGTCCATAAACAGTCCTTAAATAATTTGCATTCATGGGAGGGGGGCAAGGAAAATGTTAGACTTACACATATAAAAGAGTTGGAAAATAATAGGAGAGTTAAATTCAATTATCACCATTCTATGTCCTAAGTGTCTAAGATACTCGGATAACTTCTTAAAGGAGTTCAATTCAACTAAATAATACTTACTAATATTAAAATGGTATGATTGACTGAAAGATTTCTGCCCGCAAAGCACTTTACCTAGATCTGCAAACTTATTACTCAACTCCAATTCTAACTCCTTTTTACTGTGTCTTCTATCTTCCTCCCCTTTGGAAGCTAGACAGCTAAAAAAAATGTCAGCATTGCTTGTGTGTAAGACCTAAATTCCACCAAACAAATGCACCATGTAAGACGTGGAAAAGGTAGCTGGCAATATGAAGGGGTAACCACAAGCATGGAGACTGACTCTTTTGGGGCAATTATGTGGCATGGATGTCATCATAGAACAAAATTAATGGTGGGTTTTGGTTAAGAATCCTGTTTTGCTAAAAGCCTTTTTTCCTTGCATCTATCTGGACTACTAGAAATTCTGTAAGATAACTGTAGTAAGCCCATTTCTGCCTAATTGAGCTGCAGGAGATCATGGCATTTGCTAAGAACCTTGAAAGGTGCAATAATTACAATAATTGACAGCAGAATGGTGTCAGGCAAGGTAATGGGAGTTGGATTGTTTATCTGAACTGGTTGGATTGAAGGTAGAGGTGGTCTAGTTGGGACTAGAGATCGGAATGCTGGTATCAATGGTGAAAGACTTGTTTAGATTATAACCTTTTGTCCTTGGGAACGATGTATGTGTTAAAGGCAAAGGCTGTGCTGAGGTGGGTCATGTTGAAGGGTTTTATATGAAGAATATAATGACAGTGGGACAGGCTGCTGCTTCCAACTGAACTCAGAAACATAAAACAGGAAAATGACAGAGGCAAGTTCTAAAATACTTGTTCAAGTGCTGACCAAAAAGTCAGGAAATGTCTAACTACCCTCAAAAATGTCTTATATTTCTTTTAGGCCCTAAGTATATACAATAAAAAGTCAAATCCAGAGACTGATGGTGAGAGTTGATGAAATAATACAAGCAGAATTCAAAGTGTTGCAGGTGTTGAAACAAAACATAGGAAAAAAGTTAAACATAAAAGAATTTTAGTGTGGATATTTGAAATTATTTAATTGACTGAGAATTCTGCACCCCCAAACTGTACTGAGTATCCCCAGAAAGAGTAGCCACTTCCCCCTCACAAGCTGATTCCACCAGCTTTATTTGTAGACCATGTAATCAGTTACTTTGCAGAGGAATGCCTATTCTTCTCCATATCCCATCTTACCATCTGCATAGCTACAGACATATCCCATGTTGACCCAAAGGGCCAAACAGAAATTCAAGCCCAGAAGGAAAACTGATTCTAATTTAGACTGGCAAATACCTGGGATTAGTTTATTGAAAATTAGACATAAGAGTGGCTGATGTTAGATTTTCTCAAGATGGCAGTGTGAGTAGGGCAACAGAAATCTCCCAAAACCATATATATTTTGAAAATACAGCAAATACAACTATTCCTAAAAGAGACCAGAAGATACAGTACAACACCCAGGCTACATCTACATCTGCAAGAACACAGCATCTTACAAAATGGGTAAGATACAAAGCCGTAACAAGGTAGGACCTGAGCACTCCTATCACCCCAGCTCACCTGTGGGAGGAAAAGAAACAGAGTGGGGAGGGAGTAGAAGCACAGGACTACTAAATAACCAGCCCTAGTAATCTGCACTGGGACTGCAGACGCACATTGCATGGTATACTGGATATTAGAGAAATGGAAAAGTAAACTCCAAGACAGAGACTGCAAGCGGGTCCCCATAGCCAGCTACCCTGGGACAAAAGAAAAGTGGGCACTTTAAAAGTCTTAAAGGGACAAGGGTTTAACAGGTGGACAAAATCGTCCTGGCACACTCAGCCCAGCAGGCTGGGAATTTTAAGGAACTTCAGGCATCCTAACCCCTTGGCTGTGACCCCCGCCACTGCCCTGGGCTATTCCGAGGGCCACCCAACCCATGGAAGCTCAGAGGATTAACCCAGAGACTGTGAGGTTAACCGGCAAAGGCAATGGAGAAGGGCCAAGCAAACAGGAAGGGACTTTATTCTCCCAACTGACACATGCACCACTCGCTGGTGATCACTTCTATCGCCATGAAAAGGCAGAAGAACCTAGTCCAGTCCAAAATCACTCAAACGCCAGAGAGAGGGCCTGGAGAGACCGATATAAACAATATTCCGGAAAAAGAATTAAAAATAAAAGTCATAACCATGCTGATGAGCTGCAGAGAAATATGCAAGAGCAAAGGGATGAATTCTGGAGGGAGATAACAGAAATGAAACAAACAATGGAAGGACTTAAGACCAGACTGGATGAGGTACAAGAGACCGTTAATGGAATAGAATTCAGATAACAGGAATACAGAGAAGGTGAGGAAGAGAGAGATAAATGGATCTCTAGGAATGAAAGAATATTAAGAGAACTGTGCGACCAATCCAAATGGAACAATATTCGCATTATAGGGGTACCAGAGGAAGAAGAAAGAGAAAAGGGGATAGAAAGCGTCTTTGAAGAAATAATTGCTGAAAACTTCCCCAAGCTGGGGAAGGAGATAGTCTCTCAGACCATGGAAGTGCACAGATCTCCCAACACAAGGGACCCAAGGAGGACAACACAAAGACATATAATAATTAAAATGGCAAAGATCAAAGAAAAGGACAGGGTATTAAAAGAAGCCAGAGAGATAAAAAAGATCCCCTACAAAGGAAAACCAATCAGGCTATCATCAGACTTCTCAGCAGAAATCTTACAGGCCAGAAGAGAAAGGCATTATATATTTAATGCAATGAAACAGAAGGACCTTGAAGCAAGAATACTGTGCCAGCAAGATTATCATTTAAATTTGAAGGAGGGATTAAACAATTCCAAGATAAGCAAAAGTTGAAGGAATTTACCTCCCACAAACCACCTCTACAGTGTATTTTAAAGGGACTGCTCTAGATGGAAGAACTCCTAAGGCAAAATAGATGTCAGCAGAGAAAATAAAATCACAGCAAAGAAAGCTGACCAACCAAATACTAACTAAAGGCAAAAAATAAAATTAGCCATCCACAAAAGCAGTCAAGGGAAACACAAAAGAGTACAGAATAAAACACACCTAACATATAGAGTGGAGGAGGAAGAAAAAGAAGGGAGAGAAATAAAGAATCATGAGACTGTGTTTATAATAGTGTAATAAGTGAGTTAAAGTTAGACAGATAGTAAAGAAGCTACTCTTGAACCTTTGGTAACCACGAATCCAAAGCCTGCAATGACAATAAGTACATTTCTGTCAATAATCACCCTAAATGTAAATGGACTGAATGCACCAATCAAAAGACACAGAGAAATAGAATGGATAAAAAAGCAAGACCCATCTATATGCTGCTTACAAGAGACTTACCTCAAACTCAAAGATATACACAGACTAAAAGTGAAGGGATGGAAAAAGATATTTCACAAATAATAAGGAGAAAAAGCACGTGTTGTAGTACTTGTATCAGACAAAATAGACTTCAAAACAAAGAAAGTAGCAAGAGATAAAGAAGGACATTACATAATGATAAAGGAGTCAGTCCAACAAGAAGATATAACCATTATAAATATATATGCACCCAACACAGGAGCACAGACATGTGTGAAACAAATACTAACCGAATTAAAGGGGGAAATAGAATGCAATGCATTCATTTTAGACTTCAAACAAACCACATACTCCAAAGGACAGGTCAACCAGACAGAAAATAAGTAAAGACACAGAGGCACTGAACAACACACTAGAACAGATGGACCTAACAGACACCTACAGAACTCTACACCCAAAAGCAGCAGGATACACATTCTTCTCAAGAGCACATGGAACATTTTCCAGAATAGACTACATACTAGGCCACAAAAAGAACCTCAGTAAATTCAAAAAGATTGAAATTCTACCAACCAACTTCTCAAATCGCAAAGGTATAAAACTAGAAATTAATTGTACAAAGAAAAAAAACAGGCTCATAAACACGTGGAGGCTTAACAATATGCTCCTAAGTAATCAATGGATCAATGACAAAACTGAAACAGAGATCAAGCAATATATGGAAACAAATGAAAACAACAGCACAACATCCCAACTTCTGTGGTATGCAGCAAAGGCAGTTATAAGAGGAAAGTATATAGCAATCCAGGCATATATAAAAAAGGAAGAACAATCCCAGTTGAATAGTCCAAAGTCACAATTATTGAAACTGGAAAAAGAAGAACAAATGAGGCCCAAAGTCAGCAGAAGGAGGGCCATATAAAGATCAGAGAAGAAATAAGTAAAATTGAGAAGAATAAAACAATAGAAAAAAATCAATGAAACCAAGAGCTGGTTCTTTGAGAAAATAAACTAAATAGATAAACCCCAAGCTGGACTTATTAAGAGAAAGAGAATCTACATACATAAACAGATTCAGAAATGAGAAAGGAAAAATCATGATGGACACCACAGAAATACAAAGAATTATTGGAGAATGTTATGAAAAATTATATGTTAACAAACTGGATAACCTAGAAGAAATGGAGAACTTCTTAGAAAAATACAACCTTCCAAGACTGACCAAGGAGGAAACACAAAATCTAAACAGACTAATTACCAGCAACGAAATTGAATTGGTTATCAAAAACTACCCAAGAACAAAACTCTGAGGCCAGATGGATTCACTGCTGAAATTTATCAGACCTTTAGAAAAGACATAATACTCATTCTCCTTAAAGAGGAGAAAGATACTTCCAAAAAATAGAAGAGGAGGGACTACTTCCAAACTCATTCTATGAGGCCAGCATCACTCTAATACCAAAACCAGGCAAAGACACCACAAAAAAAAGAAAATTACAGACCAATATCCCTGATGAACATAGATGCAAAAATACTCAACAAAATATTAGCAAACCGAATTCAAAATACATCAAGCGGATCATACACCATGATCAAGTAGGATTTATTCCAGGGATGCAAGGATGGTACAACATTCGAAAATCCATCAACATCATCCACCACATCAACAAAAAGAAGGACAAAACCACATGACCATCTCCATAGATGCTGAAAAAGCATTTGACAAAATTCAACATCTCCTCAAGCAAGGAAAACAAAAGCAAAAATGAATTCATGGGCCTACATCAAACTTAAAAGTTTCTGCATGCAAAGGACACCATCAATAGAACAAAAAGGCATCCTACAGTATGGGAGAATATATTTGTAAATGACATATCTGACAAGGGGTTAACATCCAAAATATATAAAGAACTTACATGCCTCAACACCCAAAAAGCAAATAACCTAATTAAAAAATCGGCAGAGGATATGAAGATACAGTTCTCCAAAGAAGTAATTCAGATGGCCAACAGACACATAAAGAGATGCTCCACATTGCTAATCATCAGAGAAATGCAAATTAAAATCACAATGTGATATCACCTCACACCAGGTAGGATGGCCAACATCCAAAACACAAACAACAACAAATGTTGGTGAGGGTGTGGAGAAAGGGGAACCCTCCTACACTGCTGGAGGGAGTGTAAACCAGTTGAAACATTGTGGAAAGCAGTATGGAGGTTCCCCAAAAAACTCAAAATAGAAATACCATTTGACCCAGGAATCCCACTCCTAGGAATTTATCCTAAGGATGCAGGAGTCCATTTTGAAAAACACACATGCACCCCTATGTTTATTGCAGCACTATTTACAATAGCCAAGAAATGGAAGCAACCTAAGTGTCCATCAGTAGATGAATGGATAAAGAAGATGTGGTATATATACACAATGGAATACTATTCAGCCATAAGAAGAAAACAAATCCTACCATTTGCAACAACATGGATGGAGCTAGAGGGTATTATACTCAGTGAAATAAGCCAGGCAGAGAAAGACAAGTATCAAATGATTTCACAAAGAAAAAATTGAAGGAACAAAACAGCAGCAGACTCACAGAACCCAAGAATGGACTAACAGTTACCAAAGAGAAAGGGACTGGGGAGGATGTGGGGGAAGGGAGGGATAAGGAGGAAAAAGGGGCATTACGATTAGCACACATAACATGGTGGGGGTGGGCATGGGGAAGGCAGTATGGCACAGAGAAGACAAGTAGTGATTCTAAAGCATCTTACTATGCTGATGGACAGTGATTGTAATGGGGTATGTGGTGGGGACTTGATAATGGGGGGAACCTAGTAATCATAATGTTGCTCATGTAATTGTACATTAATGATACCAAAATTAAAAATATAAAATAAAAAAAAAAGAGTGGCTTATGTTAAATGAAGTTGAGACACCTAAAATTCCTTAGTTCTATAGAAGATAAATAAAAAGCTAACAGAGGTCAAAAAGAAGGCATGGGCTTATCAAGTGCCAATGGCTCACTTATGTTTAAACATGTCCACAAAATAGTTTAAAAAATTATTTACTAAGGAATTAAAACATTCCTTAGTAAATGTAATTTAAAATAAAAAAATGACTTAGTAAGTAAATTATTTGCATTTACTATGACTTTGAGAAATGTCATGTTAGGGATGTGTTAACATGTTTTATAAAGCTCTGTAGTAAAGAGATTCCTCAATAAGGCAAGAGAAGAGGCAGAAGGTGTTGCCATTGAACTTGGCCTTCTGGCAGCAATGGGACTGATGATATCCTGGAGTGGAAGAGGCCAAGAAACAAGATTGGGAGTGATTACTGAATAAGCAATAAGGCTGGAGTGATAATCAAAATGTTATGATGAAAAGGTGCCGTGGCAGCGACTACTGATCAAGGAGTCCCTGTAACTGAATAATTCGGACAATACACTAAAGCTCTACTTAAACATCACTGTGATGAAAACTCTGCATTTGAAAAATGGCGGGGCCAGTCTTAAAGGAAGCACAATGGCAGACCACGGATCTTCACCCTATTCTTGCACATTAGAAGCCCTAGAAAGAAAGGCAGGCTGGATATCGGGAAAAAAAAGAGACTGCAAATTGTATCACACGTACATTATATAAATCATCTTCCTGGCCTTTCCCAAAGCTAACAGTGGAATCCCAGCCGTCTGATTTTCCTTTTCTGCCTATATTACAGGCTTTGGGCTTGTGCGGCTGACTCACACCACTGTGCAAGCTAATCCCTTATAACACATCTCTCTCTATGTGTGTGTGTTAAATATGTGTGTATTAGTGTGTGTATATATGTATATGTGTGTATATGTCCATTTATATAGAAAATAGTATAATTAAGCCTCTATTCTGTCATCCCATATATATACATACATACATATGTACATGCATGTATATGGGTTCTATATATACATATAGATGCATGTATGCCTATACAGATAGCCTACTGATAGTCCTTCTCTGGTTGAACTCCGATTGATACAATGTGTCAACAAGTCACCATTTATGCTACCTGAGCTGCTGTCATGAGCTTTCATATCACAAGGTTGAATGTGCTCAGCAGGACATCACCGTCAATGAGGAAAGATATACACAGGATTGGGTCTAAGCACGCCTAAAATGACCAAAGAAGTTGTATGATCCCAATGTGCCCGTTCCTGTGGCTATACTGTCACTTCTAGCCAAACTATGACCTCATAAAGAGTTCTCCAATTATCAGTTGACTGAGGGGGGGAAAAAAAACTAAGCCTTATTTATATATATGATTCAATTTAATATGCTGGCACCAGCCAACGGTGGATTGTATCACTGTTACATCTCACTCAGGGAAACCCCAGGACAAAATAGAGATGGTAATTTCCTACTGGGAAAAACATAAGTGCTAAACATGATTACCACCTTTTTTTGAAAGGAGAGACCACCGTGACATGGATATACATCACTTCCATGGGCAGGGGTGGACAGTGGTTTGGAGACATGATCAGAGATTTGGAGTTAAAGAAAATATTGGAAGATTATTGATAAGGAGGTTTTGGTAAATAATTCATGGATGGCTTTCTTAAAATTGTCCAGAATATATGTATATTTGTGCCTCAAGTTGATGTTCCCCATGATTATCACATCTCTCAGTAACCATGTTGGTATTATTCAACCAATTCTCTCAGCTATTTCACATTTGCTCAGTGGCCTCATGAATAAAGTTGGCTATGGTGACAGTGAAGAAAGTTAAGCACAGCCTCAAAAACATGGATTTCTCACTAGGCTCATCAGGTAAATGCCACTGCTGGGCACTCCATCTGCCAAAAGCAAATATTAATGTTACATCACAATAGAGTCTTATATCCCAAGGCACTAACTGGCAACTCATGGCAGGTCAATTATACAAGATCCCTTTTTTCACAGATGAGAAAGTGATTTATTTTCACTAGAAAAGGTATTACAATTTGAGCAATGCAAGAATATGAATTTGTCTTCCCTGCAAGCTTCATGTATTGGCTCCCCTGTAGATGTACCAGATGCCCTTTTCACTGTCATGGAAGTCCCCACAACATTGTTGCTAACCAACAAACTATTTTACAACCTGCTAGGGACACTGAAGTCTGCTTTTACTGGAATCTAAAGGCAGAACTAGAGACATAGGAGTCCAAGAAGGATTGGAAGAGATAGTGTGATGTGATGGAAAGAACTTTGGTTTCAAAGCCCAAGAATGCAAGTTTATGTCTGATTTCTACAACTTAGTCTTTGACCACTAGCAAATTTTATAACCTCTGTGGGTGTAAGTTTACCTCTGTGTAAAATATGTAAATACTAAGTAATTCATGAGATTACTGTGAGTGTTAAACAAAACACAAGTATTAATAGGTTTAGTACAAGGAGATGATTGTTAGTAACTTAAAATAGAGCAAGTTATAAGCATTCACTCTCAGTATTCTAGAAACATCAGAGATAATTTTTTTCTATATGGGTTTCATTATTGCTTTTTTTGTCAACATATATTAACCAGGCACTTAATATGTTCACAGCATTGGATTTTAACCAGAAACAGAAAAAGAAATACTCTGTACATTTGATCCAGTATATGTATTTCTTGTCTTTATTCATACTCTTTTCTTCTATATAATGTGTATTTGTGGAACCGACCTATTTCACCATGTTATGAATACAAATGAAGTTATGTCAACAGTAGTAATTTAAATTTCATTGCCTTTTTACACCAATGGCATAATGCAAGACCTCTGTGCCCCTTCAGGTGTTAGACTTTTGAAACTCAAAAGCCTGGTCATATCAAATGCTTTTATGTTTCGTGAGTTTCAAACATCTATTTTGAAACTTTGAGAGTGAAAAACTACCTTTGTTCTCTTGCTTTGTTTTGTGTCCCCTCTTACCTGATATATATAGTTAGAAAACTGGCAAAATAAGGGAAAAGGTGGAAGAGTAAGAAAAGGGAAAAAATACACAAAAATACATACACTCATAAAATTTCTATTATGCCCCACTACACGTAGATAGATGTGAAAACATGGATGCATAAATAGAAATATATATTCACATATAACAAGTATCTGCAATGAGGTACCTAGAAATATACTTTTCAAGAGGATTAAAATTCAATGTTTCTGGTATTTTCTATGGATAAAGAAAGCAAGCCACTTTATAATATGTCTCTTTGTTATGTGTTGTTTTGAAATAGCCACTGGAATAACTGTGTAGTCATTCAAGTACAGGACAAATATTTTATTAATTGTTCATGGTGAAATCTCTACATAGTGGATTGATGCCAAGTATGAATCCTTCAACTGAAATGTTAACTATTCTTTTCATGAAGGACTTCTCAGTGATGAAAGTTGAACCTTTCTGATTCCCTATGTGGGTGCTGGGGAGCATGGTTTTTCTCTATCCTGTGGTGGTAATTTGACAGCAAAGCAGGGTCCTCAAATATGGAGTTGAGGGTCTGCATGCTCTGTTGACTGGAGAAACCTTTCAGTTAACCCAGGCAGAGAGAAAACACTGTGTATTAGACGAGACATGAGAAGATGAACAATGTTCAGGAGACTTGCAGAAAATAGCAGTTTAGGGTAGAGTCACCAGATCAAGGTGACAAGAGGGTGTTTGAAAGCATTGAAAGCATTATTTTGGTGAGCCTCAGAAATACCAGAAAAGTATTTTGATTGAAATCTCAGGTCCATCAATCAGTCTGCTGAAGACTCTCCTGATTTAACACTGAAATTCTGCATTCCAGGATGACCGTCAGTCCCTGGAAGAGAGGGCTGGTTGGTCTCCGTAGCTCCTGCACATACTCTGATCTCCTTGTCCTGGGCTGGAGCTCTAATGGGGCAGCCAGAGCTGAGTGTCACTAGCTGAGTGGTACTGGGAATGAACTGTGGAGGCCCTTGAATTTTAGGCAAAGGAGTCTGTATGTTGTTTTATGGGCCTCTGTGCTATTTTAGAAAATTGTATTATTATGGGGTCAACCCAGGAATGATGGATTAGAGTGAAGTGAAGTTGGAAGATATGGAGGCTACTACAGAGTTGGGGAGATAAAGGGTAACCATTGGAATATGAACACTGCAAAAGGGAAGAATTAAAGAACTTATACAAGGAGTGGGGATACTAACATAGATAATCTTTTCTCTTTCTCTTCTCAAAAAAAAAAAAAAGAAGTATTTGGGACAGGTAAGCATTACCATATAATGTCTTCTAACTTCAGATTACGTGACAGGCATTTTAAAGACAGAGCAAGGATTCCATTATCTATCACGGCAAGACCTTCATTGTGATATATAGTCCAACACTACTCTCCCAAGACCTTCCTTTGCTAATATCGTTTGGATAGCAATGATTTGCTTTGCATGTATACATTGGGAGTGGTTAACAGGTAGAAATATTTGAAGAAATGTCACCTGGCTATGTGGACTATCAGGGAGCAACAGCATGTCTGGGATGTATTTCTGGGCCAGAAAATACACTCACACATTCAGAAACACACAGCCTACATGGTAACCCCCATTCACACATAATTACACTCACCTCTTTTTAAAAAATCAACCTAGCTGTGAGCAGAGACTATTTGAAAAGAAAATACAAAGACGAAAGAAAAAGTCACCTTTGCTTTGTTGAATTAAAAGAAAATCTTTGAGAAGGGTATTGATTTATCATGAGGTACATGGTTTCATCTCCCATGAAATCCTGCAGGCCCTGTAGCAATTACTGAGGAAACTCTTATCTCATGGTCCCTTGGAGGTAACAGGTAGAAAGATATCAACTCCTATGATCAAAGGGGACACCTAACCCTTAATAGCTAATCACACTGTAAGAAAACTGACTCTCCAGTTTCCTCTGCTAAAGAGAAAATTATCAGTTTAAGCCTTGGGCGGAGACTGCCCTGCCTTTAAGGACGAGACAAAAGGCTGGGAACAGGGAAGAGAGAAAGATATTTAGTAAAATGTATGCTGTAAGCAAATCAATGATTCTTGTGTGAGCACAGAAATGGGAATAGAAATAATTTATATACAGGTAAATATATATATGTTCTATATAAATATCTACAAATTTAAATACAAATATAGATTTATCTACAAAAGAAGCAAAGAAAGAAGTAATACCAAGGTGGAGGTATGGGGCAGGTTTTTCTGTGTTCTGAGGGTAGGACATGCATTTTGGGGAATTTTGAGAGTAAATAGTCTTAGGTGAATTATAAAACAAGGAAATTGGAAAGGACTTTAAAGATTCTTGTTTCACACATATAAAAAGCAATGCCCAGAGAGGTGAGAGACTATCATACACCATCAATAGACCATTAGTGGTCTAACCACTAATCCAATCATCTACCATGGTAATCTGTCTACTCAAGAAAGGGCAGAAGCCAGCCCGCAAAGCAATCCCTAAACCGATGATTTATAGCCCAAGTACAAATAAACAATAACTCAGGAATGGAGCTGGGAGGAAGACTGTGGGGAATGAAAGGGGGAAGATTTATTTCATCCACAGCCAACTTGGAAAATATAAAAGTTCAAAAACTTAAGGCCTATTAGGTCCAACCGCTTCTTATCAATGGTGGACACGCCATGCCCTCCGAGGCTTCCCTAGCGGAGCGGAAGGAGTGCCAGGAGGTGGAATGAGGTGAGCTGAGAGTATTTCTAGAATGACTTTCTTCCTTACTGCTGATAACGGTGTGAAGTGCTGTCTCACTTCTGACCAGAGGGAGCTGTGTGTGGACACCAGGTGCGAATGTCTGTGAGGCTTCACTTCCTGCAATATTGTCTTAGGGATCTCAGCTTGGAGGGAGGAATATAAACATACTAGTTGTTCAAATTGGCATAAATTACAGAGTACTGAGATCACGGCTCTGAAAGAGGTTAGAACAACCACATGTTAGCAGCTAGAAGGCTCCAGTTCATCTTTTCCTAACATTTTCTCATGATTCCCCTCCTGTCCTTTCTCTAGTAATTATGAACCCTGAGGCATATCCTCCTCGCCTTCCCTTCCATCCAGGGTCAGATCCTGTAACTGGAACGGACGGAGTGCTGGCATCTTTCCTTTCGGCAGTCTGTCTCACTTGACGGACATCTAAGGTCTCATGGTTATGACTCTCTCGTCACATTCCTTCTCTTTCCCAAACCTGTTATTTCGAAATAAATGTTCTGAATTTGAGGTTTATCTATAATGTCAAAGAAGGTTTAATAACTAATATGCTTAGAATACTAGTGAACACTAACTGTAAGATGCTATTTCTACCCCATCTGCACTGCACCTAGGAACTTGTATGCCACCTATTTTAAGTCAAAGGACTGACTCTCTAAGGATGGAATTTTAGATAGTATTCAATTCTGGTGGAGGAGAAATTTTCAGGCAAGAGGACATACAATAATCCTGTAATTAATACCAACTCTGATGATTTGTACCCAAGTTCACTTACCTTCCCCAGGTGCCTTTAAATAAGTAATGCCTATACCTACCTGCCTTTATATCCAGTTCATGGAAGGGCCCCAAGGTGGTGTATGGGATGTGTGGACCTTGAGCCGCCCTCTCCACTCCAGTATGAGTACAGAGCCTCCTCTGTGCCAAGGGCTGGCCTTGTTTCTTTCCTGTTCCCTAGAGAGTGGCCACAGGAGATGGACAGTCAGCACTGGAGGGGGGCCTCGAGAGGACAGAACAGGCAGCAGACAGGAGTGGCTCCAGCCCGTTAGCTCCCTCTGCTGAGGTCAAAAGGAGCCTGTGCGTGGTCAGCCTGAGACCAAGGACCCAGGACTGCCTCCCGCCAGCCACAGGTGCCTCCTGACACTCTGCACTCTGCTCCCCACCATGTCACCTCCTGGGTGGCAGACAGAGAAAGGGGGGCATGACCCATCCTAGAGGAGGTGCGACCTGGGATTGACTATAGGAAAGAATATTCTCTCACACTTGTGTCTTTTTAGAAAGTGGTTCACAAGGGTTGAAATTCCAGTCAACAGTGTCATTGAAAAAAGCCCAGGGAATAGATGACATAGAGAGACATCCAGACAGTGATTCCTGAGGGCACAACTATAGTAATAGCAATGATAATTCTCAGTTATAAAATACTTTATATGTACATACATAGGTCTGTGCATATATACACACCTTTATATACTTCTATATTAAGTTGTAATCTTCAGAAAAACCTTGAATAGCGAGCTGTGTTGTCCTCATAAACAGAAAAAGATCTTGACAATTAATGATCTGTCCAGGGTCACTCCAAGATTGTTAGAACTAGCATTTGAACCCAGGTCTATTAATTTTGAAATCTCTGCCTTTTCTTTTCTGTAATTCCTTTCAAACAGATTCTACGATCAGAGGCTGATCCCAAGACCATTCATCAACTGCAGAGAAAAGAGGAACTTCTGTGCAGACACCACACTAGGAGCTTTTATATATCTTATTTAGTCATAACAGCAACCTAGTCAGGGATTTGTTATTAATCCACCTTTATAGCTGTAGGAGTAGGGGTAACAAATGGTTTTCAAATGAATTCAGTCTTCAAATTATTCAGTAAGATGAATAGAAATGAGAGCAAATCCTTGATGAAGGCTTAATACATGGTAGGCCTGATGCTAACTTCTTTATATTATCAACCCGTGAGATGGAAGAGATGTGAGCTAACTCTACTTGGTAGGTTAAAGCATTCTTCTTTAAGGCCCATGTGAAAAATGCATCTATTTATTTATTTGCATTCATTTATTTTTTATTTTGGTATCATTAATGTACAATCACTTGAACATTATGGTTACTAGACCCCCTATTATCAAGTGCCCCCCAACAATACCCCATTACGGTTACCGTCCATCAGCATACCATGCTACAGAATCATTACTTGTCTTCCCTGTAATACTCCCTTTCCCGTGTCCCCCCCCTGCTCATTATGTGTGCTAATCGTAAAGCCCCTTTTCCCCCTTTCCCTTTGGTAACTTTAGTCCATTCTTGGGTTCTGTGAGTCTGCTGCTGTTCGGTTCCTTCAGTTTTTTCTTGGTTCTTATACTCCACAGATGAGTGAAATCATTTCATACTTGTCTTTCTCTGCCTGGCTTATTTCACTGAGCATAATACCCTCTAGCTCCCTCCATGTTGTGGCAAATGGTAGGATTTGTTTCCTTCTTATGGCTGAATAGTATTCCATTGTGTATATGTACCACCTCTTCTTTATCCATTCATCTACTGATGGACACTTAGGTTGCCTCCATTTCTTGGCTATTGTAAATAGGGATGCATATGTCTTTTTCTAACTGCACTGCTGCATTCTTAGGGTAAATTCCTAGGAATGGAATTCCTGGGTCAAATGGTATTTCTATTTTGAGTTTTTGAGGAACCTCCATACTGCTTTCCACAATGTTTGAACTAGTTTACATTCCCACCAGCAGTGTAGGACGGTTCCCCTTTCTCCACATCCTCACCAACATTTGTTGTTGTTTGTGTTTTGGATGTTGGCCATCCTACCTGGTGTGAGGGGATATCACATTGTGGTTTTAATTTGCATTTCTCTGATGATTAGCGATGTGGAGCATCTCTTTATGTGCCTGTTGGCCATCTGAATTTCTTCTTGGGAGAAGTGCTGTTCACCACCTCTGCCCATTTTTTAATTGGATTATTTGCTTTTTGTTTGTTGAGGTTCATGAGCTCTTTATATATTTTTGATGTCAACCCCTTATCAAATATGTCATTTATGAATATATTTTCCCATACTGTAGGATGTCCTTTTGTTCTACTGATGGTGTCCTTTCCTGTACAGAAACTTTTTAGTTTGATATAGTCCCACTTGTTCATTTTTGCTTTTGTTTCCCTTGCTTGGGAGATATGTTCATGAAGAAGTTGCTCATGTTTATGTCCAAGAGATATTTGCCTATGTTTTTCTCTAAGAGTTTTATGGTTTCATGACTTACATTCAGGTCTTTGATCCATTTTGAGTTTACTTTTGTGTATGGGGTTAGACAGTAATCCAGTTTCATTCTCTTGCATGTAGCTGTCCAGTTTTGCCAACACCAGCTGTTGAAGAGGCTGTCATTTCCCTATTGTATGTCCATGGCTCCTTTATCATATATTAATTGACCATATATGCTTGGGTTTATATCTGGACTCTCTAGTCTGTTCCACTGGTCTATGGGTCTGTTCTTGTGCCTGTACCAAATTGTCTTGATTACTGTGGCTTTGTTGTAGAGCTTGAAGTGAGGGAGTGTAATTCCCCCTGCTTTATTCTTCCTTTTCAGTATAGCTTTGGCTATTCGGAGTTTTTTTTGTCATTCTATATGAATTTTAGAACTATTTGCTCTAGTTCATCGAAGAATGCTGCAGGTATTTTGATAGGGATTGCATTGAATGTGTAGATTGCTTTAGGCAGGATGGCCATTTTGACAATATTAATTCTTCCTAGCCAAGAGCATGGGATGAATTCCCCTTTATTAGTGTTGTCTTTAATTTCTTTTAAGAGTGTCTTATAGTTTTCAGGGTATAGGTCTTTCACTTCCTTGCTTAGGTTTATTAATATGTATTTTATTCTTTTTGATGCGATTGTGAATGGAACTGTTTTCCTGATTTCTCTTTCTGCTAGCTCACCATTAGTGTATAGAAATGCAACAGATTTTCGTGTATTAATTTTGAATCCCACAACTTTGCTGAATTCACATATTAGACCTCGTAATTTTGGAGTGGATTCTTTAGGGTTTTTTATGTACAATATAATGCCATCTGTAAACAGGGACAGTTTGACTTCTTCCTTTCCAATCTGGATGCCTTTTATTTCTTTGTGTTGTCTGATTGCCATGGCTAGGACCTCCAAAACTATGTTGAATAAAAGAGGGGAGAGTGAGCATCCTTGTCTTGTTCCCGATCTTAAAGGAAAAGCTTTCAGATTCTCGCTGTTAAGTATAATGTTGGCTCTGGGTTTGTCATATATACCCTTTATTATGTACTTTATTATGAGGTACTTGCCCTCTATACCCATTTTGTTGAGAGCTTTTATCATGAATGCATGTTGAATTTTGTCAAATGCTTTTTCACCATCTATGGATATTATCATGTGGTTGTTGTCCTTCTTTTTGTTCATGATGGCTTGTCGAATGTTGTACCATCCTTGCATCCCTGGGATGAATCCCACTTGATCATGATGGATGATCTTTTAGATGTATTTTTGAATTCAGTTTGCTGATATTTGTTTGAGTATTTTTCATCTATGTTCATCAGGGATATTGGTGTATAATTTTCTTTTTTTGTGGTGCCTTTGCCTGGTTTTTGCTTTAGAGTGATGTTGGTCTCATAGAATGAGTTTGGAGTGTTCCCTCTTCTTCTACTTTTTGGAAAACTTTAAGGCAGATGGGTATTAGGTCTTCACTACATGTTTGATAAAATTCAGCAGTGAAACCATCTGATTCAGGGGTTTTGTTCTTAGGCAGTTTTTTTTATTACCAATTCAATTTCTTTGCTGGTAATTGGTCTATTCAGATTTTCTGTTTCTTCCTGGCTCAGCCTTGGAAGGTTGTATTTTTCTAGAAAGTTGTCCATTTCTTCTAGGTTACCCAGTTCATTACCATATAATTTTTGATAGTATTCTCTCATAATTCTTTGTATTTCTGTGGTGTCCGTCATGATATTTCCTTTCTCATTTCTGATTCTGTTTATGTGTGTAGACTTTCTTTTTTACTTGATAAGTCTGGCTAGGGGTTTATCTATTTGGTTTATTTTCTCGATGAACCAGCTTCTGCTTCCTTTGATTCTTTCTATTGTTTTATTCTTCTCAAGTTTACTTATTTCTGCTTTAATCTTTATTATGTCCCTCCTTCTACTGACTTTGGGCCTCATTTGTTCTTCCTTTTCTAGTTTCATTAATTGTGAATTTAGACTGTTCATTTGGGATTGTTCTTCTTTCCTGAGGTAGGCCTGTATTGCAATATACTTCCCTCTTAGCATGACCTTCACTGTGTCTCACAGATTTTGTGGTGTTGAATTATTGTTGTCATTTCACTCCATATATTGCTTGATCTCTGTTTTTATTTGGTCATTGATCCGTTGATTATTTAGGAGCATGTTATTAAGCCTCCATGTGTTTGTGGGCTTTCTCGTTTTCTTCGTTTAATTTATTTCTAGTTTCATACCTTTGTGATCTGAGAAGCTGGTTGATAGAATTTCAATCTTTTTGAATTTAATGAGGTTCTTTTTGGGGCCTAGTATATGATCTATTCTTGAAAATGTTCCATGTGCTCTTGAGAAGAATGTGTATCCTGTTGCTTTTGGATGGAGTGTTTTGTAGATGTCTGTTAGGTCCATCTGTTCTAATATGTTGTTCAGTGCCTCTGTCTCTTTATTTTCTGTCTGGTTGATCTGTCCTTTAGAGTGAGTAGTGTGTTGAAGTCTTCTAAAATGAATGCATTGCATTCTATTTCTCCCTTTAATTCTGTTAGTATTTATTTCACATATGTAGGTGATCCTGTATTGGGTGCATAGATATTTATGATAGTTATATCCTCGTGTTGGACTGACCCTTTTATCATTACATAATGTCCTTCTTGTCTCCTATTACTTTCTTTGTTTTAAAGTCTATTATGTCTGATACAAGTACTGCAACTCCTGCTTTTTTCTCACTAATACTTGCATGAAGTATCTTTTTCCATCCCTTTACTTTCAGTCTGTGTATGCCTTTGCATTTGGAGTGTGTCTCTTGTAGGCAGCATATATATGGTCTTGTTTTTTATCCATTCAGTAACACTATGTCTTTTGATTGGTGCATTCAGACCATTTGCATTTAGGGTGATTATCGATAGGTATGTACTTATTGCCATTGGAGGCTTTAGATTCGTGGTTACCAAATTCAAGGGTATTTCCCTTACTATCTAACAGTCAAATTTAACTCACTTCCTATGCTATTGCAAACAACCTAAAGGTTCTTTCTTTTTTTCCTCCTTTTTCTTTTTCTTCCTCCTCCATTCTTTGTATGTTATGAATCATATTCTGTACTCTTTGACTATCCCTTGGGTGACATCTATTTAGCCTTAGAAATACTTCTATCTATATGAGTCCCTCCAAAATGCACTGTAGAAGTGGTTTGTTGAGGTAAATTCTCTCGGCTTTTGCTTATCTGAAAATTGTTTAATCCCTCCTTCAAATTTAAATGATAACCTTGCCGGGTAGAGTATTCTTGGTTCAAGGCCCTTCTGCTTCATTGCATTAAATATATCATGTCCTCCCTTCTGGCCTGTAAGGTTTCTGTTGAGAAGTCTGATGATAGCCTGATGGATTTTCCTTTGTATGGGATCTTTTTTCTCTCTCTAGCTGCTTTTAAAAGTCTGTCTTTATCCTTGATCTTTGCCATTTTAATTATTATATGTCTTGATGTTGTCTTCCTTGGTACCTTCTGTTGGGGATCTGTGCACCTCCATGGCTTGAGAGACTATCTCCTTCCCCAGATTGGGGAATTTTTCAGCAATTACCTCCTCAATGACACTTTCTGTTCCTTTTTCTCTCTCTCCTTTTTCTTATAATGGAAATATCATTCTGTTTGGATTGGTCACACAGTTCTCTCAATATTCTTTCATTCTTAGAGATTCTTTTTTCTCTCAGTGCCTCAGCTTCTTTGTATTCCTCTTCTCTAATTTCTATTCCATTTACCATCTCTTCTACTACATCTAATCTGCTTTTAAATCCCTCCATTGTGTGTTTCATTTCAGATATGGAATTTCTTAATGATTGAATCTCCATCTTAAATTTGTTCCTCAGTTCTTGAATATTTTTCTGTAGCTCCATAAGCATGTTCATCATTTTTATTTTGAACTCTCTTTCAGGAAGATTGGTGAGTTCAATTTCATTTGGCCCTTTTTCTGGGGTTTGTGAGATTTTGGTCTGAACCATGTTCTTTTGATGTTTCCTATTTCTATGTGGTGCCCTCTAGTGCCCAGAAGTTCCAGTCTCTAGAGCTGCTCAGCCCCTAGAGTGAGTTTGGGGGTCATAGGGGAGTGGAGCTGGTCCCTGGGGGGAGGAAAGATCTGTTTCCTGATTCCTGTCTGTGGTGCCTGTCTCCAGTGTCAGAGGCAGTGGGCCGAGCACACACGTGTAAGCCTGTGTGCTCTGCGTCTCTAGCTGTTGTAGGCGGGGCCTCCCTCTTGCTTGTCTGACGCCAACACAGTTACTGCCAGTTTGCCAGCAGGTGCCGACATGCTAGGAGGAAGGTGCAGCAGGCTCAGGTCTTGGAGCTGAGTAGGCAAACAGGGGGATGGAGCACCTGAAACTCCTCAAAGTTCCCAACCAGCTTGGCAGAGTGCACCCAGACAGCCTTGTCCAACTCTCCCTTCTCCCGTGCAGCAAGTTCCGTGGAAAACCTGCCCCATCAGCAACCCTCTTGCTGCTAGGAAGCCTCTCAGACCGCCTGACACATAGCGGCTGGGTGTGGATCCCCCCCTCCACAATCGGCGGAATGTCAGTCTTCCAAGCACCTTGCCCGTCCGAGCTCCCCAATACCCAGAGCACCACACACTATAGGTTTCTTCTCACAAAGCAGATCTCCAGGGCTAGGGTTCAGCAGTCCCAGGCTTCCACCCCCTCCCCTGCTCTGTTTCTCTTCCTCTTGCCAGTGAGCTGGGGTGGGGGAAGAGCTTGGGTCCCGCCGAATTAAAGCTTTCCTACATTACCCTGTTTCTTGAGGTCTGCTCTGTTCGCGAGGTCTGTTTGCAGTCTGGTTCAGCCTTCTTTCTTGTTGATGTGTTAGGGTTAGTTGTATTAATTAACTATATTTTTGTACTATTTGTGGTTTTGGGAGGAGTTCTCCGTGTCACCTCTCACGCTGCCAACTTGAATCCTCTCCGCGTGTATTTATTTTATTCATATGTTTATAATAAAAAAAATGTCCTGACTAACGCATTGTTAGCAGTGATCAGTTTGCCAAAATGCTCCCCAAGAGGTGGGCCATATGGGACACAGATGTTTGATTGAGGGAAAAGTAAGCTAAGACACAATCATTCCAAGATGAAGAAGAAAGAAATACTATAAGAGTAACTGATATGTTCTCATTTAAATATTTGATTTTAAAAACTATGAATATTCAACTTGTTTTTCAATATTTCTATTCATAGAAGGCTCTGTTAGTAGTGAAGGAAAGCTATATGATGTCAAGACCATTCTTTGCCCATGGGGGGCTTCTTCAGGAGGGGTATGTTTTCCTAGAGTTTGAGATAACATGATTTCCTTCTCTCATTTCATCTCATGCTGATGTCAGTACATTTCCAATGACAGCTTACTGGGGTTTCTGACTGGTCCCTGAATTTGTCTAGAGAAGTGTTTACTGATGCAATAAACCCATAGCATATGGCAGAACTAAACACACACACAAAAAACTTCAAAATGGAATATATGTGCAAGCAATATTAGGTAGCATTACATGTTACCTTCTCCCTCCCTCTTAGGGTTTATAATGTCCACTATCTCACTAAAAGTTCTGAGCAGTCCTGTAGTAGAAAAACTATTTCCAAAATTATTTGATTTTAGGAACTTTTCGGTGTTCTGATTGGAGAAAAATCTCCTAGTATTATCAAGGCCTCATGATCTCAGGTGATTCTAAGATCATTTTACTCTTTAAGAAGATACTCTTTTCAGGTTAACAGTTTTAAAATGTGTACACAGTTTTAAGGATACTAATCAGTAGCATCTTTTCTTCTCTGAACTCAGAAATTTGGGATTTGTTTTAATAATCTCCATCCTGCCAAGAGAGAGGAGAGTGTCCAGAAGTAAACCCATAATGGTACGGTTACTATATGGCAAAATTGACAAGAATATACAATGAGAAAAAGATGGTCTTTCAATAAATGGCTTTGGGAAAACTGGACAGCTACATGCAAAAGAATAAAACTGGATCACTGCATTATACCTATACAAAAATAAACTAAAAATTAAAGACCTAAATATAAGTCCTGAGACCATAAACTCCTAGAAGAAAATATAGGCAGTAAACTCTTCAACATCAACATTAGTAATTATTCTCTGGATATGTCTCCCCAGGCAAGGGAAACAAAAGCAAAAATAAACAAGTTGGACTACATCAAACTAAAAAGCCTCTGTATAGCAAAGGAAATCATCAACAAAAAGAAAAGGCAACCCACTGAATGGGAGAATGTATTTGAAAATGATATATCTGATAGGGAGCTAATATCCAAAACATATAAATAACTCATACAACTCAACATCAAACACACAAATAACCCAATTAAAAAAGGGACAGAGGTCTTGAACAAATGCATTTCAAAAGAAAACATACAGGTGGCCAACAGACACATGAAAAGATGTTCAAAATTACTAATCAGGGAAAGTCAAATCAAGACCACAATGAGGTATCACCTCACACCAGTCAGAGTGGCTAATATCAGCAAGACAAGAAATAACAAGTGTTGACAAGGATGTGGAGAAAAGGGAACCCTCCCTACACTGTTGATGGGAATGTAAATTGGTTCAACCACTATGAAAAGCAGCATGAAGCTTCTCAGAAAACTAAAAATAGAAATACCATAAGACCTAGTAATTCCACTTCTGCGAATTTATCCTAAGAAAACAAAATCACTAATTCAAAAAGATATATAAATTTCTATGTTTATTTACAATAGCCAAAACATGGAAGCAACCTAAGGGTCCATTGATTAATGAATGGACATAAAAGATTTGCTACATCTATACAATGGAATATTACTCAACCATAAAAAAGAATGAAAAATCATGCCAGTTGTGAAAACATGGATAGACCTAGGCAGTATTATGCTAAGTGAAATAAGTCAGAGAAAGACAAATACCATATGAATCCACTTACATGTGGAATCTAAAAAACAAATGAACAAGACAAACAAAAGAGAAAGAGCCTCATAAACACAGAGAATAGATTGGTGGTTGCCATGGGTAGGGGGTCAGATATTTTACCATAGAGATGGGTAAAATAGGTGAAGGGTGAAAAATGTTAGAATGTTTGATATCTTGAAGTGGGTGATGGTTACATGAGTGTACACACATGTAAATATTCATCCAGCTGTACAGCACAGTTTGTGCATCTTATTGTATGTAACTCACTTTGAAATTATTTTTTAAAAATCCAATTAAAACTAAAACTAAACTAAAATTAAAAAGTCATGCAATTAAAAAAATTATCTTTTCGGGTCTTATATGTTAGTGTCTATTCAATAGTTTTTTAGATTTGCCATACAATTTATAATTTGTTTATTCCTCTTTGCTGCTGGCATTTTAGTTCTTTCAGTGGTTAATTTCCTTCTCAAAATACAATTTTTACATTAATTTAGTGAGAATTATTAAGTGGAAACTTAGTTCTCCCCAGGTAATTCTATATTGAGTTATTTCTCTCGATATTTTGAAGGAGTATTTCATTGGCTTATGGGTTCTATGGCTGCTCTCAAAATACTATCAGTATAATAGCTCCATTCCAGAAAAACCTATGTGTAGTAGACAAAATTCTATGATGTCCTCCAACATTTCCAATTCTGATGTACACACCCTGTATAATCCTCTCCCCTTGAGTTGAGCAGGTTCTGTGACTATGGGGTACCACTCTGATGATGAGTTATACTGTATGGCAAAGTCGAAATTTTGCAAATATGATTAAGGTGTGTGGATTTTAAGGTAAATAAAAGGGAGCGTATTTTGCATGAGCCTGATTTAATGTAGTAAAAGCCTGTAAAAGATGTACTGGGGCCTTCCTGAAGAGAGAGATGCTCTTTTCTTGCCCTTAAAGAAGCAAAAAGTCATTTGTTAACTGCCTATGGTGTGGGCAGTCCTCTAAAAGCTGAGGGTCTCCATCCTGCAACTGCAGGGAGCTGAATTACGCCAGCAGCATGAATGAATTTGGAAGAGAGCTCTAAGATCCAGGTGAGAAAACCACCTGACGACTTAGTTCCCCTCCTTCTGATTCCTGACTAAAAGGTATAGTTATGCCTTGCTCAGACCCCATCCATGGAAACTGTGAGATAATGTGTGTTGTCTTAAGGCACCAAGTTTGAGGTCATTTGTTACATAGCAATAAAAAAACAAAAAATGAATACATTACATTTTTCTTTCTTGCACCTTTAAAAATCTCCTCTTTTTAAATGTCATTCTGCAATTTCACCAAAATGTGCCCAAATGTGGATCTAGTTGTATTTATTTTATTTGGAACATACTGTGCTTCCTGAAGCAGAGTACTTTTATTTTCCATAAGTTCTGAAAAATTCTCAGCCATTTTCAAATATGAAATCTTTATTCTTATTCTTTCTAAACATTAGATATTTTAAAACTTCCCATTACATTCCCTATTCCCCAATATCATTTTTGTTTTCCTTGCTTATCTTTCTGTGACTTATTCTGGGTATATTCTTTAATATCCAGTTTACTAAATTTATCTTTAACTATGCCAATACAATATTTAAAGAATCTATTGATGTTTTAAAATTTCAGAGTTTGTTTTTATTTCTAGAAATTTTATTAGGTATTTTTTCAAGCATGCCTATTTATTTAATAGATTTGTTTCCCTCATATTTTATTTATTTCATGTATTAAGTCACTCTTAGTATATTTTATATTTTATCTGATAATTATCAATGATTTTCAAATTTAATTTTACTCAGTATAGATTCTGCTTACTCATTTATAGTGATTTGTTTATGCTTTAACTTTGTACCTTCAACTCACGTTGGATGGTACTTACCTTGAGATATTAAGTGTTCTAGACTAAATGTGACCTGACTCATTTGTCTTTGTTTCTGCACAGGTTGCTTGGTCCCCTTTTTATATGACTGCTCAGCGCAGTGGGTCCTGAGTCGTGCACTTGCATGAGTGAGGTCAGGCCTGAATTTATCATTTCTCTGAAGAAAATGCCCTTATATTTTTCCTTAGTGGAGTCTGAATTAAGATCTTCAGCTTCCTTTTCCTCTCTCTTTACGTGGAGACTGTATTTCTCATTCTTTGTATCAAGGATTCTGGCATTCCATCAGGATCCTGTTTCTATCTCCCTATTCCACACCAGCCCCATATTTATATCCTGTCATTTTGAGGCCATTTAAACATAACCTCTTGGTTAATGAGGTGGACATACATTCTTAGGGCAGCCCAAGCCTTGACTTAACCACTGGGGATCCATTCCGCTTCCAAAGCTGGCCCTTAGAGCTTTCCTAGTTCCTCGGATCTACATTTTAAAGCATGTTAGTTTTCTTTCTTCAGCATGTCACAGTTAATTTTTGAGCATTTTTTTTTCTAATGATATAACTTGTAATATTTTTAGAAACAGATTTTTAGAAGTGTCTTAAAGGTCATCTAGGCTAATGTATTATACAGTGTTTGAATTCTCCTACTTATAGTAAAACCACCATTTACTGAAATTTGGTGTGTGCCAGGAAGTGAGTTCATGCATTATTTAACATATCTTTACAAAATATTCACTGATTTTTTTAAAAAGTCTACAATTTATAAAGAAGAAAAATGAGGCTCTAAAAGATAAAACGACTTGCATATGTTTACATGCCACAAAGCAACTGCAGAATTAGAATGCAAATCAAGGTTTTTCTTTTTAAGCTTCACAGTCCATTTGTTCCTACTGCATGGTATTTCCTCGCTATAGTTTCGGTACCAAATGATACTAAGCTTATTCTTAACTGATAATAAAAATGCCAGGCTTCTTGTTTTTTTTTTTAAAGAAGTCATCTGATGTGGATAATTAACTTACTATTAAATTAATATTGTTAATATTTCCTTCCTTAACTTTTGGAGAGTCAAAATACATCAGGTTTTGGTTTTAGTTTGAACCTTTGAGTTCATACCATGTCAGTACTATAATAGTATTAAGGTCCACTGAATCTTTTATTCTTTCTAACATTCCTCATATATGATTTCCTTCTTATCCTTTCTGGTCATTCTCCTCTGAGAGCCCCACTTAATTGAATGTCAATTGAAAAAATGGGTCATCAAAAACTGAATATGATTCCCTAGGTATAAGATGAAGAGAGATGGATGGATTTGACTGGTATTTCTTGAATAAAGTTCCTTTGATTAACATGCGGTAGGACTCTTTTTAGAAAATTACATTTACCACTTCTTATTTTCCCTTTCTCCACACTTGGTCTGTATCTCTATGTTTTTTTTCCCCCATTGGCGACATCTCATATTTCAAAGTTCACCAATAAGTTACGTGTTTTATAGTTAGAGACTATCTGTGCCTTATTGAGACAGTTTAGCATTTTGGTAGATAAATGGCAAGACAAACTTTGAATGAATGTCATGCTAAAATTATGATGCAAAGTTGTGGCTGAATCTGTCATTTGTTTTTGTTGGGATAGATCAAGACCATCTTTTGAGTGAAAGCTTGACTCTGAATATTGGCAAAGGAGAAGATGCTGAAGATGATTCCTAAGGTTTCTTATTAATTCAGTGGGTGGGTGGTAGTGATGGTTAGACTCAGTGTGACTATTTGTGGGATGCTTGGGTTGAGATAATCAACACATAGTTTTATATTTAATTCTGAAGTTCAGTAGAGAAATGTGAACTGGACTCATAGAATTGACATTTCTTCGTATGTAGGAGGTATATTTTTTTCCTATTGCTGTTGTATCACATCACCACAAACCTAGTGGCTTAACACGACATGAGTTATGTTATCTTACAGTTGTGGAGGTCATAAGTTTGAAATCAGCTCAACAGGGCTAAAATCAAGTTGCTGGTGGGACTGCATTACTCTAGAGGAGAGTCCATTTCCTTCCCTTTTCCAGGTTCCAGAGGCTGCTGACATACCTTAGCTTGTGGACCCCTTTTCCTCTTCAAAGCCAGTAGCATAGCACCTCCTCTCCTTTCTGATCTCTGATTCTCTTCTTATATCTTCCCTCCCCGTGACACTCTTGTTTCCTAGCAGGTCCTTGTGATTACACTGGGCCCATTCATATATCCAGGATAGACTCCCTATTTTAAGATCTTTAACTCATTCATATCTGAAAGGTGTTTTTTGCTACGGAAGGTAACATAATAACAGGCTAACAGGCTATGGGGATTACTTCTAGGTAGCCATTACTCAGCCTGACATGGGGAATTGAAACTGTGAGAGCATCTATTACACAAGAACTGTGTGTAGACTAGTAAGATGGAGAAGATAATGATCTGGGTAACATTGGCCTTCAATGAGCAATGGAAGAAAGAAGACTTAATAGATGATCACGAGAAAGAGCAATAAGGAAGGTTAAAAGGAACCATGAAATCAGGGTATAACTATAATGAA
Source organism: Phataginus tricuspis (assembly GCA_029783875.1). NCBI lineage: Eukaryota > Metazoa > Chordata > Mammalia > Pholidota > Manidae > Phataginus > Phataginus tricuspis. The sequence goes on from JAQQAC010002629.1 coordinate 4,397,473, forward strand.
GGCCAAAGGAGGAGAGAATTTTGAGAAGGAAAAGGTGGTCAAGAGGGTTGATTCTTCAAAGATGTCAAAGAAAGAGAGTGTTTGACATATTTGTTCATTAAAAGGTTCCCAAGAGTTCATGAAGTTTTATGTTTAAAACTCTGCTATAGAATGCCAAGTCATAGATGGGACATTTTCAAATAATTTCGTTGAAAAAATTAAAAATTTAGAAAGCTTTGACATTCACATACAGCTTAGCAACCTGAACACCTGAACTTTTCAGCACCTCTTACTCTGCGGAGCAGCAGGCTGCAGTGAACAGACTTCTTTGGTATTGTAGGCTCTTATTTAAGGTATAGCTCCATCACAAAACGGCTGTATGCCCTGCGCAAAAACTTAAATTTTCTAAACATTTTCTGTTTTCTCCCCTGTAAATTGGAATATTTAATTTTCAGAGTAATTGTTAGTATTCAAATGAGAACAATGTAAAGTACCAGTAACTCTTCAATAAATGAGACAATAACTATCATTTTGGAAGTACTTACTAAAAAATATATGAAGCCCCACTAATAGCAACTATTATAATTTCTCAAGTTGTTTTGGATTTCAGATCAGAAGTGGGGCCAGCAAAAAAATATGTGCAGGCCCCAATAGGTTTTGATTCAAGCTAATACTTTTCCTCCCAATTAATACACTCGTCTTTCAGGCATTTTACATCAAATGAGATGATGTAAAATTTTTGCTTTCTCTCATCTTCAAGGATATCACCCATTATTAGGATTCTGGCTGATAAAGTTTCAGAGTTGCTCTGTACCTATCCACTGTGCACTAAAATAGCTCAGTCTGGGTTTCATCTCTGCAGCTTCATTTCTCACTGCCTGCCAAACAGTGAGTGAATCCTGGCCACAGTGGGGAATTCCTGAATGTGCCAGGTTTTTTCATGCCTCTTGACTTTTCCTTCTTCACTTGGGAACACTTACTTATCCTGTCTTCCTACCTTTGAGATTTCATGTAGCCTTCAGAGACCAGCTCAAATGCTCCTCCTTCATGAACCTTTTCCACAGTCCCTGTGCAGAACTGATTATTCCTTCTTACATCTTAGCATAGTACCCCACTGCACCTCCACTTAACAGCAGCCTCTTTTGGCCTTGGATCTAAACTGGTGGTATCTGTGTGTTATGTCTCCGTGCCATTTACGATTTCTTTCCAGTCAGAAACTAGCTTTTTCAGCAGAACATCTTTCCCCAAGGCTTGTAGGGTGATGGCCATATGGAAGGGATTCAGTAGTCCATTTCCTTACACGTATTCAACACAGACTTGTCAAAATACTAACTTTTCCTATTAATGAAGAGTTGATATAAAGACAAGAAGCAAGAACTGCCCTTCTTCAGCTTCAGAACAAGGCAGCTTAGGAACCCAGATGGTTAATTCATCAGAAGGATAATCAGAATGGTCTGTATACATAGATGCATTTTGCAAAAGGCAGAAATAGGTATGCTGTTTCCCTGTTTTCTCTAAGACTCCAGGGGCATTGAAGAAAGCAGGTGAAACTAATTTAATGTTCTATTTAAATCTTTCAGGTATTTTTTTTATTTGCCCAAAGCAAAATATCTTGTTCAATAAAGGCCTATCAGTCCCTTGAATGGATGATCGCCAGGTGAAAAGTTTGCCTGCATAGATAATGAGGCTTAAAGTCCTGAGTTTGCTTCTGTAGATTAGCACTGGATTCAAAGGATTGGGAGGGAGAAAGGACTAGCTAGGTTTGGAATCAGGAATAACATTCAGTTCTCCCCTTGCCCCGACACCTCTGGATCACAAAACTTGCAAATGAGTTATCTCATTACAAATTTTTTTTTTTTTTGCATCTGAATGAGATGAAACTAAGATCTGGGCAATCTCAGAGTCTCACAAAGGCTGACTCTAGAATACATACAACACACATTTTTTTTTTCTGCTCAAATATCACCACCTGAGACTAGCTTTCCCTGAGTACTAAACCTAAACAAATACCCCACCACTCTGCACTACATTTTCTGCTTTAATTATTTTCATACTGTTTATGTCTCTGTGGATGATTCTAGTTGCTGCACTTGAAAGCCTTATTATCTCTCTGTCCCCACTGCTTCTAAAGGCAGCTTCAGGTAGACTGTAAGCTCCATAAGAATGGGTCCCTTTTCCTCCATGCTTACTGATGCACTCCTGCACCTAGAACAGTGCTTGGTGTCTAAGAGGAACACAGCACCTATTGCTTTATGAAAAGGCATAAGTCCAAACTAGGGCAAAGGGCTGGGGTTTGAAATAATACTTCACTAGAAATTGTGAGAATCATAGTCATAACAAGAACATAAAATAGGTAGAAAAGGAAACTACTTATTTATTTTTTTTTTATTTACAATTTATTTTGGTATCATTAACCTACAATTACATGTGCAATATTATGGTGATTAAACTCCCCCTTCATCAGGTCCCCCCCACCAACCCCATTACAGTCACTGTCCATCAGCGTAGTGAGATGCTATAGAATCACTACTTGTCTTCTCTGAGTTGTACAGCCCTCCCCGTGCCCCCCCAACATTACGTCTGCTAATTGTAATGCCTCTTTTACCCTCTTATCCCTCCCTTCCCACCCATCTTCCCCAGTCCCTTTCCCTTTGGTAACTATTAGTCCGTTCTTGGGTTCTGTGAGTCTGCTGCTGTTTTGTTCCTTCAGTTTTTTTCTTTGTTCTTAAACTCCACATATGAGTGAAACCATTTGATACTTGTCTTTTTTGGCTTGGCTTATTTCACTGAGCATAGTACCCTCAAACTCCATCCATGTTGTTGCAAATGGTAGGATTTGTTTTCTTCTTATGACTGAATAATATTCCATTGTGTATATGTACCACATCTTCTTTATCCATTCATCTACTGATGGACACTTAGGTTGCTTCCATTTCTTGGCTATTGTAAATAGTGCTGCAATAAACATAGGGGTGCATATGTCTTTTTGAAACTGGGCTGCTGCATTCTTAGGGTAAATTCCTAGGAGTGGGATTCCTGGGTCAAATGGTATTTCTATTTTGAGTTTTTTGAGGAACCTCCATACTGATTTCCACAATGGTTTAACTAATTTGCATTCCCACCAGTAGTGTAGGAGGGTTCCCTTTTCTCCACATCCTCACCAACATTTGTTGTTGTTTGTGTTTTGGATGTTGGCCATCCTCACTGGTGTGAGGTGATATCTCATTGTGGTTTTAATCTGCATTTCTCTGATGACCAGCGATGTGGAGCATCTTTTCATGTGCCTGTTGGCCATCTGAATTTCTTCTTTGGAGAAGTGTCTGTTCATATCCTCCGCCCATTTTTTCATAGGGTTATTTGTTTTTTGTTTGTTAAGGTGCGTGAGTTCTTTATATATTTTGGATGTCAACCCCTTATCAGATGCATCATTTATGAATATATTTTCCCATATTGTAGGATGTATTTTTGTTCTACTGATGGTGTCCTTTGCTGTACAGAAGTTTTTCAACTTGATATAGTCCCACTTGTTCATTTTTGCTTTTGTTTCCCTTGCCCAGGGGGATATGTTCATGAACAAGTCGCTCATGTTTATGTCCAAGAGATTTTTGCCTATGTTTTTTTCTAAGAGTTTTATGGTTTCATGACTTACATTCAGGTCTTTGATCCACCTTGAGTTTACCTTTGTGTATGGGGCTAGACAGTAGTCCAGTTTCATTCTCTTACATGTAGCTGTCCAGTTTTTCCAACACCAGCTGCTGAAGAGGCTGTCATCTCCCCATTGTATATCCAGGGCTCCTTTATCAAATATTAATTGGCTGTAAATGTCTGGGTTAATGTTTGGATTTTCTATTCTGTTCCACTGGTCTGTGGGTCTGTTTTTTGTGCCAGTACCAAATTGTCTTGATTACTGTGGCTTTGTAGTAGAGTTTGAAGTCAGGGAGCATAATTCCCCCTGTTTGATTCCTCCTTCTCAGAATTGCTTTGGCTATTCGGGGTCTTTTCTGGTTCCATATGAATTTTAGAGTTATTTGTTCCAGTTCACTGAAGAAAGCTGTTGGTAGTTTGATAGGGATTGTGTTGAATCTCTAAATTGCTTTAGGTAGTATAGCCATTTTGACAATATTTATTCTTCCTAGCCAGGAGCATGGGATGCATTTCCATTTGTTAGTGTCCTCTTTAATTTCTCCTAGGAGTGTCTTGTTTTCAGAGTACAGGTCTTTCACTTCCTTGGTTAGGTTTATTCCTAGGTATTTTATTCTTTTTGATGCAATTGTGAATGGAATTGTTTTTCTGATTTCTCTTTCTGTTAGTTCATCATTAGTGTATAGGAAAGCAACAGATTTCTGTGTGTTAATTTTGTATCCTGCAACTTTGCTGAATTCAGATATTAGTTCTAGTAGTTTTGGAGTGGAGTCTTTAGGGTTTTTTATGTACAGTATCATGTCATCTGAAAATAGTGACAATTTGACTTTTTCCTTACCAATTTGGATGCCTTGTATATCTTTGTTTTGTCTGATTGCCATGACTAGGACCTCCAGTACTATGTTGAATAACAGTGGAGAGAGTGGGCATCCCTGTCTTGTTCCCGATCTTAGATGAAAAGCTTTCAGCTTCTCGCTGTTAAGTATGATGTTAGCTGTGGGTGTGTCATATATAGCCTTTATGATGTTGAGGTACTTGCCATCTATACCCATTTTGTTGAGAGTTTTAATCATCAATCGATGCTGAATTTTGTCAAATGCTTTTTCAGCATCTATGGAGATGATCATGTGGTTTTTGTTCTTCTTTTTGTTGATGTGGTGGATGATGTTGATGGATTTTTGAATGTTGTACCATCCTTCCATCCCTGGGATGAATCCCACTTGATCATGGTGTATGATCCTCTTGATGTATTTTTTAATTCAGTTTGCCAATATTTGGTTGAGTATTTTTGCATCTACGTTCATCAGGTATATAGGTCTGTAATTTTCTTTTTTGGTGAGGTCTTTGCCCGGTTTTGGTATTAGAGTGATGCTGGCTTCATAGAATGAGTTTGGAAGTATTCCCTCCTCTTCTATTTTTTGGAAAACTTTAAGGAGAATGGGTGTTATTTCTTCTCTATATGTCTGGTAGAATTCAGAGGTGAATCCATCAGGTCTGGGGGTTTTGTTCTTGGGTAGTTTTTTGATTACCGATTCAATTTCGTTGCTGGTGATTGGTCTGTTTAGTTTTTCTGTTCCTTGCTTGGTCAGTCTTGGAAGGTTGTATTTTTCTAAGAAGTTGTCCATTTCTTCTAGGTTTTGCAGCTTGTTAGCATACAGATGCTCATAATATTCTCTTATAATTCTTTGTATTTCTGTGGGGTCCATCGTTATTTTTCCTTTCTCATTTCTGATTCTGTTTATGACAACACACATTTTTGACTAGAGACCTGATAGATGCGCAAGTGAAATGTTCTAGGGCCTTATTGAAGAAGTGATTTTCATGAAACACTGTGCTCGCTTATGTGGGAAACAGAACCTTTGCAGTGCAGCAAAATTCTTTGATTTGCCAGATTTAGATGACCCAAAAGGCATTAGGGGAAACATAACCAGGTGATCATTTAGTTCCCAGGCACAGAGGTCAGCAGGTATGGTCTAATGGCTCATTAACAATTTGAACCTGAGCATTCTTGTCCAAGGCCGATGCTAGAGGTGAAGTATTGCATTTCTGATGCAAGGCCAAAGGCAGGAAGAGATAGATCAGGATTTGGATGGGAAAACAAAAAAACTAGAACACTTGGTAAATACGACACTATGTAGAATGATTCTAAATTATTCCAGATTTAATTAAAGAGCAAAACTAAGGTGCTACAGACTCATTCTTTTTGGTTGCTGACACCATAGATACAGATTGTTTGCTGGATTGAAAAGCAGAGATCCAGGTTAGAAAGTGGAAGAAAAGGGGAAAGGGAAAGTTCTAACGGTTTGCTGCAGAAACCAGACCAAAATCTTTAGAGTCACATCATAATCTCACTCCAATTACCTTGAGGTTTACCTCCAATTTCTTGCCTTCATACCATTTATTCTTCAGCCCAAACGGGACATTCACCTCTGTGCCTAGCATGTTACTTATGCCTCAGGTACGCCCTGTAGCATCACAAAAAGGTTCTGAATAGGCTTTAAGTCTCTCTTTCATTTGGCCTTCTTGGTGAAGGTGGGCAAAAAACACTTGGAACTATGGAAATGAACCTACATAAAAAGCTTTCCATTAAAGTTGTAGATTTTTGTGTCATCAACATAAGAGTCAGAGTAGAAGCAATGTATGAATGAGTTCATTCAAGAAAAAACTGTAACAGGAGGAAAAGAGCAGTCGGAAAGCAAGCACGCACAGGGCGAAAGTTGGAAAGAGTGGGCAGTCACTGGTGTTAATTGCAACAGAAAATCAAGGAAGATCGAAACTGAGGAAAGCCCTGTTCAACTGGAATAATTGGAAATTAAACTTTTATATCAGAGGTTTGTTACCGTGGTAGGCAGAGGATCAGACTCACACAGAGTGAGAAGGAATGAGGAGGCAGTGGAGACTTGAGTAGAGAGAACTTTTGAGAATTTCATTATTTGGAAAAAAGAAACAGATGGGAGAGGAGCTTGAAAGTTGAAGTCGGATTCAAAAACCCTCTTCTTTGGTAAGAAGTCTCAATAACACATTCATCGTAAGTTCTCCTTTGAAAGCACTCTAAGGCTGGGTCTACTTTATATGTGGTTGAATCCTAGAGGAGAAAGACCTGAATTGGGGCACATAACAAAATCTAAGTAGCTTCCATATTGGCCACCTGAAAACAGGGATGCAAGTAATTGCCTCTTAAAGCCGTATGTTGTGACAGTTGCAGGAACTACAAAATCATATTTTAAGCTGCAAAATCTATATAGCAATAACCTATGGTATTGCTATCCTTATAATCAGCTATGTCATTTTTAAAAAAATCTAATATAAAAGATTTTTAAATATTCACATTTCAAAACATTTGAAATTCAGTCGAGACAGTGGCCATTTACAAAATACTCACACTATATGCCAAGCATAGAAACAGATATTTAGAGAAATTCTCTTCCTTAATCTTCCTTAAGGCATGTTGAGGTAAGTATAGTGTTCATTTTATAAGTGAAGGAAAGGTTTCTGTGGTATCCACTAGTACACTCAAATGCACTTACCCAGTTTAGAAAGAAGGTAGGATTCCGAATTCAAACCTATGTTATAAAGTTAAAATCCATGTCATCTTATCCACCGAAATGTTTGTTTCCCCAAATTTTCTTACATATACAAAGAAGGAACTTCATAAACAACTGTTTGATTTGAGCAGAACTGTTAGTTAAAAAAATTACTTGTAGAATTATGAACTGAGTTCAGAATCAAGAAAGAAATCCTCAACAAATTAAAAGGTTCTCAGGCACTTTCTGGGTATGATTGATTCTCTTTAGATTTCCAATGTATTGCTTGCAGAAATGAGCGTAAGTCCTAAATGAAATGTTTTAATACCAATCTTACTGTAAACTTATCTTACTATCTAAATCCGAACTGTTTCTCATTAAAATGTTCTAGTCTTCCTCCTTTGTTCTCTGAGGTGGATGTACTGAGGGCTGACATACGCTGATCAGTTGACTGGGTCCTCCTCCTCAAACGCCCTCAGTTATATAGAGAATGTTAAGTAGTAAGCATGTATTCATGCAATTGTGTATAGCACCATGTGCATATAATTTATCACTTTTCTCACATTATATATTAATTAAAGTTCTACTTTACTAGGGACAGAGAAGATAGAAGGCACCGGTAGAAAGATAAGGATGAATGGAAAGGAAAACAATTTGTTCCAATGTAGAACTTATTATTTCCTGTAGGTAAGGGGAGTTGGTGGTTAAGACCTAGGTTTGAAGATAGGCTCTGCACTTCCCAGTAATGTGATTTTGACAGGATACTTAACTGTTCTGCACCTTGGTTTCCTTATCCATAAAGAAGGATTTTATGATTATTAAATGCGAAGAGTTATAATAATCCCCAGCACATAAAAAAGCCATATATCTATTATTATCACTTTATTTTCAGAGTTATTTTGAAGGTCTCTGTCTTGAAATTTTTTTATTACAAATACCCAAATATTTGTAATACAATGCAATACAAATACTCTCATTCAGAAAAATTATATTTTTAACTCTTTAATACTGAAACAAGGCTCCCATGGAACAAGTATAAAATCAAGGAAAAAACATTAGACCTTCTTCTAAGTAGCGGAGTATTTTTTGCAATCCATTAAGTCATTATTCATATGTATTCAACTTTAATGAATATCTATTAATGCCCATTGTCCCATATATGCAAGTCACTCCTCACATCAAGAGCTGGAGCCTATTTCCCCTCCCCGCAAATCTAACGGAACTTTCACAAAGGAAATGCCGGAGAGAGATTGTGCCTGATTCTCCTAGCTTTTAAAATAACTGCCAGCTTCTGCTTCCTCTCTTTCGGAAGCCAGCTCTCATGTAAGATGTTCAGTGAAGCTGACACAATGTGCTCTGAGAAAGCCCGAAGGAGGCATGCAGAGAGTCTGTGGACGCAGACAGAGATGTTCATCCAGTCCCTCATGGTTCTGACCACCCCGGACATGTGAATGAAGAAGCAACCCTATGCTGTCAACCCAGTCAGGGGCCCTGTGGAGTAGAACTGCCTGGCCGAGTCCAGCTCCGGTTGCAGACCTGTGAGAAATAATAAATGGTTGCTTCGAGCTGCACAGGTTCAGGGTTGGTTTGCTCAACAGCAGCGGGTAAGCAAGACGATGCTGCGGACTCGGCAGCAGCGCCAGTGAGCGGTGTCCCTGGCGATGAAGACTGAGGGGCAGCTCAGGGGAAATGAGATGAAATCTATGGGAAACGGAAGGGCAGTTATTACTGTTCATGCCTGGTTGTCACAGAAGCAGATCCAGACACTGAAATGTGTCGATACACCCAGAGATAATAAACCAGAATGCCAATTTACTAATATACTATGCCAGGTGAACTGGGATATAGTCCAGTCAGCACATTCACCCTATGTTCCACAGGCTACGTGAGTGGACAGTTTTTCATCAAAACATCCCATGGTGGGCATGGAATCCAACAGGAGGAAGGAGCCCTATGCTCTAAGGACAGAAATCACAGACCTGGGCTCACCTGACCCCGAAGTGGGGTAAGTCCGATAAGGAGGGGAAACTCCACATACCAGCTCTCCCGGAACCCCTCTGTCCGGGACGGTACTGGGCAGGCCCCGACAAACTGAGCCATCTCGTCTCTTCTAAAGGCTTCGCGTTGCCCACTACTTTTTCTTATTTGTGGCAAACAGATTAGTTTTTCCCACTTGCTATGATTAGATTAGAATGATGACCCAGATACAGGTGTTCCTGAGACAAAGCCAAGAACACTCAGGTGGCACTGGATGCTCCTAAAATTCTTTAGTTCCTGATTTCTGGCTATTCTTTAGGCTGACTTTGCCACATTTTTGTTAGGCACCTTTACACCCTAATTTCACTCTCATTTACCATGCTATCTTGGCTGCATGTTTTACAACAGAAGCTTTTATGCATATTCCCGGCTTTGTTATTGCTCTTTGTGAAAAGACTGCCTGAAATGTAGCCTTCCAGGCTGGACACCAAACTACCTTGGTAATCCACAGATTTCTTGGGCCCCTTCAGTATTTTTTTTTCATGCGTGACTTCACTTTTTCTCATATTCATGATTCGAGGTTCTGTTCTCAGTTCTTGTCACTTCTTTTTCTATACAGGCATCTTCTGAAATTGTGCCCACCACAGTGATATCTGTGTGAATAACTTCTTTGTAGAAGACTTTCAGGGTTGTTTGTTCATCCCTTATTTCTCTCCCAGTTCCACCTGGCCAGATAACTTTATTGGAGATTTCAACTGCACTTTAAAATCAACATGCACAAGGTTGTGTGACTTGCATATATGGCTGTCATCTTATATGTATGGGGCAACGGCAATTCCCATAGCTCCTGAAATGTCCTCGTGTGGCTTTTCCTTTGACCTCTTTGTTTTCATTCAACAGAAGAACGTTTTTTTTTTAAAATAAGCATTCTAAGTGTGCGAAGTCATTTTTTCTCTACCTGTTAACATGAAAATCATAACCCAAGTCTTCCGGATTTGCTCTCAGCCCTGTTGTTTAAATCTGTGTCTGCCATTTCCCCACAGCACCCCAGTTAGGGCTCATATCCTCCCAGTCCTGCTGCAATGGATCTAACTTTTTCCTCTGCTTCTTGCCTTTCCAAACTCCAATCAACTCTATGCAAAGCGCCAGACTGCTCTTCTTAGCCATCTCTGATTATTCACTTCTTAAAATCCACCAGGGCTCTTCTTGGTTTATCAAATGAAATCCACGTTTTTCAGTTTGACTTTCCAGGCCTTCTATAAACATTTAATCTCATTATTCCCATATGTATACCCTATATCCTGAGCAAATTGAAATCTTGTGGTATTTACAAAATATTTGTCATGTATTTATTCAGCTCAGTATTTTTGTTTTACTCTCTACCTACAAAGCTCCCTGCCTCCATCTTCCTACGTAAAAAAGTAATATATATCTTTGAAGCATGCTGCAAACACAGGCTCTTTCTTACAGTTTTCATAATCTTTCCTACTCTGTTCTTTTTGAATATTTGTAGCAATCTGTCTATATCTCTTATAGCATTACTTGCAACTTCAGTCATTTATGCCCCAAATTTATCCAATCTTTCCACAAGATTCTAGGATCCTTGAAGAAAGTACATGTACTTTATTCAATCTTATAGTTTAATAACGTGAACAGTGCCTGGCACATTTTTGAAGCTTCATGATGTTTTTTTAACTGGGAACAGAACAGAGTTAAGTGGCTCCCTCGGAGACCAAATCCATGACCTTCACCCCATTATCACTGAAGCCTGGCCGTAAGAATAATGTGAACAGTGGCAAACATTCTTGTTATAGTTAAGCTTCAATTAAAGTACATATAATTCTCAGGACAAGTTCCGGTTTAGTGACCCTGAAGAAGAATAGAGAAGTCCTCTATTCATTAACTGAGCAGGGATAAATGCAAGTTCCTTTAGGAATTTCTATTTTAAAACAGTCAATATTTACCCAAACTGGAAACAGAGATAAGTGCCTAGAGATAGAGATATGGGGAGTCATGAGGTTTTATTTAAGCTAAATGTACTTGGCTAGCCAAAAATTGTTGCTTCCTATGTTCTTAGAACTGCTTTAAGTACTGGAAAGGATTTTTTTTTTAAAGTAAAACATAAGATCACTATTCTCAAAGTCTCAAATGCAGCATATATATCTCATATATGTGAATATATAATAATTTATATAGAAATATATTTTCATATATGTATATATATATATACATACTTCCTACAAGTATATATACATGGGTACATAAACATATACAAATGAAATAAAGGGAAAATCAAATATATAGATAGACATATGTGCATTTATATATATACACATACATGTATATATGTATTTTTATTGTTTATTTACTATAGGTTATAGTCTTTTTGCTGTTTACTGTTCATAACATGCTCATATTTGCCTTTCTACTGCAGAGCTTCTGTTCCTTTATACCTGGATTTTTCTTCAATTCCATCATGATAATATAGATCAGGGGTCAGCAATATTTTTCTCCAAAGGGTCAGATAGTAAATATTTTAGTCCTGGACTAGTCCAGGAGGCTACATACAGTCTCTGTCAAAATTACTTAAGTCTGTCATTTTAGTGGGAGGGCAGCCCTAGACAATACATAGATGGGTGGGTATGGCTGCGTCCATAGCTGCACACAGTATAAAGCAGGCTGGATCTGGCCCACAGGCTACAGTGTGTGGTCTCCAAGGCTTTCTCCAGCTAGGAATTACTCCCTATTTGTCCCTATCTAACTTGAGCTCCTCAGTGTTTCTTTTTTTATTTCTTTGGCAAATGTGCAAACTTCCTTCATATTAAAGCTAAAAGAGGCAGGGGAGAGAAATTGGAGTCTAAAAAGATGAAGAAAATGAAATGTTTGATTTAGGGCATCATGACAAGAGCATTGGGATACGAAGAAATGGGCTGCATGTGCCAAATGATATCTTCCTCTCATTCTTTCTTTGGGATCTAGGGAGACTTGGGTCAAGCACAGGTGCTTCCTAACACATGCAACTTTCTTGTTCAATGGACAAAATAACCACTGACATAAAAAGGAGAAGCCACAGAGCCAACTCGATGACCTCTGAACCTCCAGTGTTAGGAGAAAAGTAAAATTCTCTGAGCAAGATGAAGAAAGTCAGCTAAGGAAGGGGCAGTGACATGTAACATTCTTCTCATTCTTGTGAACATGCTGCTGGGAGCTGGCTCAACCTTCCGGGACACTTATAAGGTAGGGAGAGCAATACAAGTGCAGACGCCTGGACTGCTCCAACCCACTAGGAGACTGAGTAAGTCTCATATGTCAAAGTTCCTTTTATGGGGTATTTACTTCCTGAGAGCTATACCAGAGTAGACCAGGCAAAGACAGGGGGATATGCAGGCTCTATGTCTTATCACTGAATATTTACCAGGCTCAAAGTCGACAGTACCAAAAATTCCCTGAAGCATTTGATATTTGTTCATCTCTTGATAACCTTTAATCCATGAGTTTTAGTTTTCCTCATCATGACAAGATCTTTTATTTCTTTTTTAATTCATCGAATTAAAAGTTCTTATATCTCTATCCAAAATTCCTCCCAGGTGGAACTAACTAGGTAACATTAGCCTTGCAACTAGTTAATTGTTACTTGCATATATAGATTTTTTTATTGGAATGTTAATATTCTAAATTAAAGCTTTGAATGAAGACTTAAATTCTAGTTGATCAGATTTCTTCTGGATTCATGGTTACTTTCACCCTCATGTTTAAGAGAATGCACACCATTTCAAGTTCTATGTATTTTCTATTACATTTTGTTTCTCTCTCTCCACAAGGTCTGTCTCTCTCTTAAGATCCCAATAACATGCAGTTTTTCCCAAATTTAACAATTAAGTAACTTAATGTTGGCACCCCTCTTTTATACACTAAATTTCTCTGATGAGTGTTGACCACTTTTGACAAAAATTCACTGCTTACCACACCTATTTCCCTTTCTTTCTGGGCACAGAGGTAAATTTTATTTCCCAGTTGCTCTTTTAGTGTGACTATATGACAGAGGCTATTGAAATGTGGAAATGATTGGTGTCCCTTTCAGACCCAACCTATAAAGACCTCCCATACTATCCTCATTCTTTCCTGCCCACTAGCAGGAAGTGAAGGACTTAGATGCCCCGAAAGATGGTGGGACCATGAGACAGAAGGCAATTGGGTCGCTAAATCACCACATAGAAGGCCACCTACATGCTTCCTGGGTTGATAGATGAGCAAAACACTGAATTTTATTATAGTGAACCACTAAGATTTCTAGGGATTGATCTGTTACAGCAGCTGGCATTACCCTAATTTATATGCCATTTAACACTATTACCCATTACCCTCCATGATATTTTCTATGACTTTATTGTTCCCTCCTTTGTAACCCTCTCCTCTTTATAGTTGGAGCCACTTGACCTCAAATGAGAGATTTTGAAATACAAAGAAGTGAAATATTGCAACCACTTTCATTCTATGTAATTCTGACCACAAACCTAAAGTGCAGTTATTGTTTATCCTTATTCTACAGAAGAATAAAAGCAGGCTAACTGGTTTTTCAAAGTCACACAGCTAATGACTAGAAGATCAATATTCAAATACAGTTTGGTCTAGTGCCAAAGTCCGGGCATTTTATGTTATGTAACCTTTTTAATCACGTGCCAAAAACTCTAAGGAGCCTTTCATGCTATCATAATTCCAAAAATCTCTTTTTCAACCTACATGAATATAAGTATTCCGAGGAGTCATTTATGGCCTGAGATGTCAGTAAGGTGTTTAAGGGTTAAAGGGTAGTAGGAAGACTAAAAAAAACATTTTCCTAAACGTTATGAATAACCCCCTGGAAAAAGTCCAAGAAATCAGGTTATGCTGCTTCCCGCATTCCAGAGGCCTCATCGAGATCCCACCACAGCACCTCGGCCAAAGAGAACATTATTCACCTTCTAAACCCCAAGTGCAGAAATTAAGACACAACTCTATTGGTTGAAAATAATTTGTTAAATATTCTTAAATGTGAAAAATACATAAATCATGAGTTCTAGGGAGTGAAGTGACACTTGAAAGTGTGATCGACATCATCGTTATATGTATAGGTAGGACAAAAGTGACATATCTCCTCTTTGTAGATGCCTCTGTGACCTCCTAGCACCTCTCCTGTGGGTCCCACCCTTGCTCTCACCTCCCATTCGCCTTGTGATGCTCGGTGAGGAGGCTACCCTTTGCAGTGAAAGAGACTTAAATCATGAATCTCAGCAAAGGTAGGGGTAAAGCCAACTGGCAAATGAAGAATTGTAGGATTTGGGCATTTTTTGTGTTTCTACTCTGTGTCAGGTATAAATTTGATAAGAATCATTTCATAGTGTCTTGACCTTTACTTAAACATGTACCGATACCTGATGGTTTACCAAGTACAGTTCTTTTTGCTTGTGGGTACGCGGCCGTAAACGAGAGGGACAACGTTCTTGCTTTGGGGTGCCTATAACTACCCTTTGGAAAAAAGTTATGCTCATCATTTTACCACAGACAGTGACTGAGTCTTATAGCAATAAAAAGCTTATCCAAGGTCATAGCTGAATTTAGATAAGCCATAATTCAAACTCATGATTGTCATGTAAAAGTCAGTGTTAAGTCTGTTACCCAGGATGTGGCTAGATGCACAATATAGGAAAGAAAATAGAAAATTTCCTAATATTATGGAAATAATAACCTAATTAGGAAGATAGGACCTATAATAAGAAAAATGAAAACTCAGTAAAGAATATAATTCAGAGAAAAAAGGTACCGGTCAAATAGTAAGTGCTTTAGTAGTTTCATGATGAAATATAAGAAAAAAGAGGCCAAGAAGGTATTCATGGAGAATTCCATTGGATATAATATGGCTACAAGACATGAGATAAACCAACATGCTGAGAAACACTGCAAGGGAGAGATTTATATCTGGATTGTGAGACGTTAAGCACACATCAAGTAGCTGGTTTAGAAAAACAGATTTAGAGATGACAGTGGGAACTCTCAGGATTTGGTACTGAAAATTAGAAGAGGAGTTCATAATGTTTAGAAGGATATTTAAAAGCCAGTGCATTGATGATTCTTCACAAGTAAAATATAAAAACATGCCTTCAGGAAGGAAGGACCAAGATGGCAATAGAGAGTCTCCAGAACATCCCCCTCCCACAGATGCACCCAATGTACAGCTGTGCATAGAGCCATTCTCTCCGAAAGAAACCCGGAAATTAGCTGAGTGACTCTTACACGCTGTGTGATTAAGAGAATACCCAGATCGAAATGGATAGGCAAAGCTGAGACACACTCTCACCATAAACTCCCTCTGGCATGGTGCCATACAATTCAGGAGGTAATTTCCAACTCCCAGCTTCTCTCTGAGGAGCAAAGGATTTGGCTCATACATGTAGTGTCCCAATTTTCAAGACTTCTACCTGAAAGCCAAAAAGTCCATGTCCATTAGACCCACAGGACTATAATTAACTTAATGGGAATGAGAATGAGCATTCACTGTGGTTATACCCCAGGCTCAGCACAGAGGAAGAAGACAAAAATACCCATCTGCCTGAAAGGGGTTTTACTGTGTACTTTACAAGCTGCAGCCGAAGGATACAGCTTCTAATTTAGCGCACACAGAGTATGGCTGCAATCCTCCCCAGAGCCTGTGGGAGCTGATGGCACTTCCTTGCCTTTTCTCTCTAGCTTGCTGCCAGCATAAAGCCAGGTAGCCAACAGCTCTGTGGAAGGAGATTATACACATGTATGGCACCCCAACTCCTGTGGCTGTTGCCTGAGGTATGGGCCCTTGAACTGCTTGGCTCTGATTCCAACAGGGTTTGCATTCACAAGTACCAAAGGACTCGAGCAAAAAAAGCAGCAGCTTTTAAACAGATGCAAAAACTCCTTCTATAGCCATTGGCTCACCAGAGGGAGCAGGCAAAAATGCCTGTCTCCCAAGTTTCTTCTTGGAAAGGGCTTAACTAAATACTTTCCCAGCTGCTGCCTGAGGGTCTGGCTTCTAATTAGCCCATATGTTGGTACTGACTGAAATCCTCCAGTTTGGAACAATGACAGGTCTTGGCACACCCTCAACTCCTGGGAGTCAATAACAACAGAGATAGTGGCTTGGACAGCCACAGAGTTTTGAAAGACAACGAGAAGCTCAAGCCAGGCTGATTGCTTAGTTCATTTTCTACACAAGACTATTAAGGAAGAGGTAGCTGTCTTTTCTAATATGCAGAAGCCAACAGAGAAAGTCCAAGGAAGTAAAGAACAGGGGAATATATTTCAAAGAAAATAACCAGATAAATCTCCACGAACCAATCTCAGCTAAAGTAAGAGAACTGATGTACTCAATGGAGAGCACAAAATCGTGATAAAGATGTTCACAGAGGTCAGAAAAGCATGGATGAAAAAAGTGAGAACTTTAACAAAGAGATAGAAAATACAAGAAAGTACCAAAGAGAAATCATAGAGCTGAAGAATAAAATAACTGAACTGGAAATTTAGCAGAGGGATTTAACAACAGACTAGATCAAGTGGAAGAAAGAATCAGCAAGCTTGATTCCAAGGGCAGTGGAAGTCATCCAATCAGAGAGGCAAAAGAAAAAAGAAGAGAAAAGAGTGAAGGCAGCTTAAGGGACTAAGGATACCATCAAGCAGACCAATGTATTATGCATTATAGTGGCCCTAGAAGGAGAAGAGAGAGAAAGGGGAAGGAAACTTACTTAAAGAAATAATGGTCATAAACTTCTCCAACCCGAGGAAAGAAACAGACATCCAGATCCAGGAATCCCAGAGATTCCAAAGATGAACCCAAAGAGGCCCATAGGGAGACATATAATTGCCAAAAGTTAAAGACAAGGAAAGAATGTGGAAAGCATCAAGAGAAAAGCAACTTGTTATATACGAGAGAACCCCCAATAAGACTGTCAGTGGATTTTTCAGCAGCTATGAGGTGAAGGGGGTGGGATGATATGGTCAAAATGTTGAAAGGAAAAATGACAACCAAGAACATATCCTTCAGAATTTAATAGAGATGGACTTTTCTAGACAAGCAAAAAATGAATGAGTTAATCACCACCAGACTGGCCTTACAAGAAATGTCAAAAGAAGTTCAAGCTGAAACAAAAGGGTGGTAATTAGTAGTGGGAAAACACATGAAAGTTTTATATACTGGTAAACATATAAATTCAGAATACTTTAATATTGTATTAATGGTTGTTAAATCATTTATGACTCTAGTATAGTTTAAAAGACAAATGTATTAAAAAATCTATAACTACAAAAATTTATTAATAGATACACTATATAAAAAGATGTAACTCTTGATATCAAAAACATAAAATGAGAGAGTGTAAAGAGGTAGAGCTTTTGTACACATTTGAAGTTAAGTCCTTATCAGTATAAAACAGACTGTTATGTTTTATGTAAGCCAAATGGTAACCATGAACCAAAACCTATAGCAGATACACAAAAGATAAAGAAGGTAATCAAAGCATAATGACCGAAAATCCTCAAATCACAAAGGAAGAGAGCAAGAAAGGAACAAAGGAACAAAGGAATTACAAACAGCCTGAAAAAATTTTTTTTAAATGGTAGTAGTAAGTCCATACCTACCCATAATTACTTTAAATGAAAATAGACTGAATTCTTTAATCAAAAGACATAGTGGCTGAAAAAAAAAAAGGACCCAACTATTTGCTGTATACAAGAGACTCACTTCAGGTTTGAAAACACACATAGATTGAAAGTTAAGGGATGGAAAAATATATACTATGCAAACGGACACCAAAGGAAAGCAGGGGTAACTATTTATATGAGAAAAAGTAGACATTAAGCCAAAACAGTAATAGAAGACAAAGGAAGTCATTAAGACATCAATCCAAAAAGAAGATTTAACAACTACAAATATTTATGCACCCAACATTGGAGCACCTACTATATAAAGCAAATATTAACAGACCTGAAAGGAGAAATAGACAACAATATAATAATAGTAGGGGAATACCTCACTTTCAACAACAGATACATCGTCCAAACAGAAAATAAATAAGAAAACATTGGACTTACGGTACATGTTAGACCAGATGGATCTAGCAAACATTTATATAACATTCCATTGAATGGCAGAATACACATTCTTCTCAAGCCCACATAGAACATACTTGAGGATAGATATTATGTTAGTCCACAAAGCAAATCTAAATAAATTTAAGATGACTGATATGATATCAAGCATATATCAAGCATCTTTTCCTACCAAAATGGTATCAAAATATAAATAGATTATAAGAAACACAGAAAATTCACAAGTATATGAAGATTAAACAACATGCTGCTGAACAATGAATGGTCAAAGAAGAAAATAAGTAATCAAAAATTATCTTGAGACAAATGAAAATGGAAACAACAGAACTTAAGGAATGTAGAACAAGCAGTAGTAAGGGGCCAATTTACAGTGATAAATACCTACATTAAGAAAAAGAAAGATCTCAAATAAACAATGCAAATGTACACCTCAAGGATCTGGAAAAAGAATAAATGAAGCCCAAAGTTAGAATTTTGGAAATAAAGGTAAGAGTGAAAAATGAAGTGAGAGACTAAAAAGATAACAGAAAATTCAATGAAATTAAGAGCTATTTTTTGGGAAAAAAAATAAATTGACTAAGCTTTAGTTAAACTAAGAAAAAAAGTAAGACTGAAATATAATTATAAATGAGACATTATAATTCATCACACAGAAATATTAAGGATCATAAGAAATTACTATGAACAATTATAGGCCAACAAATTGGAAAACAGAAAAAACTGATAAATTTCTGGAAACATATAACCTACCAAAACTAAATCATGAAGATGTAGAAATCTGATCAGACTGATTTCAAATAAGGAGACTGAATCAGTAATCAACAATCTCCCAATATAGAAATTCCAAGACTATATGATTTCAATGAAGAATTCTACCAAACTTCTAAGGAAGAATTAACACCAATCCTTTTCAAACTCTCCCAAAAAATAGAAAAGGAGGAAGCACTTCCAAAATCATTTAATGAGGCCAGCATTACCATGATAACAAAGCCGGACAAGGATATTCTAAGAAAAAGAAATGACAGACCAAAACCACTGGTGAATACAGATGCAAAAATCGTCAACAAAATATTAGCCAACGAAATTCAATAGCACATTAAAAAGATCAGGCACCACGATTGAGAGTGATTTATTCTAGGGATGCAAAGGTGGTTCAACATTCCCCAAATCCATGTGATAAGCCACATTAACAAATGAAGGAAAAAAATCATATGATCATCTCAATAGATGCAGAAAAAGCATTTGACAAAATTGAACATCCTTTTGTGATAAAAACTCTCAACAAACTGGTATAGAATGAACATACCTCAACATATAAAGACCATATATGACAAACCCACAGCTAACATACTCAGTGGTGAAGAGGTGAAAATGTCCCTTTAAGATCAGGAACAAGACAAGGGCGCCCATTCTCTCTGCTTTCATTAAAAATAACAGTGGAAGTCCTAGCCATAAAAATTGGGCAGGAAATCAAAGGAATCCAAATTGAAAGTCAAATCCTTTCCATTTGTGGACGATGTAATCTGACAGCAGCAAACCCTAGAGACTCAACCAAAAAAGTGTTAGAACTAGTAAATTAAGTAAAACTGCAGGGTACAAAATATGCAAAAACCAGTTGTATTTCTATAAATTATCAGCAAAGCATTGGAAAGAGAAATTAAGAAAATAATCCCCATAACGATAGCATCAAAAAGAATAAAATACTTAATACTATATTTAACTGGGAAGGTGAAAGGTCTGTACCCTGAATACTATAAAACAATGACCGAATACACTAAAGAAGATACAATAAATGGAAAGCTATTGCATGCTCATGGAATAGAACTAATATTGATAAAATGTCCATGTTACCCAAATCAATCTACACGTTCAATGCACTCCCTATCCAAATTCCAATGGCATTTTCACAGAAATAGGAAAAACAACTCTAAAATGTATATGGAACCACAAAAGACTGAATAGTCAAAGCAATCTTGAGAAAGGAGAACAAAGCTGGAAACATCACATTTCTTAATTTCAAGCTATATTACAAATCTGTAGTAATAAAAATACGGTACTGGCATAAAAAACAGACACAAAGCCCAATACAACAGAGTCCATTAATTTTTGACAAAGGAGTTATGAATATACAATACAGAAAGGATATTCTTTTCAATAAATGGTGTTGGGAAAATTGGATATCTATATGCAAAAGAATGAACCTGGACCGATCACATCACTCACAAATATCAACTCAAAATGGATTAAAGATTTGAATACATGACCTGAACCCATAAATTTACTAGAAGAAAACAGGGGATGATCTCTTTGAAACTGATCTTGGTAACGATTTTCTGGATTTGATACCAAAAGCAAAAGCAAAAAAAAGCAAAAGCAACAAGTGGACTATATCAAACTAAATAGCTTCTGTACAGCAAAGGAAATTATCAACCTTTGGAATAGGAGAAAATATTGTAAACCTTCTACCTGATAAGGGGTTAAGATCCAAGATACACAAGTACCTCAGATAACTCAAAAGCAAAAAACAACCAACGAAAATAAAAAATGGGCAAAGGACCCAAACATTTTTCCAAAGAAAAGATTCAAATGTCCAGTAGTTAGATGAAAAGGGACATGCAATGAGATATCATAATGATATAATGCAATGATATAACAATGAGATGTCATTACACTTACACACTTGTTAGGATGTCTATTTTCAGTAAGACAAGAGAGAGCAAGTGCTAGGGCGGATGTAGAGGAAAGAGAATCCTTTTCACTGTTGATGGAAATATGAACTGGTACAATATGGGAAATATTATGGAGGTTCCTCAAGAAAGTAAAAACGCAACTATAATATGATGTAGCAATACTACTTCTGGGTATATAAAAGAAAGTAAAATCACAATCTGGAAGAGCTGTCTCCAGTCCCATGTGCATTACATCATTATACACAATAACTAAGATATGGAAACAACCTAAGTGTCCATCAATGGATGAGTGGATAAAGAAACTGTGAGATGCATATATAAATGTTAGCTATTATAATAACTAATATTAATGAAATCAAGGCTTTATCATGCTCACCTATGGAGAACTTACAGCTCCTAAGGTTCTTGGATGCCTGCCTGTTTCAACAATGACTGTTTCCTTTGCCCAGCCTTTTCCGCTGTAGGTTCAGTGCCACCAGACTCTTGTCTATAAGTGATCCTAGCCCAGCTTTACACTGCTTCTATTTTAGCCTTGCATTCCTCTATTAATCCTTGGATTCTGCCTTGTTTCCATAACCCAGGTCCTTCTCAGAAACTGAGTGTGCAATAGAAGAGAAGTGCATAACCTATTTGAACACTTATGAGAACTTAGGTCCTGTCTCTGAATCCCAGCCCTCCTGGCTGAGTCTGTGGATTCTGAGAGTGGCCTTTGTCTTAAAACTTCTACTTACTGGCAAAGTAAGAACTCTGGCCTACTTCTCCATTGATAGCCTTGGGCATTGTATAGCCCTCCCCTTCCTCAAAGCCAGGGCCTCCCATTTTTTAATTAAAAAAGCTGGATGAATATTTGGTCTATGAGAGTCATATGATCTCGGCCACAAGTAGTCAGCAGTGCCACTGTGGCACACCTGCAGCCATGGAGCACACATGGATTGACGGGCTTGGCTTTATTCCAGTAAAACAACGTACAGAAGCAGAGTGTGCAGGATTCGCCTTTGTACTTGGTTTCACTTCTGGATCCCTATTCTAGGCCACTGGCAAGCTCTTCTTCTTTTAGCTTACTTTATGCTTACAGGACTCTCATGATCTCAGGGACAACCCACTCAAGGCCACTATCATGGGCCATATGTGGGAAAAAGAAGGATTTCCCCTTTACAGATTCTCTCCATAAATCTCAGAAGCAACACTTAGAATGTACCTCAACTTTGTTTTCTCCATTCTCCATTAATAAGTAACTCGGTCTCCTGCTCCCAGGATAAGGATACGTACACAACCTAACCACAAGCTGTCACTAGTGGCTAGGGACACCCCATAGGGAATGTGCTGCACACTTGCAGGGTTGACTCAAGTTTGCCTTCCTATCTGGCAGCAGGTGAGTTTCAGGTTTCTCAGCAGTGTAAAAATAATGCCATCCCCATCTCAAACTGGAAAAAGGCTCCCAGAGAATAAACCTTGAATATGCTGGTGGTATTTTAGGAAGAGAGAAACAGGTCTCAACTGAGAGGATGGAATTACTGATCTCTACAGCTGATCTTGAGTTAATGACAGAGGCAAAAGCTTCCCTCCTTTAATTTAGGGCCAATTCTTGTATTTCTACTTTGGTCCAATGAATACTATCCTGCTCAGGGACCATGCCCCATTGCGTAATCTTTTCTCTTTCTTATATCCAACCACCTCCTCTCAGCTAAACTGTTATTTTTAAACACACTGAAGTCTCTCCCAAACAATACTTCGTAAGTAGAACAAAAACAAGCAAACCTTCATCTCTCCTTTTTTCTGTATCTTTTATTTCCCCTTGACTGTCTATACTAGTTGCCTCCATTTCATGCCACTTGCCCCTCAGCCCTTCTAATCTGGTTTCTATCCTTATTGTTGCCCTAAATCAAGTCTTGTTGAAGTCACCAGTGATATATAGGTCGTTGAATTCAATGAGCATTTTTCTGCCTTCAGTTCACCTGATTCTGAACACCATCTGATCTAGTTGACCTTCCTTTCTTAAAATATTACATTTCCTAAGTTTCCATGACAAACTTCTTCCTGCATTTCTTCTTCCTCTAGGGTCAGCACAGTAGACTGCTGGGTGCTACATTTTCTCATCTTTACCACCTAAATGTCTTGAGGTTCATGATAACCACTAGGCAAATCTTAGAATATAACCAGGTATGAAATAAAGTCTGTAACTCTGATGTATTAAGGAAGTGGTATGTAGTAGCCCCCAGCACCTTATTCCTTCCTGAATTGCAGTTCTTAAAAATAGTAGTATCTTGTTTTTCAATTCTGAGTCTGTGGTCTTTTTTCAGTAATAGTAAATACTGATTTTGGTGGAGCCCAATGGAAAATTTACATTCACTTAATCTTTGCCTGACTCTTCGCTCACCTAAAGCTTAAATCTCACTCAGTTCATCTGTCCTTCTGATCTCTGACATATTTGTTGGGACAGTTCCAGATTCTGTAGCTCCCTCCTCATATTTTGACTTTATGACACTTAACTGGCAGTTGTAGAAGAATTTTAAGCCAAAACATTTTGATGATAGTAATTCATGCCAACGGCTGTAATGGATTCAAGTGCTCAGAGAACAGAAAGAATAGGACTGTTATGAAACTATTAATATTGGTGGCAAAGGGGCCCAAGAGTCCAGGATATAGGCTGCGGGAGAGGTGGTTTGGTAATGACAGTGGGGCCAGGTAAGATACATCAGTGTAAAGAAACCTAGAAACAAGGTATGGAATGATGTTTAAATTAATTGAAGTAAGTTCCAGAGAGTAAGGTAATATCACCAATTTTGCCTAGATGCTTAGATTATTCTCTGAGAGCCATTAATTCAGTCTTAACCCTAGAGAATTCACCATTTTCTCCAGAGACACAATTTTGGTCTTCATTTGAGGGTAATCGATCAACAATTTCATGTCTTTGGGTCTCTGCTGTATTGTCTGGATCAAATCATCTTATAGATCAAGAGTCAGAAAACAGAAGAGACAAAGAAGTTGATAGCTTCAATGAGACCAATAAAAATGCTCCAAGTGGATGGTGGCATTTAAGATAGATGGCAAATGCCAATTTTGAGACATTTCTCTAAGAATTTTGTGTTTCCCATTAGAAAAATAATGTAGCCTCCATCTAATTTGCAAGTTTTAAATTGCAAATCCAACTCTTGGGAAAAAATTGGGTGAATCAAAAATGACTACTGCTTAAGTTTCACATGAGTAAATATATTGGCTGTGTTGGTATTATTCAACACTCAGAGCCACAAAATACATTTTTGTATCATTTTATTTGTAGAAGAATAGCACAATTATTTTCAGAATAATTAACTCTTCAGTTTAGTGACAATTATGTTCCATTATAATAATTAAAATCATACCCTGCTATTTGGATGAACTCAATAGAATAATGATTTCTTAGGGGAAGATTTAATCGGATCATTATTTTTTGTCCAGCATTAAAAATATCTGTAAATTATTTCAGTTGATTGTACATTGCTTAATTTTGAATTTTTCTGCTGTCTCATGGAAAGAAATATCACAAACAAGATGGCAGTTCTCAATCTACCCTTGAACCATCTGTGCATTATTAATTGTTATTGGACGTACACCGGGGCTTGGCAAGATGCAGAGCATATGGCTGAGGATACAGCCGGGATACAGATGGCGGGAGTACCTGAAGTCAAGGGGCTGGGCAGAATGGTAGTGTTTCAGGGGAATGGTCTGCTGAAAGGAGAGCTCTCTTAAGCAAGTGAGAGGATGCAAGGAACAGTCAGTAGTTCTCCTGGGGATGAAGCTGACAAGAGCTTAGAAGGGCATTAAGGTCCCAAGCAGATTGGCTGGAGTTCAGGAAAGCAATCCTGCTTTAAGGATGAACTGCAGTGCGAGGCAGAACACCAAGGGGGAATGTGCTAGACCAGTGAGCAGGGGCTGGAGAAGAGCACAGGCCTTTTGGGCATTGTGATGTTCTGGTTCACCCTGATACCAGATCATAGCAGCGGGATTATCAGCTGCCTGGGCAGAGGGTTTATCGGCAGGCACTGCTACTGCTACCTTCCTTGTCTCACCATGAATCATCTCATACATCCTGAACGCAGAGGGAATGACTCTTAGGATTAGCTGAGGCAGGTGTTGGGAGTCTTCATGGGAAAAGCCTAAACCCAGAGCACCGAGCTAAGAAAGCCAGAAGCAATATGCCCAGAAGTGCACGCACTCTTAGATAACATTAGGTTGCTCCGTGGCCCCTTTTGCATGCCTTTGGGAGCGTGAATGACTTGGGAATCGGGGGTAGTTTGTAGCCAGAAGGTCAGAGCCCAGAAGACTGAAAAGTCTACAGAGGTAGGAACCAAGCACCTAACAATGTCTTCCACATAGTAGGGGCTTAATACATATTTGTTGAATGAAAATATGTGCATTAATTAATAAAATGACTGCAAATGAATTCTGTCATTTGCAGAGCTCCCAGACTCTCTAAACATGCGAGTGAAGTCAGGGGGTCTTGATTAATTGGCTGATTCTTTATTTTCTGATTTTTTTCTTACCCTTTCTGTTGGTATAGTAAACGTACATCTCATGAAGGTCAAACTTTCTAGTTCCAACAGAGGCAGGGAAACATGAGTACTGGGAGATAATAACTTCTCCAAAGACTATGAAAGAACCAGAGAATGGAAAAAGTCTTCTAAGAGAGACTGGAGGTTATCTGGGGACTGAGGTGAGACAGGAGTCACTATAAGAATTCCTAACTACATCAAAACAGGAAAGGACCTGAGAGGATAGATATGTACTCTCTTGAGGAGACCCAGCTACCTTGGACCCCATTCCTCCACTCGACCATTCTTGGTCTGACTGATCTTACTCATAACAGAGGGACGCAATAGTAACTCAGCCTAGGAAAGAAGAGGTCTCTCATGTTCTTTTTCTATAGAAAAAGCTATATAACTGGCTGGTGGCTCATTATAAAGAGAGATGACCAAGAGTTTTGTTTTTTATTTTAAAAATGTACAGAGAGAGGATTGCCAGTGTCTAGAGAATCATGTGGTTTTGGGGGAGAATGCGGAACCCATAAGAAAAATACTTCAAACAACAGGGACCAGACTCTCCTATGTTTGGTGGGGCCAAGTCTCACCAATGTGGGGCGCAGGTAAGTGACAATCACCTAAGGGCACAGTGGCTAGTCACCTGCTGGTTCTTTGAAATTAGCACCACTTACATCCACATTTCATTTCATCCAAAACATCAACACCTGTGTGTCAGCAAACTCTTTTTCAGTCATTTATCCTGTGTCCTTTTGCTCTGAACTCAACTCTTTCAATTTTTCACACTGGTTCCAGACACTTATTTCTGTTCCCAATTACTGTACCCTCATCAGGATCAGACTCTTGGCCTGACTTCCGGGTCTTTGGCTTTCTGAAATATCACCAATACCTTCTTCCCCAATCATTGTATTGATCTTATGAAACTTACTCAGAATTATATCTTTTCTGTCACAGAACATCTTGCAGATTGACATTGTGCTTAAGTATAAGCTTCTTAAGGACATAAAGTATGATTTTTTCATCACTATATTCCTAGCATCTGACAGCAGTTGGTACTCAGTAGATATGGGTTGAATTAATGTACAAGTTCACATCTTCTCCATATTTTGAATTCATAGTTCATTAGAAGTTGTCTATAAAATTAAAGCAGGGTATCTTTTCAAAGTTCTCCATCCATTTTTCAGCATTATCCTGGAGTTGTGGATATGTGCCCTGACCTTGAATATCTCCCAGTCTAAGGGGAAACGAGGTACATCAATAATATGAGAGGCCATGGTAAAGACGCATACAGAGTGCCATGGGAAGATGGAACAATTATGCACTCTTTTGAGGTCAAGAAGAGGAAATGATACCTAATGTAGGTATCTTTAAATACTGAACAGTAAGTAAGCAGATGAAGGGGACTGGGGAGTGGTTTTTGTGGGAGAGTTATGTAGGGAAATATATATATCCTTTCTAGCAGAGTTATAAAAATAAAAGGCAAGAAACATGGGATAGGACAATTACATACAATTTAAATGTTACTGGACAGTAAGTTCCAGGCAGAGAAAGATCTCCATGGGACTGGACAGGTGGAAGAGGCCAGATCATAGAGGATCTTATACTTGGATAAGGATCTTAAAGTGTTCTGTGGGCAGTGGGGTAAGACATAGATAATTTGCAATTTAGAAAACTCTGGAAGATGTGCAAAGAATATGAGGTGAGCAAATCTCAAGACACGGAAACCAGTTAGGCAAACAGCAGTAGTCTAAAGGAGAAAGATATGAGAACCTGAACAAGGCAAAAATAGATGTGAAAATGAAGTATCTAAACTTGGTGCTTGAATGGCAAGGGGTCTGAAAGTTATACTGAAGTCAAGAATAATTCCCAGGTTACTAATTATGTTGAATAGTTGGATGGTGGTGATGCTAATTGAAAAAAAAAAACTGCGAGAGGACAAGTGAGGAATTCTGCTCTGAGTAAGGTGTCTGCAGAACATCCAAATGAATTATATCTGCTCTGCAATGGATTGCATGAATTCAAAGTTCAAGGATAAAGGGTTGGTAATGTCTTTTGGGAAATCATTAGCATATAGGCTGTTAAAACCCTGAGAATGTATGAGCTTGCTTAGGGAGAATGGGGAAGAACATAGAACTGAATACTGAATCAGGGTGAATAACTGTATTTTAGTGTGAGAGAAAGAAAAGCTGGTAAATTTAAACCGCTAGACATCAGACTTGCCTTAGGTGACAACATATTTCCCCATATTCAATTCCCTACTATCCTCTTAACCCTATAGCCTACTGCAATCTGGCTTCTGCCTTTCAATACACTTTTACAGTTATACTTCTCATTTAGGGATAATTCTAGATTCACTCACAGCTGAGTGAAATAAATACAAAAATCCCATGTACCCTTTACTAAGTTTCCCTTAATGGTAAAAATCTTACAAACTGTATCACAACCAGGATGTTGTCATCGACAGAGTCAAGTTACATTTCCTTTCCTATGAGAACCCCTCATGCGGTCCTTTTGTACCCAATCCTCTTCCCTTTGGTCCTCACACCCCTACTCCCTGGCAGGCACCAATGTGCTATCCTTTTCTCTGATTTTGTCATCTCAGAAATGTTATGTAAATAGAATCATTAAATATAAAACCTTTTGGGATTGGTTGGTTCACACAATATAACTTTCTGGAGATTCATCCACGTCATTGGAGTATCAACACTTTATTTATTTTATTGCAGAGTAGTATTCCACTGATAATTGATATGAACATTAAGAGTTTTGCCTCATATTTATGAGTGATACTTTTTTTTAGTTTTCTTTCTTTTATACTGTCTTTTCTGTTTGGTATCAAGGTTATACTAGATTCACAAAATAAATTGGGAAGTATTCTTTCCTCTTCTATTTTCTGAAGAGTGTTTACAATTGTTAATTTTAAGTATTTAGTAAATTTCCACAGTATAGGTATATTTAGTTCATTTAACCATTCACCTTTTGAGGGGTTTAAAAAAATTGTTTTCTGTCCCATGGTAGTTCCATATTTAGCTTTTTTAGAGACTGCCACAATGTTTTTGAGAGGGACTGTAAAATTTTACATTCCCCTCAGCAATGTATGTGTGTTCCAGTTTCTGTGAATCCATGTGAGCGTTTGGTGGTGTACCCTTTTTTAAATTTTATTTTAACCATTCTGATAGATAAGTAGTGACATCTCATTGTGGTTTTAATTTGCATTTCCCCAGTGGCTAATGATGATGGATATATTTTCCTGTGCTCAGTTGCCATCTATAAATCCTGTTGGATAGAATCTATCTTCATGTTTTTTGCCCAATTCTCTAATCCTTTTTTTTATACTGTTGAGATTTGAGTTATACATTTTTTAGATTCTTTGTTAACTATATGGTTTGCAAATATTTTCTCCCGCTTAGTAGTTTCTCTTTTTAACTTCTCAACAGAACTTTTCTGAGCAAAAACTTTCTAATTTAATGAAATCCAACTTACCAATTTTTTTCCTTTTATAGCACCAAGTCTATAAACTAGTTAGCCCAATATCACAAAGATATTGCTTTTTTACACAAGTTTTATAGCCTTAAGTTTTATATTTGTCCATAACAGATTTTTAGTTAAGTTTTATAGATTTAAGTCAAATTTTATTATTATTTTTTGCCCTATGGATGTCCAATTGCTCCAGCACCACTTGCTGCAAAGGCTATCTTAAATGCTGTTGCGCTTCAAACATCAGTTGGACATATTTTCATGGGTCTGTTTCTGAGTACTCTATTCTGTTCCACTGATCCATGTGTCTGTCTCTCAGCCTGTTCCAATGTTCTTGATTAGTATAGATGTAGAGCATATCTTGAAACTGGACAGAGTGATTCTTCCCATTTTATTATTTTTCAAAATTTCAGCTATATTACTTTTGTGGCCTTCCCATATCCATATAGATTTTAGGATAATCTTTATCTACCAAATAAAAAAAACTTACTGGGATTTGTATAGAAATTGTTTCATAGCAGTATATCTGTTTGGGGAGAACTGACATATCTACAATGTTCATTTTTCCCAATTCATTTGCATGGTATGTCTCCCCATTTATTTACATCTTTGATTTCTGTCATCAGTGTTATAGAGTTTTCAGCATACAGATCCTACACTTTTTTCTTTTTTTTTTAGATATACACCAAAGAATTTTACTTTTAGAACTATTATAAATGGTATTATACTTTGAATTTCATTGTCCATGTGTTTTTTGCTAGTGTGTAGTAAGACAATTGATTTTTTCAATGTTTGCCTTTTCTCTTGCAACCTTGCTAAAGTCACCTAACTTCAGAAATATTTTTTTATAGATTTGTTGAGATTTTCTATGAAGTAAGCCATCTGCATACGGCGACAGTTTTATCTCTTCCTTTCTGATCTAGATGTCTTTTCCTTACTATTGCACCACTAAAACCCTTAGCACTATTTTGAAATAAGAGTGGTGAGAGCAGACATCCTCATCTTGTTCATGATCTTAGGTGTAAGCATTCAGTTATTTAGAAATAAGTATTTGGTTCTTTATAGATTCCCTTTATCAAATTGAATTCCCTTTTAATTCCTATTTTTTCAAAAGTTATGAGTATTCAATTCTGCTAAATGTCTTTTTCTGTGACAGTTGATATGAACATTAAGAGTTTTGCCTCATATTTACAAGTGATACTTTTCTTTAGTTTTCTTTCTTTTGTACTGTCTTTTCTGTTTGGTAGCAAGGTTATACTAGATTCACAAAATAGATTGGGAAGTATTCTTTCCTCTTCTTTTTTCTGAAGAGTGTTTAAAGTTGTTAACTAAGTATTTAGTAAATTTCCCCAGTGATTATATTCTTGGAGTTTCTAAGTTAATTTGATTCCCTTTATAGGTATAGAAATATGCAAATTTTTATTACATATTGAGTGACTTACAGTATTGTTTTTCTACAAAGTGGTTCATATCATCTAAGTTGTTAAACATATTTGTGGAGAATTTTCTGTAGTACTCTCTTACTATCCACCTGATATCTGCAGAATCTACAGTATTACCTCATCTCAAAGCTAATATTAAAGTTTTTATATTTTCTCCTTTTGTCAGTCATCCTAAATGATTTTGAAACTATTCATCTTTTCAAAGAACTGGCTTTTTGTTTCATTGATTTTCTCTATTTTTTCCTGTTTTCCCCCCACAGTGTTTATTCATTTAATGTATTTGTTCTTCTAAATATGGAAAGAGGATGGGGATTTTAAAGATGAGTGATAGAGGACATAGGAAAAAATAGCACATACACACTGATTCATATTCTACAATCATTGCTAAAACACCTTAAAGGAATAGCTATGAAATCACAGCCTCCACTGACATGATGTACAATTTATAGGACATGGTGTATCAGGAGTAAAAATGTCCATTGTGACCAAGGAAAAGCTTTTGTGAGATTACTGCAGGGCGTTCTCCATTAGATGGGTACGCCCTTCTACTTGTACTCATCATCAACCCAAGGTTGATGCGAAATAATCAGGTGAGGCTTTTTCTCTTCCAAAATTCCAGTTCCCTTATCAAAGCGTATTTGTCCTGCCCAAGCATCTGCAAGGCACAGTCCAGGGGGCTCAAGTGTCACACAGCGCCACCTCCCAGTCATGGTCCAAGGTAGTCCAGTCCAGGTTTGGGGTCCTCAGTGATTTGCAGGCACCGAGATGATTCTGTCTTCATTGATTTCTGCTTTTATTTTTGTTATTTACTCTTCCTATGTCCATGTTATCTTGCTTTTCTTTTTCTAGGTTTTTGAGGAAGAATACCCCATTATCTGAGATTTTTATCCTTTTTGAATGTGTGCACTTAGTGCTACTAATTCCACTCTCTGCACAGCTTTAGTTTGCCATACATATTCTGTTCGGATGTATTTTCATTCATTTCAATGTAGTTTATAAATTGCCCTTGAGATATCCCTTGAATTTAGTTATGTGCTGTTTTGAAGTATTTGGAGATTTTCCTGTTATCTTTATTATTTTTAGTTTGCTTTCATCATGGTTGGAGAACACACACTGCATGATTTCATTAAGACTCAGGATGTGGTCTATCTCCGTATATGTTCTGTGATCACCTGAAAATAACATATCCATCCATGTTTTTGGTGTGGGGGTGAACAGTTCTGTATCTTTTAGATCCTGTTGGTTGATGACATTGAGTTCTATATTTTTCCTAATTTTCTATCTAGCTAATCTGTCTATTGTTCTGATACTGGTGTTAATATCTCAAACCACTATTATGAATTTGTCTATACTCCTTTCAGTCAGTTTCTGCTTCTCCATTTTTCAGTTTTGTTTGATGCATACTAATTAGGTTTACTATATCTTTTTGGGGTACTGACCTTTAATCATTATACAATTGCCTCGTATATCTCCTAAAATTTTCTTTGCTCTGATGTCTATTTTGTCTGATATTAATATAGCTACTTCTGCTTTCCTTTTTTCTAGTATTTCCATGATATATTTTCATCCTTGAATTTTCATCCTATTACTCATAACAAATTTATTTTGGGCAGCATACAGTTGCTTTGTTTTTTTTGATCCATTCTGCATTTTAATTTATATATTAAAACATTCACATTTATGTAATTTATGTTAAAATAAATAAAATGACAGATTTATGACTTAACATTTTTTCCTGCCTTCCTGTTACTTATTTTCTAAAATGACATTTTGATTTACCCATAGTGTTTTTGACTCTCTGTACACCATTCTAATGGTTGATGTCACTATTACATTAAATATATGTAGCTTTCATAGAATATTGGTGCCATCATTTACCACTTGAGTGAAGTAGAGAAACCTTGGCTATTTTTATACTCCTTTACTCTCATATTTATATTTGTCTTAAATATGTCTTCTACTAACATTTAGAGTCATATCAGTGTTATCATTTTTTCAACAAATAATTTAGGAAATTGTTTAGGAAAAGAAATCCTATTTTACTTTCTCTTGTTTTTGCTTTTCATGTTCTGTATTTCTCCCTATGTTCCAAGGTTCATTCTTTTATTGTCTTCTTTCTACTATTGTTTTCTTTCTTTACATCTATACTGAAAACTTCCTCTGGCTGCTCTTTTAGGGAAAGTCTGCTGGTGAGAAATTTTTAGTTTTCTTTCATCTGAGAACGTGTTGATTTCCCTTCCCTTTCATTCTTGAATATTGTGACTGGTTGTGACTAGAAACAGGATTTGGGGTTGACGATGTTTTTCAAATGTTGAAAACAAATCATATATTTTTTTCTGGACTCCAAGGTTTCTGATCCACTGTTATATGAATTGTTTTCCCCTAAATGAAAGTTGATTTTTTTTCTGGCATCTTTCAAGATATTTCCTTTGTCTTATTTTTCAGAAGTTTTATTAAAAATATGTCTTGACACAGATTCCTTTGTTATTACCTTCTTGGTAATCTGTACATTCAAGGAGTTAAACAAACACTTATTTATGTCTCCTGCCAAATTTAATATTTCAGCAGCTATTTCTTTGTATATATTTTAATTCCAACTTTTTCCTTCTCTCCTTCTAGTACTCTGATAACATCAATGTCAGATCCTCTCTTATAGGGTCACAGATCCTTGATGTTGAAGCATGAAGCTGAGGGTAATAAATGGATAAAGTACACATACACATCTTTTCTGAGGCATCTGAATCAGAGGGGACTGAGCACACAAGGATGATCAATGGAGAGAAGGTTTTTAAATCAAGGAAAATCTGGACATTGGCTTCTTGCCTATTACCAATAAAGGGTTAAGAGTAAGGTAGAAAAGGGTAAGAATGTAAAGTAATCCTAAGGAAATATAAATGTTTGGGATTTTGTATGCTGGAACAGGTATTGACTTTGAATAGCTAGAGATTCAACCTTAGCTCCAGTTTAACTGAGATATAAATATGAGAATGAATATGTAAAGTAATAAACAGAGATGCACTGGGTTGAGGAAGATCAGATAGTTGGAACACCTTGAGTGAACTTTCAGGTAAATATTTTCCTGAGATAAAGAGAATGATGGGTATATGGAAGGTTATAGTGAGTAGTGAAATTTTAGGGGAGTCAGTGACGGAAATCGAGATGGAACTTACCTCTGTCAAGTGTAGCGATTGGCAGGATGGAAACCAAAAACTGGTTCAGTCTATTATGCATTGTTTTGTGTAGCCCATGACAGTTAAGACAGTGCTTATTTTTAATCCAAAGTTTAGATACATAGTTCACTGGGGAAGGAAGACAGGTAGGCAAGGATTGCTGCTCTGGTGATAAACACTGTATACAAGTCAAGCAGGGAAAAAAGAGAACCCTGGAAAGTCCAAAGAGGTTACAAGAAAATGAAGAATTGCAGGTAGCAGGGAGGTGTAAAATGTTAAAGAACGTCTTTAAGGAGAGGAAGAATGAGATGGGAAGAAAAGAAGCTGAGTGGATAAGAGGGCATGGTAAAGATGTCCACCTAGCCAAAAAAAGAGTCATGTCCTCCTTTTACAGTGGAAATTTTCATGCATTTTAACAAAGTCTCTGGTTTGCTTCCCCAGTCCCTGAGTGAATGCATAGAACAGAATACTGTTTCCCCTCCTCTGCCTAGACAATCACAAACCACCTATTTTGGAGTTTTCCTAAGTTGAAAACTAGTATTGTTATAAGTAAATAAGGTATGCAGTTTATCTGTAACAAAAGCTAGCAAAATATATGCTAAGCAAAGATGCTAGAGATTAAGATTTCTGAGGTAATGGGGCTCTGAATGATAGCTAGTTCCACAGGTTGGACAAACTTGAAAACATCTTACTGCTATTCTTTGAAAGCATTATTCTTACAATTGAATGTGGTTGCATCACTAGTACAGAATTTGCCGGCTGTGAGGTAAAAGGCAGAATTTTCAGAATCTCCCTCTTAGCCTTAGTCTATGTACATATCAATAGGTGTTTCCCGGTTCTGCTTTCTACAGCCTGTGGGGCAAGGAGTGGAGAGGTAATGGCCATTCTCTCCTCCCCTCCTTTCCCTGTACATAATTGGTCTGGCATCTGGCAGTCATCTAGGACCCACCAACAGAGTCGGTCCTGGAAGGAGCGGGTGGGAAGTAAAGACTGAGCAGAGTGCGAGGGGCAGGGGTGGCAGGAGCAGATGGGTCTGGCCCAGCTAGTGAATTCAAGCAAGCTGCGAGCAACCAAAAGCCTTTCTCCCAGCCTACTCTTTTCCTTGACTCATTTCACATGCTTCACAGGGGACTCTTCTGGGATCGGGAGCACCCTTTTCCATGGAGCTACACCCACTGATTGAAAAAAAAAAAGTAGTAAAATGGATGAACATGAGACAAAGAAGTGGAAATTGTACAATAGACAGCTCAGTATCTTGATCTCTGAGAGAAGGAAAACAAGCGGTGAGCCCCGGCTTTATGCTTTTCCTTAATTTTGGTGCAGGGATAGGTAACTCAATCAGAGCATCTTGTTGAACTGAACGGATGAGAAAAAGATGCAAGTATGTGAAGACTGAGGCAGCCAGACTTCACGGGGAACAGTACTGGGGAAGAGGATCACACACCTCTGGAAACATGCACAGAGTTCACATTGACTCTTTGCTGAATACTATTAAAAAAAAAATCTGAGAACATGTCATCAGTAATTCTGGACTATAAGAATGTTAAAACTTTTTTTTCCATGCTGAAGGAAACATTAGCCAATGGCAACACAGTCCTCACAAAGGAAGGAAGAACACCAGAAGTGGTATAAATGTAATTATAGAAGCTTATAGAGAATATGTGTGACAACAATAAGACTAAGTATGGGGAAAAAATTGAAATATACTCAATTGTTTCTTAGACTATATGGAAAACAGAATAATAGTCAAGGTAGACTGCTGTAAGTTAAGGTTTATTTTGTAAACCCAGAGCACCCACTGAAAGTTTTTAGAGGAAATAAAATGGAATATAAAAATGTTCAAATAAGAAAGGGCAGCAGAGAATATAAAACAGAAAGCAGATGAGACAAATAGAATGCAAATATAAAGATGTTGGCTTAGATAAATGCATATCAATGATTTTATTAAAGGAAGTCTGCCTATTTCCAGTAAATGGTCAAAACAAACTGGAAAAAAAAAAGACAACTACAGCTACTTAAAGTGTGAATTTGCAGATAGGTGAAAAGCAAAAGAATTTTTTAAAATATTTATTTACATTTATGTACCATGCTAACTGTCCACCCATCCCACAAAAAAAAAAGAAGAAAAAAAAGCTGGACAGAACATATTAATGTGAGACAAAAATTTCAGAATGAAGAATGTTACCAGCAGTTAAAAGAACATTTAGTAATAACAAAAGGATTAATTCAGAATGGAAAAAAAGAGTACTAAATATGTATGCTCTTAATTACAGAGCTTTAAAATACATGAAATAAAAACTGATAGAAAAGAAGAAATTAAGAAACCCACAGTTGTAGTTAGATAATTAGTTAGATAATTCAATGCTTTCAGTAATTGGTAGAAAAAAATAGATGGAAAATATCAGTAAGGATATAGAGGAACTGAACAATACTAATAATCAACTTGACCTAATTGACATTTATAGAACATCCCACCCAACTACAGAATTTTCATTCTTTTCAAGTGCACATGGAATATTCAAATTAGACCAAATTAAGCCATATTCTGGGTTAAAAATGAATGTCCATGAAGTTAAAAGAAATCATACAAAATATGTTTTCTGAACTCACACACAAATTAAACTAGAAATGAATAACAGATATCTGGAAAATGACCAAGTATTTGGAAATTAAAACATACTTCCAAATGACTTATGGGGTAAAGAAAAACAAGGAAAATGTTTTTCTACTGAATGCTAATAAAATGTAACAAAAATTTGTATGTTGCAGTTTAAGCAATACAAAGAAAATTTATATCTACAAATACTTATATTTTAAAAGATGACTTAAAATAATTGACCTAAGTTTCCATGTTCCAGAAGTAAAAAAATGATGAAAATAATAAATTCAAAATAATCAGGCTAAAAGGAACATAAAGTCAGAAATCAATGACCTTAAACACATATACAAACAGAGTAAAAGAGAAACCCAAAGGCTGGTATTTAGAAGAAAAAAAAAAAGGAAAACAGTAGATTAAACTATACCTAGATATATAAAGAGAGTAAAAGAAAGAAAATTACTAGTGTTAGTAATGAAAGAGGGACATTATTACAGATCCTGCAAGTATTAAAATTATAACATGGTATTAACATTTTAACACCAATCAATCAACAATTTTGCTAATAAGGACATATTTCCTGAAAAATACCAGAAAAATTTTTAAAAATCAGAATAGTGCTACATAACCTAAAGAAGTTGAATTTTTAATTAAATAATCAAACACTTCTTACAAAGAATACTCCAAGTCCAGAAAGTGTCACTGGTGAATTCTATTAAACAGTTAAGGATGAAGTGTTACCAATCCTACAGAAATTTTTTAAGAAAATAGAAGAGAAGGGAGAGAAGGGAACACTTTCTAACTCATTTTAGGAGATCAGAATTATATTGGTAATACAATCTATAAAAGACAAAACCACAAACCAATATCCTCTTCAACATGAACACAAAATCTTTAAGAAAATAATCAAATTCAGCAATATGTAAAAAAAGTTAACTACATTGTAAGTCATGGTTTAATCTCAGTACTGCAGGTTTCAATTAACATTTGGAAAAACAATGCAATTCATCATAAAATAAAACAAAGGAAAAAAGTGATTATTTGATAGGCATTTTACAAAAATTAATAACCATTCATAATACAGTCTTTCTGCAAACTGGGAATAGAAAGAAATTAATCAATCTGGTAAAGGTTATCTATAAGAACTTACAACTGCTATCACAGTTTATGGTGAAAAATTAAATGTTTTTCAAAATTGGGAAAAATGTGAGGATTTCTATCTTACCTTCATTCAACATTATGCTAGATATTCTAGTCAGTGCCATAAGGCAACACAAAAAAATTAGAGTCACACATTCATTTCTCAATAGCAGTCATAAAATGTTCTCTATCTGCAGTTAACATGATTATGCACATAGAAAACACTAAGCAATCTCCAGAAGGTAGTAGATAAAATAAAGGGTATATGGTTTATAGACAAAAAATTAAATGTGTATGTGCTTAACAAATACTTGGATAATAAGATTTAAAATCCCAAAATACCTAGGGATAAGTTCAAATATGTTAAAAAATGTCCTTCAAAATATTGCTGAACAAAATTAAAGGAGTTCTAAATAAACAGACATTGACAGATCAAAATACTGTAGAAATATTAAAACTTCCCAAATTAATCTGTAGATTGAGCACAATCCTCAAAATCCCTGCAGCTTTTCTGTAGAAATTGGAAGATTGTGAAATGTATATGGAAAAATGAGGCCTAAAATAGACAAAATAATCTTGACAAAGAAGAAAAAAATAGGACTTAACAGTACCTACTTCCAAGACTTACTATAATGCTACAGTCATCAAAGCAGTGATGTATTGATACAAGGTTAGAAATGGAATGAACAGAGAATCCAGAAATGTAATCATACCTATATGGTGGATTTTTAACAAATGTGCAAGTTACTTAAATGGGAAAAAGTCTTCTTACCAAGAGGTGAAGGAACAAGTGGTACTCCCAGGGAAACACAAAAGCACCCTGACATTTAGCTCACCATAATCACAAAATTAACTTGAAATATCATAGAGCTATATCTAAACACTAAAGCTATACAATCTCCATAAGCAAACATACAGTTGAAGATCTTTCCAGCCCTGGCACAGGCAAACATTTCTCAGGCCACAAATAGCATTAACAATAAACAAAGAAACAACCAAAAAAATTATAAAAGGTGCTTCCTCCCACCCCTATCTGCTCATCAAGAACATTATTAAGAAAAATAAAGCAACAAAATACAGACTGGAAGAAAATACTTGCAATCAATATATTCAAAATAGAATCTTTTGCTCATTAGAAACTCCTACCCTCAACAATTAGAGAGTCAAACCATTACAAAGTGGCAAAAGATTTGATACATTTTACAAAAGAACAAATAAAGAAGGGCAAGGTGCACAAAAAAAGCTACTTCACATCATTAATCATCAGGAAAATGTAAATTAAAATCACATTAACTTTATAATTAATATTTTCATAATTGCCACTAGATAGCTGAAAGGAAGAATAAGATCAACTGTGGTAGGTGCTGGCAAGGATACAGAACAATTGAAACTCTCGATACATTGCTGAAAGGAGTGTAAAACAGCAGCACCATTGTGGACGAGGAGCTATATGACACAGCGCTTTTGCACTTAGTTATTTCCCCAGGAAACAGAATAACCTACCTCCACAAGGACTTACACATGAAGTTCACTACAACTTCAATCAAAAGACTCAAAAGCCCAAGACAACGCGAATGTTCAACAGGTGCAAGATACACAAACTGTGATATAATATAGTAAAATATAACTCATCAAGAAAAAGCAATGATTTACTGAGGTGATAAATGGATGAATTTTTAAAAATAATAAACAATAGAAGACCAACACTAAGGGACACATACTGTGTAATGTCACTGACAGGAAACTCTATTCAAATTAACACTAACTTGAAGGGACAAAAAACACCGCTGTGGTTGCCTCAGGCAGGGGTGAACTGTAATCCTTAGCACGAGGCAAGAGGCGGAGAGAAGCCTCTACAACATTGTAATGATTTGTTGCCACTGCTGATAAACACACCACCACTTACGTAGTGAAATGCGCCACTTACTCAGGATCTCACAGTTGCGTAGATCAGAATCCGGGTACAAAGCGGCGCGTTGGTTTTCCATTCGGGGTTACACAAGGTTGAAATCAAGCTTTCAGCAGTGCTGTGTTCTCTTCTGGATAAATCCACTGCCAGTCATTTAAGTTTTCTGAAGAATTCAGTCCCATGCATCTGTAGGAATGAAGATGCGTTTCCTTACCGGCTGTCAGCTCAAGGTCATTTTCAGCTTCTAAAAGCCCCCTTCGTCCAACTTCAACACAATAAAGGCAGGTCGAGTCCTCATATTTTGAGTGTTTCTAACCAACCCTTATACCACCTGTCTCCTCTTACTCTCCTGCCTGCTTCTGCTGTTTTTAAGGGTATGCATGACTGCAATGGGCCTGCCAGGTAATCCAGGATCATCTCCCTCAGCTGTTTAATAACCTTAATTACATGCACAGCCTCTTCACAGGAGTATCTAGTTAGTGTTTGAGTCACTAACCAGAAACTGGAATCTTGGGGTGAGGAGATGTTTTAGAATTCTACCTAACATGTGTCTTGCTTAGGGTAGTGGTTACATATGCATATTCATCCACCAACGAATGTGCTTCAAACTGCTCATTTAAAATGGCTTACTTTTATTATATGTGACAGAATTTAGTAAATTTGATTTAAAATGTAAAAAAAAATATCTATGGAATGTTTATTGTGCTGAATGCAAGTATGGAAGAAAGGCATGAGCTATCTTTAGAAGAAATGAAAGACCATACTGAGATAGTCCTTAATAAAGTGTAGTGCATTTAGCATTTAATACATACATATGCAAGCACATCTATATTCAATTAACTGATTAAGACCTTGTCTCAGTTGTTCCTAAGATGACTCTTCTCAAAGAACTTTTGTTTACCTGATTTCAGAAAAAAATAAAACAGCAGCAGCAGCAAGAATACCCAAGTAAACTATGTTTCATGTCCCTCTTAAGTAACTTATACTGGTTCTCCATAAGCTTGTATAAATAAATATAAATGCCATTAAAACTGACTAGATGAATACTGTATGAAATATAGAGTATAGAAGAGAACAAGACTTTTCACAGGCTGAGAATAGTTTCTAGAGTAGTCCTGTCAAAAAGAAATATAATGTGAGCCATTTCTTTATAACGTTAAAAAAAGCACTATGAAACTAATTTTAATAATATACTTATTTAACCAATATATCCAAACTATTATAATGTCAACATGTAATCAATATAAAAATTAAGGAGGGATTCTACATTCTTTAAAAAAAGTCTTTGCAATTTTATGTTTTTAAAATAGTAAGTTTGAAGATTAATTTTATATGTCAATTTGGAGGGTATTTTTGGATGAGATTAACATTTAAATCCATGAACTCTGGGTAAAGCAGATTGCCCACATAATGTGGGTTGGCCTCATCCAATTAGCTGAAAGCTTGAATATAAGAAAAAAATCCAGCCTTTTCGAGAGGGAACTCTCCAGCAGGCAGTCTTCACATTTCATCTGCACCATCAGCTTTCCTGTGTCTCCACGTTCAGCCTGCAGACGGGAGCCGCATCGGCTCTCATAGCTCTCTAGCCTGCCAGCCGCACAGCGGATTTGGACTTGCCAGACTCCATAACCATATGAGCCAATTCCTTATAATAAATCTCTCTCCTTCTCTTAATCTCTCTCTTTTACAGATAGACTTATTTTCTATATAGAGATCTATCTATCTAGAGAGATTGAGAAAGATTTAAGTATATGTATCTATATTAATTTTAAATGAACCTTAAATATAATGAAAATACTAAATATAAAGGTTCTCCAGGGAAACAGAATCAATAGTTCATCTGTCAATCAATCTACTATTCATTCTGTTTCTCTGAAGAACTTTGTTTTTTGCTTTCACCCCAATTCAATTCAATCTTCAGTTCCTTAGTGGCACCAGCTACATTTTAAGTGCTAAGTAACCCTAAGTGGAAAGTGGCTAGTTGACTTCCATAATGTTCTAGACCAAGTGTAGGCAAACTTTTCTGTAAAGGGCCAGATAGTAAATGTTTTAGTCTCTAGTTCATATTGTTTCTGTTGCAACTACTCAACTCTACTGTTAGAGTAGTTGTAACAGAAATGGACACAGACAATATATAAACAAATGGGTGTGGCTACATTCCAATAAAACTTTATTTACAAAATCAGGCAGCAAACCAGATTTGTCCCGCCAGCTGTCATTTGCCAACCATGTTCTAAAGGAATTGAAGCAATTTCCTGGCTCTGTAATACTATGATTAAAGATAGCTTTTGCATTTCATTACATTTGTTCTGAAAGTATCCTTTCAAATGCCAAGGCAATTTTATCAGCTTTACCTCTTTTTGTTGAGTATCATACAGATCAAAAGTTTACAAAGACTAAAGAAGTTCAGTTGCACATAGATAATTTGGATAATTTAAAATATGAATGTAGTTATGATATTAAGGAAAAAATTAGAACATTTTAGTATATTTTCTTTCCATGTAGAAGAATTTCCTATAAAGAATATTCACAATTGTAGCACATCCTCTTTCTTACTGCTTTAGTGCTAGCAGCCAAAAAATGTGACAAAATTAGGGTTTTCTAGACTCATAAATGGTTCTAAATGGAAAGGCATTGGGGAGAACAGACACAAGTTACAGGGGACTTTGAAATCCATACATAATGTGTCGGCATGTATTTCTTCAGGATATGACTTAAACACTTAATTGACTTTTTTTGTTGTGTTCCCAGGGAAGGTGTGGATGGGCACATGTGTTTATGGGAGTCGCTTCTAGATGCATCTGCAAATTAGTAATTGCAAAGTTCCGTCCCAATGCTGTAAGTTCAACCTAACTTTGGAACCTTTGGCCAGGAATTGAGCCCAATGTCCATTGCAAAAGAACATGCCAACTGAGAAAAGTCCAAATGATTCTTTTATCTTCAGGGCCACTGTGAACTCTGCAATGTGTACTGGGAATTTGCTCTGGGATGACTTCCAGACATTGACCTTGACAAAATCAGGCAGTGTTAAGACAGAACTGTTAACATGATTCTGGATGTTTAGGTCAAGTAATTAAGTAGTTAGACATTCAATCAATCTTTTAATTAATGAACTTGATATTTAAAATGTGAGGCATAGATGCTGCTTAGGATAAGACATGGTCATAAAATGTAGTTACTACCGTCTAAGAGCTTTCTCTTATATTTGTTTAGCTCCCTGAATGTCTCTCTCCCTCCCTCCTTTATTAGCCTTTCAAGTGCCCTATATCACTCGTAATCCAGGATGTGATCGAGGGTCGTTATTATGTGAAGAAGCCCACGTTTTGGATGAGTTCCTTTAAACTTGGTCCACATGAATTTGTGAAAGAATTCTTGCAATTTTTTTTCCCCTCTAGATCTGAAGCACTTTTCATATTCTTTGGTTCTCATGCCCTTGGAAATGTAAATATTTTGACCTTTCTCTATTCTAGTACTTTCAGAAATTTATGTGAAACATTTGGGAACCATTCAGGCTTTCCCCCCCCCCTTGTCTTATTGCTGATCATCTAAAAGGTGTCTGTTTAAAGTTTTAACACAATATGGAAATGTACAAGTCCCTCACTGTGTGAAATTATAAATTCTAGCTGATAGTTCGGAACTGCTAAGCCATAATTTTCACTGAACCCATCAGCTTCATTTTTGACAAGAGACTTA
This sequence comes from Phataginus tricuspis, assembly GCA_029783875.1. Lineage (NCBI taxonomy): Eukaryota > Metazoa > Chordata > Mammalia > Pholidota > Manidae > Phataginus > Phataginus tricuspis. Next base: position 4,440,340 of record JAQQAC010002629.1, read on the forward strand.
AACTTCTGATATTAGAGAATGTTCTTTATCCGGTCTTTGTTCTTAGTGGGACCTGAGAACATGCTATGTCAGTAGTTCCCAGGTTCCACAGCCAAAATAGTATTTCTTAATCTTAACATCCATTCCCAGCACTTGTGAGACCCTTAATTAACTTATGCATGAATAACTTTGTTTTCTGTGATAATGCTGCCTCCTATGTTTAAGCAAATGATTCTTCCTATGGCAGAAGCTGTTGATATCTCATGTCCCCTCGTCCCACCTCTGAATTCACCTACAGAGGTAGCAGTGCTGTGGATGTGTTTTGGGTACAGATATGTGGATAGCCTTTCCTTCAAGGCCTATGTCTCTTTGAGGGCTTTGCTCCACAGCTGTGAATGAGGGATGGTCAGTAATCATAGCAGCCCAGAATGGCTGGAGATCTAACACCTCCAGGAGTAACTGCCAACACATGAGGGCCTGGAGTTGGATAAATGCCCCAGCTTTCCATCCCTCATATGAAAATACTGAAACACATTCTACAGACAACTAAGAGGGCCCCAGGAGGAATGAGCCTTAATTGTCACAGTGGGCACTCACTCATCCACACGCCTTTTATTGATTATCTTCTTTTCTTCATTCACTTGGCCTCCTGGGATTACAATAAATCACAAACAAGCACCTTATCAAGCCAGCCAGTTTATCAGGATAGGTGTGGGGGGAATCCTACCGAAGACCCTTCCCTTGATGTAATAGCCCAGGGTGGGGGAAGGGGGAACAATACGCGCACCACTGACTGTGCGCTCTCTGACGCTGCGGGCTGAAAGTCATCCCAGCAAGCAGCACTTTATGGTTCCGCTGTGGTTACTTGTCTTCTCACAGTTCTCACGGTACAGTATATGTATGTACACACAAAGGGAGACGTCCCTTCAATTTTCTGAGGCAAAGTTGGAAATCATCTAATGCTCTGATCTGTTTGCAGTGGGCAAAACACATTCATATGCTTATCTTATTGATTCTTCACAGTGGTTTGAAACATTGAGACTTGGCTTAAAGGACTATAAAAATCTAACTATGGCACGGGCTGCAAAAGGCCATGTCAGTAAGAAAAGAGTCCTTCTAACTTCAAAGCCAGTGGACACCGCCGGATGCCATTTGAGTTATGAAGTGGTTACCTAGAAACTGGAAATCCTAGGAAACACCTTTTTTCATTAGTCACTTGACTACTCTTATGTCATCCTGTCATAAGGAAAAAAATGTTTCTGAAGTTCAATAGGGTGGTGATCAAACAAGCCTCCTGTCCTCACTTTTAAAAATCAATGGCTGGGGAAAGGACCTTAATGTGGATTTAACTGGCCAGGTTCCAAGTATGCAAAGTAGGCCCACGTCCGACTAGAAACATCTATCCTCTCATAACAGCACTGCTCTCCTTCAGGGTGTTTCCTCAGTTTTTGTCTACTGTGTCGGCTCTTATCTGCTTTGCCTGGCCTTGGAAATCACCCTAAACACATTCCCTTCTATTCGTTAGAATTTATCATTTTGCCATTTGGTCATAATATACACCCTTCCTAGAGTCAGACCAGTCCTCTTACCATCAAAATGAAACCCCTTCTCTCTTCTCACCCAATGTCCACTGCCCTCCCTTCAATTCCGACCCATACTTCACCGAGGTCCAGGGGGCAGTCCCTTTGCTCTGCTCCACTGTTCCCAGCCTCAGAGCCATCTTCCTTTCCTAAAATGTTCCCCATGCATATCGATTTTCAATCAATTTAAGGGAGAGAACAGGTTTCCTAAGTCCTTAGCATCACACTAAACACTGTGTTATTGAATAAAACACATCCCAGTTATTTATTTATTGACAAAGTAATAAGGAGAAGCCCCAAAGTAGAGGGACAACCCACCACAATTCTGAGAATGTATCCTTTCATCTAGCAGATGATTAACCAACTCAGTTTGTTGCTCCGGGCCTTAAGGACAGTACTACAAGGAAACCCCTTTGATCACCCTAATTTCAAATGTATTATGTATTTTTAGCCACAGAAGAATACATGAGAACTCACTTCCAGACACTTATTCTTCACCTGGAATGTGAGAGAGTCATCTATATATTTCTGCGACTGGGTTTTAGATTTTCCATCAAGATGGTTCTTTGGAAGACAGTTGAGACTCTGCTCTGCAACATCTCCACGGAGCTCACCTAGAGAGCTGTCTCAAAACAACTTGGGAGCAGCTCACCGTTTGGGCCAGCCTTGTAAGGAGGGCAGACAGAAAGGGAAACAGACACTGAGCTGAATGGATTATTAAAGTAGGAATTCGAAAAGAGAGGTGGACATGACAGACACAGAGTTGCCTCTAAAAGAGGGAGCAGGAGATCTGGCTAACGGTGCTCATTCTGCCAGGGCTGCTGGTAACCACTGGCCTCCCCAGGGTTGCCTTTGCTCATGGAAGGATTGTTGTTACCCAGGTTGTGCCCCAAATAGAACCGTATACAGTGGTGCCCCTCATTGCTCAGGGAAGGCTTAGCTGCAGCGTGCTAGAAGGATGGTAAGAAAAATGATAAAACAGACGAAAGCCAAGAACTGTCAAATGGGGCAACAGCCTAAAATATCAAGACAAGACTTCACTCTGGAGACACAAAGGCCAAGGGAGAACGGCCAGCCTCACAACAAATTATATTTGCAACTGCTGTGTGCCAGACACTTTGTCAGATGCTGGGGTGAACATGGTGAGTTGGTCAGACTGTGGTATCAGGCTCTCTCAGGGATTCGTTCAAAGAATAGGGGCAGGAAGGGATTAAGAGATCAGTCCAGAGGCAAAAACCAGAGGTCTGGAGATACACACAGTTCCTAAAAACTGGATTTGAATGCCAAAAGCCTTTAGACCAAGTATGTGCCCCCCAGACACCCTAGTTCTAAGAGCCTTCTTACATGTTTGAGCCACTGAATTTCCTGAAATGCTTTCCTGCCTCTGAAAGCATTTGAGTTTGCAGTGCCTACACATGTAGTTTCACGGATGGGAAAACCGAGGAAGTGAAAGGTTAAGGGAATTTCCTCTGTTTTCACTGCCAAACAGGAGCAGTGGCATGACTAGAACCAGTTACATTCTTCCTGGTCTGCCGCACTCCCACCAGGGGCTGTTCGCATCTGTCCGTGTGACCAACGGAGAGCGAGTCGAGTCCCACGTGACTCTCTAGGTCGTTCAGAGTAACAGGTGCGGAAGAGCGCCGACTCCAGCCTGCTGCTCTAGCCACTTGGCGCCCCTCCTACCCGTCCTGTTTGTTTCTTTGTTTTTCTTTTCCCAGGTGAGTGAGACAGTGAAGCAATTTCTGACAGGCTTTAGCATCTTTGGAGAAGACTTAGATGGGCTGTTCCCAAACCCAGTTCCTGTTTCCGCTCCACCAAAGAGGTGGCATGGGCAGTGACGGCCGTTCCTGTCTGTTCCTTCTCCCCCGCCCCTGTACTAAGCCCTTCGTCTGGCCTCTTCTACTCTGCAGGCCCAAGTCTCACCTGCTCTTTGGCTTGCGTGTCTGGCTAATTACCCTGAATGGACCACAGATTACAGCCACCTCCGCTCCCAACACCATCACCCAGAAACCTTCAGCACAGAATGATTTTCAGTTGCAACTGACTGGGATGAGAATATTGTTTTGTTATTGAATAACTGTAAATTAAACGGCAACAGAAGACAGGAGGTGATGGGGATGGGAACTGTACTTCTGTTCAGAGGCATAAATTAAGGACAACTACAATTGTACTGTGACTCTGAAAACAAAATTTATTATTTTTTTATATATATATGGGGAAAACGTCTAGAGTAGATGGTGTTTTCTTTCTAATGGTAGGTTTAGTATTTTCTCTATAGAAAAAATGATGGGGCAATAAAAGAGGTCTTTGCTTTCTGACACCAAAATATTTTAGATAATACTCAGTACTGAGCCGTAACTGAGTTCATGCCGGTGAGGAACAACGGCCCACAGAGAAATGGAATGACGGTGTCACAGCCCCGCCATCTCTGTCACGGTCTGGGAGACAAAAGAGGGAGGAACCCATCATTTTACATGTTAGAAAAACCAACAGGCTTTCCATCCATTTAACATCAGCAAGTGCCCATCCCTGGGCTAGGTGCTTTGGAACTTTCAATAAAAATGACAACAAAACAAAAAAAGCCTCGTCCTGTGTTATATGTACTTTAGTTTGGAAAACAGGAAAGATGTTTAGAATTAAAAGCTACATTACATAGCTCTGCTAGATCTCATGACTGTGGAGAAGGAAAAGGTCAATATGAGTTAGAGGAGTCTAGGACAGTGTGTGGCGCAAGACAGACATGGAGAGAAGAGCTGAGGATAGGGAGAGAAGCTGGGAGCGGGGGAGGGTGTGTGTCCCAGAAGGTGACGCTGGTATGACACAGCTGAGGCTGCAGCAATGCCAGGGGCACTCAGGAGACTCCCTGGCCTGAGGCAGAGGGTCCGTGTTAAAATGTAGGTGATAGATGGCCATACCTGCTGGTCCTTCAAATATAGAGCAGCCAAAGGCTTTCTAAAGGTCCTCGTCCTGGCTTCGTAGTAGGGGTGATACTCTCCCCTCAGCGATAGGAGATAAGGCTTATTCCCTGACTAAAGCAGGGAACTAGGTGGGTGGAACACTTGGCCCCAGATCTGTCCCCTGATCTGCTTGATGACCTCTGAGGTCATCAGACTAGGAGCAGAGCCTTTCCTTCCACTGCGAGTGAAACTGTGCCTTGCAGAGTAAAAATCCCAGATACTTAGTCAATCCTAGAGCTTATTTTTCAGAGAATGACGGAAGCCTCCAAGACCCTGCCAAGTTGTCCCCGGAAACCCACTAGACACAGGTAAGCTGGCTGAGCCATCCAGATCACGGGCAGGGTAGATTCACTTGCGGGGTCACTGACCTTGCACTGTCCTCGAACAAAAATTCTCATTGCCACGTCAAGACTTGGGGATGATGATCTGAGGGGAAGGATGCCACTAACTGTAGTGTGGACATAAAATGAAAGGGAACCGGCAATCAACAACAGAAAACATGTCCCAAATCAGCATGTAACTACTTACCTACTGAAAAATATAAAACATGGCTGTCGCAGGGATCAGATGATGTGGAAATCACTGTGGGATGGAGAAAGAAACCTGAGCAGGAATTTCCTAACCCTCCCACTTCACCGTGCTCCGAACAGCCCCCACTCTAACCCTGAACCCAAGGGCCTTAAAAAGCCTCTCCTGCTGACGAACAGGAATCTGGACTTAGCCAGCCTCCTATCTCCTTGCTCAGCTGCTTTGCAATAAAGCTCTTTCCTTTTGCAAAAGCTGGTGTCCTGCATTTGGGTTATGGTGCCCATTGGGCAGTGGACCCTTGTTCAGGTATATGAGGAATGAGTCTTCAAATGCTAAAGGCCTTTCAAGAGGGGACACCGAGAGGACGGTCCCTGAGGGTAAGTGACTGATGGCCGAGACGTTTCCAGGGAGATAGTTGGGTGAGTGGGAAGAGAGAGAAGTGTGACTACCTGGAGGTGACAGGAGATGTGGTACATTGGGGGCTGGGGGCTGAGCCCTAGAAAAGGCCCAGAAGGGAGGCCTTGCAAGGTGTAGAGGGCAAGGTGAGGAGGTGCAGATAGACATGAGTTCAAATCCTCTTTAAATGCCAACTTCTGGGGATAAGCGAGTACTCAGCTTTCAAATAAAGATGGCAAAATTCACATGAGATTAGAGAATTAGACAGTATGTAAGTAAAACATCTGGCGCAATGTTTGGCTTCGGCAGGCACTGAATAAATGGTAGTAATTATTCATTTAAAGAAAAATATGAGAACATCACAAAGGAACTTTACCAGTTTGACAATTTTGACAATTTTAGTGCTGAGAAAAGAGGAACTGAGACTTTTTAAAGAAACTATTCAGACTCCTCTCGCTCTTCATCCAGCGCTTCCCCTCTTTCTCCTCTCGCCAGTGGGAGTGAGAGGCTGCAGCCTCCCGCCCACACTCTGGTGTTCCTTGTTACTTTGAAGCAGTCGTTGAAATATTTTGAACGAGATTTCTTTGGAATTATTTCTTCCTCCTGAGCATTCTCCCCTTTTCAAAGTGCAGTCATTTGCCCTCCCAGCTATGGACATTGTTTGTATGCTGCTCTGCAGCAAAAGGATGAGAATTATTGGTTAACACAGGGCCTGAGGGAGGGATCCCAATAGGAGGAGGTGCTAATCTTTGGGAGAAAGCTGCTGTTTTTATTCGATAAGGCAGCACTTTCAAATGGAAATGTTCAGGGTTGAGACAGATTTCTTGAGGATGGCTTCTGGCCTTTTGTTCTGGACTTTGCCTTGCCCAAAGGCTCTGAGGAGAGTATTCCCTTAGCAATGGACACCTGAAATGCCTTCTCACCCCTGGGGTGTTCTAAATTGACCCCAAAATTGCTGAAGCAGGCTAAGGTTTTACCCTAGGGTGCTGGTTACACACTGTCAGGTTAGCAAACTTCATTCGCAGCTTCCCCATTTCCTGCTGAATCCATTCCCTGATTTTCCCATTCAGATCTGCAAACCTCAGACTTCAACCCAAAGTACTTGGAACTCCAAAGGAAGAAAGGAGAGGCGGAGGAAGAATCAAACACCCCCAGCAACATACCCTAGGAGTCGGTAACACAGTAAATCCTGCTCTGACCTAGGGAAGATCTCACTGTCCTTTCCCTTCCCCCCTCGGGAGGAACAGCTGCTATTTCAGATGATGGAGGAGGATTACACTGGATTATCACAGTGTTGAAATGGAATTTCCACACAGGGCAGAATAAAAATCCTCCTTAAACACAGTTTTTCTCCCAGATGAAGAATTATGGCATTTTAATAGCAGTGGTGAAAGTTTCTTTGGGAAATGTGGTGTTGGTGAACAGCCCAATGGACACATCTATGAACCTGGCCGGTAGCAGTACCCACGAGGCCATGCAAGCAGCTGGAGGTGATGATCTCTAAGGACTGAGAACTACTCAAATCCAGCCCTAGAGCCGACAATAAAGTACTTGAAAACCGTGGGGGGAAATGTGTGGTTATGAATAGACATTATACTTACACTTTCCCCCAGCATACCCTGAACATAGATTACTTATTTTTCCAGTGGTTTTAACTGAGTGAATGCACCTTTATGAATTGTTTGAACAGCCCTGATACACTGATGGGACTTTGTCTTGAACTCATAACACAGGAATGAAAAGAGAGTATCTTGAATGTTTCAGTTCTATCCTGAGTCATGAGTCTTAAAAAGAAGTATGCATTTCTTAATTCCAATGATTTCTGTTGGACTGACAGCACTCTGATTGTGTACTATTAATCAGATTTTCTAGTGCCCTGTTTCCAACACCAAAAGAGAAGTAATTTTTGTTCTTTTCAGTTCACTGGGTGAGTAAACGCCCAGTCACTTTCTGGGGACATCACTGCTCAGTGCCATTTGGAGTTTGTGCCTCCAGGCTCCACTCGTTTCCTCTCCAGTTACCTTATTCTATTTCCCAGTTGCTTGGCCATGTGAGGCTTCCAGGACTCAATGCCAACCTTAAGGCATGGTGTTGCAAGTTAAAAAAAAATGATGCATGTGGTTATAATTTCAGTTCATAAAAAGTCACATATACTCCACTCCTCTTGCCTGTCACTTCTTTGGAATCCTTTGTCTATATATGAATCCATCTTAACATCCAAACTCCCAGTAATAAGAGGGCAGCACTTTTGTCCTCCAAGGAAAGAAGAACATTGCCTATCTATACCTGGCAGTTAGGTAATCAAGCGATTCAATGTTTCTTTCTGATAGCACCTGCCAAACCTCTTGGTCTTGTTTCTCCCCGCTCCTCCTGAATTACGCTCTGTGAAAGAATTTTAATTGCTCAGAAAGAAACAGAGTGCAAACGCTGGACTACTTTAAAGAGCAGTTTTCTAGGGATATGAGAACTAAACCAAATCTCATATTATTTACCTACTTCACCCTATTAAATGATAGAGAGAGAGAGGGGGATGAAATGCTTACATGGAGAACTAGATATATATGTAATGCTATTGAGGTTTATATTTCCACTGTAGAAAAAATGTTAGTAATCAGGAGTAATTCCTATTGACTTGCAGTGGGTGTCACACCAGAAATTAGATTTCTTTGAGACAAGGATAACTTTGAAAAAGTAAGAGTGTCACTTAGTATATGTGTCAATTCTCATTCCTAGAATTTAATAAAGAACATTAAAAAGTATATCATGCATAAATGAATGAGCCTTACTTTCCACTAATTCTTTTCCAGCATAAAGCAGTAATGGTGCCACTTATTTCTAGCCAGTTGCAGCCCACCTCTGTCTAAATAATGTTTACCTTTTCTTTTTATTATAATGGGTCACTCCGGAAATTTTCAGTGCTCCTGGAAGGGGCTCCTTTGTCAATACCAAACTATTTGCAACTCCAAAGGAAGAAACCATAAAGAAACAAACATGTACAATGACAACAAAAATACAACACAGTGGGATGCCCTCTGGAAAGTAAATGCTCTAAAGCTGTATTTAAAGACATTTAGTATAACCCATCTTTTAAATCCGTGTGTTCTAAGCACAGGGACCTGAGTTTCTCCTCTCAGCAAATCTTTTCCTCACAAGACTCCATTTTTCTCAGGGCTTCAAAGGAATATTTTCAACTCATTTATCTTCTGACTCACTGACTCTCTCTTCAGTTGTATCAAACATATCATTAAGCCCATCTATTGAGTTCTTAATTTGTTTTTTTTTCAGTTCCGGAATTGCTAAGCAGAAAGACAAGATATGAACAAATGGAGAGAGACTAAAGCCAGTAAAGCCCACTAAAAGGGAGTCAAAGAGTTAAGCAGATAAACCAGAGCCTGAAAGGACTCACAGAGTTAATGAGTTAATTAGCTGAAGTTCTAAAGGCAGGAGCAACTGGAAATGTCCAGATATTCCCCAGATAAAGAAAAGTATCCAAGTGCAGCCCAGGTCTTCATTGAACCAATTAGATAATGCCATTGCAAAATCTACTTAACCTGCAAAAAGGCCCAGTTTATTCTTTAACTTGAGCTATATGCTGTTCTTTCTCTTCTTCCAGCCCCTTAATTAAATAACTTTGTAACCAAGAGAGGAGCTAGACCTCTAAAGTGTAAATAAACTTACGTGAATAAAGAAGGCTGGCTCCAGACCAGCACAGCCACCCAAATAACCCCGTTCTTGAGACCAAACTTCAAAGGAATTAGGAATCACCTGTATCTATCATGCCTTATGCTGACCCTTAACCAAAAGGTTCTATAAAACACCAGACCCTAAACCCTTAAGCACTTCTCTCTGAGGGTGCCTGCACTCCCCTTTCTTCAAGGGCGTCACGCTTTCTGTTCTACTCCAGGTAAGTAGAAGGGGCTGCTGAGAATTCTGGTCTGGGTTTCCAAGTTCCTGTTGCTTGGGTGACCCAGACAGGACTGCAGCTGAATAAGCTTGCTCTTTGGTAGCCTGCCTGGAAATCTCCTTTCTTGGCCTTTGGGAAGTTCTCAGAACATAATCTCACTCCATCCAGTGTTCCGTGGCTCCTCCAAATCCTGAGGTGGTAGGGGCTCAGTTCCCAAGCTGTGTGGATCCAACCAGACACCAGACACCGTGTGACCCCGGCTTTAGGAGCTGTCAAGGGATTCGCCCAATGCCGAGCAGGAGTTCAGTGAGGTTCCCTTTCTTGCCTTTGCCTACCTTGACTCTGGCCGGCTCCTCCCTCGGAGCGCACTCAAATAAAACTTTCATTCTGCTTTGCTACTCTGTCTCTGCTTTTCAATTCTTTGTTGCAGTGGGGATAAGAACCAAGGAGAATAAACTCAACTTCTGATAGAATCAATTTTCTTCACATTTTTTTCCTACAGATTCTAATTCTTAGAAGAAAGTCTCCATTTTGGTCATCTGTTATTTCGAGCATATTAATCCCAAATTAAAGTCCATGTCTAATCACACTAATATTTAGGTCATCTGTGGTTCTTTTTTCTACTGTTTTTTGTTTTCCCCTCCTAGTCCTCTTTTTTGGTTATGATTTTTAATGGAATATTGAATGACGTATATGAAAATTGTAGCACCTCAAGATGACATTTTTCTCCAGAGGGGATTCATCCCACACTCTGGCAAAAAGCTGCAGGGCAGACTGACTCAGTGCAGTGAGGAACTGGAGGCTGCTTGCACTAAACGTTGCTGTAATACCGGTTCGATGGCATTTCTCCAGGACAGCCCTGCATAGACGCAGATTAAAAGCCTACATTGTCATCCAGAGTTCTCCCTCCTTGTGGGCCTGAACTTTGGGTTTTGTCTCCCTAGGACTAAAAATCAGTAAGAATTTCTGGTCTTATTTTCAACTACTTTCTTCTTGGCTTCATATCCTCTTGTTCTGCCCAGCTCTAATGCCTTGAGAGAAAATCCTATGCCTAGTGCCAGGCTCACTTCTTGGTATCTCTCTGCTTCTGGGACCGGGATCCCTTAGTCTTGCCTGCCTGGGCATCCCCTCCAGGAGTCACTGCTCAGCCTTGTGAATTCTTGCAGAGCTCTGAGGACTACTTTGCATCTCAGGAGCTGCTTTCTGCCGGGCTCGACCTCCTTCTTCGTGCCAAACAGGGGAAAGGCCCCGAGAAAAAGAACAATACCCAGAAAGACAGGCTCACTTTGACATTTCCTTCTCTCCAAGTTCTGGTGCCTCAAGTCCTGGCTGCCTCAGAATCTCTCTGAAGCCTTTGAACAGATTTCTTTTAAATTTAATCTGGCTTATCTGGTTGATTTTGACTGGATAATTGGCCTGCTGCAAACTTCTCCCCTATAGCCAGCTCAGGAACCTCCTCAGTCACTTTGGAAATACGGCTTTCAAAAGGAGTTAAGAAACAAATGTTCATTTCACATGTCCAATTACGTTGACCCAGGGTATGTCTTTCCATTACAAGCTAAAATGCCTTGGTTTCCTTAGCATAATTTCACACACCTTTTGCATAATTTTTGATACTTAAAAAAAAAATTTCTTTTGTGTCATTTTTTCCTAAGTAAAAAGTAACATTTCCTGTCCCTTTGTTTTTCCTAGCCTCATGTCTCTTTCAATGTACACTAGTGACTTCAAGCAATATTGGAAAAACAGGCATATTATGTTTTCAAGAACTCCAGAATGTTAGTAATGGTTATATGTAAAATGTCTTTAGAGTCCTAATGAAGTTTAACTCACTTTTCCTACACGTAACAAATTTCTTTGGTAGGATTTCTCAGAGCCTTTACTATATATTTTGAATGACAATAAAATGTATATAGTATGTACTGTTTCTCAAACTCATATGACCAGGGAATTCTTTTCCATAAAATGTCTTCAAGGATAAGCATACTGGGAAAAAGCTTTGGGAAACATATTCTTAAACACAATCTATACTATCAGTTTATGGAGTAAGTTGCCTTGAAAAGTAGCAAGGGCTGAAATATTCCTTAAATATGTGAAGTGTTATATTCAGTTTGCAAAACCTTGGGAGTAGTCCACCAAGTGAACTTTTGTAGCCCATAACTCTTTAAATTGAATAAAGTTTATGCATATTCACTAGCACTGCTTCTCAAATAGTAAGTGTTCAATACATGTCCATTAGTTCATAATTTCCTTTGAATCATGCAACACCCCCTGTGAAATAAATGATACAAATGAGCACACTGAGTTAAATTACTTTCAAAGTGTCTGAAGTATTAAATGGCAAGATTGGTATTTGACCAATTGATATTATCTAGTTCTAAAATAAGTACATGAATAATCTGATTCTCACCATGTGAGGCTAAGAAGTACTGGAAAAGAACAAAGGGAAAATGGTTAGATAGGTGTGGGAAAACAAATACATTGAGTATGCCAATGTTTTATGTTTTAATATGTTCGAAGTAAAATGTGATGGTGATTGGATCTTTTCCCATCATTAGTAACTCATGAGGTGGAAAATTCCAGGAAAGAGGAGTGAACACCTTAATAATACATGATAATATATTATAGCTAATACTTTAATACTACTTATTTTATGTACAAGACCTGGGCTAAGTGATTTACACATACATATGAACTCATTTAATTCTCATTCAAAGAATATTAGTAATAATTGCAGTTATATGAATTGCCATCAGTTATTAGATATTTATTCTATAATAGGCCAGACTTTTTACATGCAGTGTCTCTTTTAATCCTGACAATAAATGAATGAAACAGAAACTATTTTTGCCAAACTATCTTGTGCCACTGAGGCTTAGAAAGTTAAATGAATGTCCCAATATCACCTGATTAGTCATCACAATCTAGACCATCTACAACAAAATCAGTATTTTAAACCACCATACTATAGTTGAGCTAAACCTTGAGGATTATATTAATGGGGGAAAAAGCTGTGAAAAAACCTAAAGTCTATGCCTTTTTATGTTTTCTCATTTCAAGTTCCATAAAAGATTGATGACCAGCACCTAAGCAATTATATTATTTTGTATGACTGTTATGGTTAAATAATAAATGTTATAGGATTCACGCAGAATTAATCATAAGAAAACAGTAAATGCATTTCCCAAGAGCAGACTTTGCAATCTTTTACTCTGGCAAAATTGCAACTGAACTCCCCAAAGATAATAAATGTAATTAATTTCTAACATCAGTAAGCATAGGATTCAATTGCAAATGGCAAGTTTGGAAGTGGAGAAATAAGTTTATAGCCATATAAATGACAGCACAGTGTTCTTTGGATTTATATCTGGAAAAAGTAAGCCCTCAATACACTGTCACTTCCAGCCAGGTTAGAGAAGAGGAGAATACTTTGACTAAGAATTTAAGTAAATCCCTAAGAAGTACATGGGTCAGGACTTCAGATGGACCTTTGTGTAGCTAAAAGCAGATGTTAAGATGCTCCCTAAATGCACAAATACAAGCAAGGTTGTTCATCAAAATTATTTCTCATAAAAGTGTTAAATTTTGTTCTTGTTCCTAGTTATCCAGGATTACAGATCTCTATGGTTACCTCGTGACTGGCAGTGCTCCTCTGCAGGATGAGTATACATCCCCATCCCAGTGATGCTGGACATGGCAATCTGACTTGCCTTGATCAACGCAAGGTGAGTAATGCGGTTGTGCAACATCTAAGCAAAAGCTCTAAGTGCTATCGACAATCCACCCATGGAAATGCATGTCATTGGCAGGGCATACTTTCCCTGCCTGAATCTTAGAATAAAGAAGGTACATGGAACAGAATGGCATGGAACTGACATAAATCTGAATAATAAACCCTAGTGTTAGAAACCACTGGATTATAATATTGTTTGTTACTTTTGCAGCAAACCTAGCAAAAGCTGATTGATGCAAAAATAGCTTATACACAAGTGCTTATGAATTTTCTATTTTTAATTAATTTGAAAGAAAAGCTACTATCTAGTAAAATTTTTAAAAATATCAAACAAGGCTCTTTGGGTATCTCTAGAGTTCTCTTCAGGGAATTGATTAATAAGGAGACACATAATAAAAAAGAATGAAATCTTGCCACTTATGACAATACGGATGGACGCAGAGGGTATTGTCCTAAGTGAAATGAGTCAAAGACAAACACCATATGATTTCACTGATATGTGAAATCTAAAAAACAAAACAAAACAAATAGACTCATAAATGCAGAGAACCTGGTGGTTGCCTTGGGGGGGGGGAGATGGGAGAATGGGTGAAATATATGAAGGGGATAAAGAGGTACAAAATTCCAATTATAAAATAAATTAGTCATGGGAAGAAGGTACAGCATAGGGAATATAGTCAATAATATTGTAATATCTTTGTATGATGACAGATGGTAACTATACTTACTGTGGTGAGCATTTAATAATGTATGTAATTGTCAAATCACTATGATATATACCTGAACCAGTATAATATATCAACTATACTTCAATAAAAATAAATAAATGACCACTTTGCAGGGAAAAAAAGGCATAAAGGTAGCACAAACCAAACTTAGTAATTCTTCCTAGAGTTATGAAATCACACTTGAACATGTTAGATATCATTGTAGGCTGGTGTTTTGGAAAATTTTTAAAGATCACTATAAGCAGAAATATATTAGTGATGACTTTGTAAAAATTAAGAAGATACACCCACAAAATTAATGTGAAAAGTAACAATGGCATATTATTAAGCAAAGAGTTACATCTCACTCAGAGAAATTTTTTAGTGAAAAAGAAAAAACAGCTCATTACAAAAAAATATGTTATATCTCAGACAATTTAGAAAGCAGGGAATATGTTACATTCTAGGAATCTGTTAAATGACAAAAACTGACTCTAGATCTATACTAATGTTGAAGATGCATGTGAGAAATTAGAATATTTTTCATGAAATGTGAATGAAAACTATTTCTAAATACATTATTGTATGTGATACATAATTTTAAATATGCATACATAACTACATTAATAAATTAATTATAAATAGGCATTGGTATATTTTTTATCATGTCTATAATGATTTTTTAACCACCCTTTACCACCTTGAGTATATAAACTGCAAGAGACATGCATGAAAATAACCAAGTTTTACTTGGTAAAATGGAAGATAAGCTAATATCGTGGGCCATCTTTATCTAAAAGAAAGAGCATAATGAATCAGTAAAGGACACTCTTTTATTTGTAGGAACATGGAACCACTGATAATGCTGGTCCTGTATCTTACTGTGCAACAGTTAGTCCTATTAAAGACTCTCTTTGAGATGAGAAATGCAATTCTTATTTTCTAAAATACACATTCCCTGTTTCTTAGACCAGGTCATCTTAAACCTTTATATTTCTTTTCTGGCCCTTTCATGTAATTACATATATCAACTTGGATTACACTAGTTTTGAAAATGAATGTTTCCCCCTGGGTGATGGGAGAGGCACGTGTATATGTGGGGGTTGGGGGTCAGGGGATGGGCCTGAATTAGGAGTGTCCTTCTTGATAAATAAGCAATTTATGAGGGTAAAGACATTTTGAAATGATCTTATTCCACAGGACTTAGAGTATGAACACCCACCCTGGATTGTCTTGCTGGAGGTATGAGGGATTTATCTTACACAGGATAACTTAAGACTATGGGAAATGTACATTTAGAGGAAGATGATGGATCATGGAACAAAACCAACACTTTTGGATAAGGGATAGAATTTTTTGAAGAATAGTTAGAGATATATGTGTGGAAATTTGCAGAGCTAAGGACAGATTGGAAAATTTTAAACTGATATATTTATGAATGATTTATCTTAGTGGCAATAGTGACCAATTAAAACATGGCTATAAATTCTTTAACTCTTCTCCCACTGAGACATGGGATCTATAGTTTATCCTCTTGAATCTTGTCATCTCTGTGATGCTCTGACCTACAGATTATTGGAGACATGGTCTTGTGCCAAGTGCTAGATCTAGAACTTAAGAGATGGGTAGCTTCCACTTTGTCTTTTGGAATGCTTGATTTTAGAAGCCAGCTGCCCTGTAAGAAAACTGAATATCTTGTTGTGAAGAAGCTTAAGCTACCCATGTATATACTAGACTAGACTCCAGCAGTTGCAGCCATCCTAGCCTAAATGTCAAACACCTGATTGAAGAGTACTTCAGGTAACTCCATTCTCAGCCATCATTTGACTACAAACCCCTAAGGGAGAGTCCCCTCCTGAGCCCTAGACTTTTGGGATATAATAAAAAAGAATAATTCAATAAACAGTACAAACAACCACTGTGTGGCTAATCTGAAAATTTGGAAATCATACTCAGCCCCGCCCTCATTCTTGCCCACATGTATTCAAATCTTAGTGCCTGGGTACCATAAGATATATATTTATACATTTGCATATATATGCACACACATATATATGTATATATGCATACTAATGTGTGTTTATGTGCAATGAATTAATAGAACGTGCAACTATAGAGCAATGTAACAGATGATACAGTTTCACAAATTTGGAAATCATTTGTGTTACGTAGATTAAACCAGATTATAAGATGTGTTCTGAAGCCTGGAATTCCACCATTCCATATGCTCTTATGAGCCAAGATAATTCCAGTTGTCAGGTTATCAGTTAAGTATAATGTTAATAAGACCAACAAGTTCAGTCTGAACTCTGTGGTCACCTGGAGCCCAAACAATTTTTCAAGAAACACATATAAAACCATATAATATCCAAAGATAATAACAGGTTTGGGGGTGGTTCATCACACAGAATTAGACAAGCTAAACAGGATATTTTACCTTATGCTATAGAAGTCACAATTAGCATAGCAAATTAAGTATATTTTCTCTTACATTAAGTTTTCTTTTAGTTTTTCTCAAAGCTTTTGTAACTGCACAAATAGATTTTATGTAATAGTGCTGTTAGCAGTGTCCTTTTGAAGGTAACAAGAACACCCTGAGAAGAGCTGTGATTCCTGAACGCATGCTGCCCCCAGCCACCATGCAAAGTGGGGATATCAAGGGAAAGGATATGCCACCACCCATGGCAGCTGTCCTTCAGCGAGTGCTCAGCACTGTACAAAATACAATCCTCCCACTTAGCCATTGCTCTCTACAAATTGGTAGAAGACTATAATTCAATGGGAAGAAAAATTGACCTGGGCAGCCCATATTCATGCCACATGGAAAAGGGTCTCTACCTGTTCTGTGACAGTGGAGAAGAAATGTATTTAGCTATTTGTATGTTCCCCGCTTTGGTTCTTTATGTATTTCTTGAAAAGAGGTTTGGACTCAAGTCTACAGTCTGTGACCAGGGAGCAGTAAAACTGAACTTTTACACCTTATTAACATTACGTTCAGATGAAAATTTACAACTGTATTTATCCTATATTATAGAAGCATATGTAATTGTGGAATTACAAGCTTCAATGTAGTCATCAAACACACAAACTTTTGTATGACACATCCTACAGTTGGCTAATTATCTGGTTTCTTATAATTGACATGAGAGATTTCTGAACTTGTGAAATTGTATCATTTAGTCTCTTGAGATATAGACAAAAGCTTCATTTATTCACTACATATACAGGCACAGACACACACACAGTATGTTCAGGCACTGAGAGTTGAAGAAATGTATGATAGGCAGGGAAAATAAAGGAGAGAGATCAAGTATGATTTCCAGGTTTCTAGCTTAAGCAATGTGAAGATTATTTGTACTATTAAATTATAAAACACCAAAGGATAATGCATTTTGGAAGCCGGGGTATGATAAGTTCAACTTGAACATACTGAATTTAAGATGCCTGCTATACGTCTAAGATGAGATGCCGTGTAGATTAGCTGACATTATATAGGTTTGGTTCACAAGGCAGAAGTCTGCACTATGTAGATTTGAAAATTTTCAGTCTCAGCAAATAGACGGTAACAGAGGCCAAGAGAGAGCTGAGATGAGCAGGATATTATAAAATTATAGAATTCATATGATAGAGTCTCAATGAGATTGAGTAGATGTGGGAAGCTGGCTAACTGACTTACATATGCATAGTTATAGAGATAGGAAGACTATCTAGTAGTTGATGTTAGAACTGGAAAGAGGAGAGTTTTTCTAGAATAATGAACGACATGGTTGATAATGTCAAATATTGTTAAGTCAAGCAAATACATGAATGAAAAGTACCTGTGGTGTTGAACTATGTAAAGAACATTAATGATCACAATGGCAACAGTTTTTGTAGAATCATGGTATAGAATCCAGGTAAGAGTTAGGAGAAGAGTTTATGGACTATAGAGAAATTAGAGACTATAAATAACTGTCCAGAATGTTGACTGTGAAAGAAAGGAAAGATGGGAAAGGCACCTAGTAGGGAATGTGAGGTTGAAATCATTTTATTATTTTGTATTTGTTGGCATGTTAATTTTGAACCCTGTCTTGGATCTTTAAAATGATCCATTAGCTTTATATGATGTGCAAAACATAAGCACTATAATGTAGGCACAAATAAGATCTTTAAAAACTATGTAGTTTGTTGGTTTACTAATTCCAATGAGACTGAAATATTAAGAAATGGAGGGCGAACTTAAGTTCACCTTCTAGTGTGTTTCCTGCACAATACCTTACATGGTGTTGTCTGACTCTGTCCTCTCAAACTGCCTCCCTGGAACTGCATCCAGAGCTACTTTAGCCCCATAAGATCTGATGTTTTCCACTAGAGATAACTATGCCCCCAGCTTTGACAGGGGGGTCATTAATCATATGACCTCTTTCTCCTGCACCGTTTCATACAGCTTTAGCTCTCTACTAGTCTAGGAAATAGGATGGTGTTTTAACCTGGGTGTTACGGAAAACCATTCTGAGATAGCAAGTGCAGGATCCCAGTTCCTTTCTATCCTTTTACAAAACCCAACCCAGGAGCTGTGGAAGTAAAACACTGGGCCCCAAAATATTTTGCCTAACTTAGCTTAAATTCTGATGTACAGGAATGAGGAGTGAGCAAAAGTTCATATAAATCTGGCACTGCTTAGCTTGAATTGTGAAATCTGAAACTTTGAAGGGACTCTAGAAATGTTTATGTACAGACACCTCATCAAAATGCAGATGTACATAAGTTTAGCTGATCGGAAGACTGGATGTGCTCCCAATATCAGTGTGCAATCTTGGCCTAGCATTTCTTCAGATTGGAATTCTTAGTTTCTTCAAATTTTTATGGAATGACCCCAACCCATCAAGATTTTAATGGAAATTGTAGTGGGTCAAACTGTGTCCCCACAAAAGATAAGTCCAAGTCCTAATTCCCTGTACCGGTGAATGTGACCTTATTTGTAAATATGGTCTTTCCAGATATACTTAAGTGAAAGATCTTGAGATGAGATCATCCTGGATTTAAGGGGGCCCCAGAGTCCATTGTTTGGTGTCCTTACAATAGGAGGAGAAGGGAGATTTGAGACAAGCAGAGGTATAACAGGAAAAGCCCATCCCTGCTAGAATTTGCAGTGACGGGTCTACAGGTCAAAGAAAGCCTATGACTGCTGACAACCACCAGAAGCTAAAAGAAAAGCACAAAACAGATCCTCCCTCAGAGATCTCAGGAGGAAGAAACTCTGTCAACACCTTGATTTCAGACTTTCAGCCTCCAGATGATAATTTGTTAAGGGGTTCTAGGAATATGATACGGATGTGTGTGTGCGTGTATTTAATTGATATTTTTTACATTGTCAATTACTTTATTAAAAAATGGCAATTCAGAATTTTGCTGTTAACTTATATCAAGTTTATGGACTTGTGGTTTCCAGAAACGAAATTTATGCTATCAAAATCAGGATACAAATTCTTCATACTCAAAAAACGAATTTTTTAGCTTTCCCAATATCCATGCTGTCTTAAAGATTATCTATGGGAATTTTAGACTTGGCAATTACTTCAGTAATCAAACATAACTTTTCTGGTTTGGAAATTAAGTTAAAAGAAAACAGTTGATGCTTTCTTTCATTCTCATCACCTATAATGGACCTAAAATCCCTCTTGCCCACCAGGGACAATATTTATTTTGAATTTACTCTTTTTGGTATAGTTGTAAAGTAAAAGCTTTGTAATTTAATTCTTTTCAGTGTTAAAAATTTCATTTTTAGTATATGTGCTGCCGAAGCGAGCACAAAATTTCATTTTTAAAAGAGAAGAAAGGGACTCGATTAAAAAAACCAGTATTTTAATGGAATAGTTACAAAAAGATATCATTCAGCATACTGCTTGCCTCTTTAGAGCTTTTATAATCAGGGAGTTTCACATTTCTACAATAAATTATGCTGCTTACGCCTCTCCCTTGCAAATTGGGTCACAAAGTTTGATATAAAATTATTTTGTGGTGTGTTTATGGCATGCTTATCAAATTAGCATTTAAATATTTGTTATAGTTTTAGGAGGTGAAATTAGACCTATAATGATTTATTATACCATAACCCGACAAGAAAGTTTCAATCCTTTCTGGTTGTGTGATGCAAAGTTCCCAGGAGTATATGCTGGAAAAATAACATTCGTCAAAGTCATATGGAGAAGAGAATTCTTAGAAATCTTCATGAACACAAGTGTTGAGTCAAATTATTCATAATTTCACTTAAATATGTAATTCCATAAATTTCTTAAGTAAGCATCTCTATACTTAAAAATCATGACATAAAATCAGTGATAAAATTCAAAATAAACTTACAAACCATTGAAGTTTAAACAAACTATGTTAATATGATGGATGAAATTGTTATCCTAAAACTAAATCGGCAATCTTTAATTCAGTGTGTATTTGCATAGTCTATGTTTCACTTGAGACTTGACTCTTCATTTAGAATAGTGGACCAACATTATATCATATTCATTATTATTACTGTTAATTTTTAATTCATCAATTGTTTGATTTTTAAACTAATACCTCATTTTAAGTCAATTTGCTGGTGTGTACCAAAACATATCACTGTAATAAAAATAATTTTAACAGAAATTCACAAATTGTCTAATGACTACTAAACCTTCTGCAAAAGAAATTATTTTAATGGAAATAGTTTAGTTAGTTTAGATAATATTTGGTATTGGCTTTCTTTGGATAGTATTATTATATTTAGGTAGTTGCCTTACATAGAGTTTTTGTTAGGGATTACTGTTAAATTTATTAAATACCCTTTTTGCTAGCATCTATCAATGGTGCGTGCATATGTGTGTGTTTAAGTAATTTAATCAAATGTGTAGATTCAGATTCAGGGAATCGACACCACAACCAATGCACAGAACTGTTCCATCACTACAAAGATCTCTCTTGCGCTGTTCCTCGGTGGTGGCACCCACCCCTATCCTTGTCCCCCTGGCAATTACTAATTTGTCTTCTACCTCTACGATTTTGTCACTTTAAGAATGTTATGTATGTCATGTAACATATATGTCATATATATGTCATACAGTGTGTAGCCTTTTGAGACCGGCTTCCTTTATTTTCATGGAGAATAATGCCCTTGAGCTTCATCTAAGTAGTTATAGTATGTCAAGAATTTGTTCTTTCATTTTGCTGAGGATTATTCCATTATACAAATTTTCCACAGTTTAACTATTCCCCTACAGAGGGCATTTGAATTAGTTCCAAATTCTGACAATTTTACAAATAAGGCTTTCCAAACATGCTGTTATGCTTATAGGTTTTTATGTGGACACCAGTTTCATTACCCTGCAACAAATTCCCAAGGAGGATTGCTGAGTTATATGGTAAATGAATGTTTTGTTTTATAAGAAACTTCCAAACAATTTTCCAGAGAAGCTATACCATTTATATTCCTACTGAGAATATATCAAATATCCAGTCTATCTACATCCTCACTAGCACTTAATATTGTCACTGTTTTGTTTTACCTGTCTTACTAGGTGTGTAGTGATACATCAACTTGATTTCAAATTTGATTCCCTTAATGGCAATAGAAGTTAAATATATTTTCCTATATATTGTTGTAACCTATAATATTTGTTGATATTGTTGAAATCACCAAAATATCAGAAAGCACACAGCAGTAAAATAGAAATCATTGAATAAAGAAGTCAGAAGTAGGATAATAACAGGGCATTAGTATCCAGGTTCAAATGGTTTAAGGTGGAGGGCTGATTAGTGTCAGGCACATTTTAAACTAGTTTTTGGATTGATAAACAAAGCAAAGTAAGGATCTTGGGACAAGTTTGATAAGTAAAATATCATGCAGTAAGTAAAGTGCCCAGGTCAGCAGACCCCGTCTTTGATAAATAGTTCTGGGGGAGTGTTTTGAGACAAACTGAAATAATCTGTTGTCTTATACTTTTCCACTTACTGGGCAGAGCTTTGCTAGACCAAATAGTCAAGTCATATTGGCATAGTACTCTGGTTTTGTATAAGTCCGTCTGACACAGAAGGTCTCAGTTCTTAATAACAAATCATACATTTCCTGATATTTTAACTACTCTTTTCCAGCATATAAACTGTACTCTTCCTTAATGTATTTTGGCCTTAGTTACAAGATTGCATTTTGAAGATGTAATTGGAGTTACTGCACATATATTCATCAGTGCAAATGAGCTAGTTTTCTTTTCTGTAGTGTCATTTTGTCAGGTTTTGTATTAAAATTATGCTGGCTTCAAAATATGAATTAAGCTCTTAAACTTTTCAACATTCTGGTAGATTTTAAAAACAAACATTTTCTAATATTTAAAGATTAGATGAACTTCATCTATAAATCCATCTGGTCATTGTGACTTTTTCCATAGGAGACCTTATTCACCTACCAGTTTGCGTCAGTGGCAATGGTCTCTTCAATTTTTCCACTTCTAAGGTAAATTTTCTTGTGCTGTTCCTTTCTCCTTTGTTTTTAAATGTCCTTTACTCTTTTATTATGTGTCCTCATGTTTTCTCCCTCTTCATCCATTATAACCTGATTTTAGATAGGCAGAATTAATTGTCTATAAACTGTGGACTGTGTAAAAATGGAAGATATAATTAAACTCTTTAACCTCAATTTTTGTCATTAGTAATTGTAATATATGTTATGGGGCAGTACCCAGATCATGCTTTCAGGGCTGAGGCTCTCTTCCTCCCATTTCATGATACATAGCTGAGTCCCTTGCAGGGATTACCCTCAACCACAGGGAACTGCCTGGCCCAACAAATGGTCAGTGTGTAGATATAAAGTTCAGGCACCTTGGACTTAGTTCAGGAGAAATATGAAGAGTAATCTCCTCTCAGAAGGATGGCCTGGGATCGGCTGTGGATTTGTTGCAAATGCCTTAAAGTTCAGCTTCTCCCTCTGACCAGGCCTACTACCATCACCCTCTCAAAGGCAAACCTCTTATAGGCAAATCTTCTGGGGAATATATTTTCTGGTTTACCCAATCTAAAATATAAAATTGCCATAACAATGCCTACCTTTAAAGCTGTTGTGAGCATACACTGAGGTTTTAGTCATAAAGTATTTGTAACATAAG
This sequence comes from Phataginus tricuspis, assembly GCA_029783875.1. NCBI lineage: Eukaryota > Metazoa > Chordata > Mammalia > Pholidota > Manidae > Phataginus > Phataginus tricuspis. The sequence continues at coordinate 4,463,237 of JAQQAC010002629.1, forward strand.
TGTTTAACAATTGTTAGTCATTATCTTATAATAGGATGTTTAAAAAAAGGGCGTTTCATTTACTCAGACTTTCAGTTAAATAAGTTCAGGATTAGCTTTATGAGCTGAGAAATTTTTATATATTTTACAGATGAGTCTAGATACATCATTGCTGAGCTTAAGAAGATACCAGGGAGTAAAGATTCAAGATGGTGACATGAGAGGTGAGACAGAGAACTCCTCCCAAAACCACAAATAGTATGAAAATATAGTTAATTAACACAACTAACCCTAAAACAGCAACAGGAAAGAAGGCTGAACCAGACTGCATACAGACATCATGAACAGATCAGACCTCAGGAAACAGGGTAATGTACGGAAGCCTTCATCCAGCGGGACCCAAGCCCTTCCCCCACCTCAGCTCACTGGCCGGAGAAAGAGAAATGGAGTGGGGAGGGGGTGGAAGCCTGGGGCTGCTGAACACCCAGCCCTGGAGATCTGCTTTGCGAGCAGAAACCTACTCTGCGTGTGCTCTGGAGGCTGGGGAGCTGGGAAGGCCAGAGTTCCTGAGAGACTGCCATTCCGGCTGTTCATGGAGGATGGGATCCACATCAAGCTGCTCTGACAGAGGAAGTCTGAGAGGCTTCCTAGCAGCGAGAGGGCTGCTGAAGGGGCGGGGGCTGCATGGAGCTGGCTGCACAGGAGAAAGGAGAGCTGGACAAGGTAGTCCGAGAATGCTCTGCCCAGCAGATTGGGAACTTTGAGGAGCTTCAGGTGCTCCATCCCTCTGGCTGACTGCTTAGCTCTGAGGCCCCCCACTGTGACATGCAGCCTGCCGAGCCTTCCTCCTGGCCTGAGAGCACCAGCTCACAAACTGGCAGTCACTACGCTAGCATTAGGCCAGCCAGAGGGAGGCCCCGCCTACATCAGCTAGAGATGCCAAGCACAGAGGCTTACACCTGTGTGCTCAGCCCACTGGCTGTGATACTGGAGACAGGCAGGGCAGACAGGAATTAGGAAACAGATCTTTCCTCCCCTCAGGCACCAGCTTTGCTCCCCAACGACACTCAACCTCACTCTAGGGGCTGAGCAGCTCCAGAGACTGGAACTTCTGGGCACTAGAGGGCACCACATAGAAATAGGAAACATCAAAAGAACATAGTTCAGACCAAAATCTCACAAACCCCAGAAAAAGGGCCAAATGACACTGAACTCACCAATCTTCCTGAAAGAGAGATTCAAAATAAAAATCATAAACATGCTCATGGAGGTACAGAAAAATATTCAAGAACTCAGGAACTAATTTAAGATGGAGATTCAATCATTAAGAAATTCCATATCTGAAATGAAATATACAATGGAGGGATTTAAAAGCAGATTAGATGTAGTAGAAGAGATGGTAAATGGAATAGAAATTAGAGAAGAGGAATACAAAGAAGCTGAGGCACTGAGAGAAAAAAGAATCTCTAAGAATGAAAGAATATTGAGAGAACTGTGTGACCAATCCAAATGGAACAATATTCGCATTATAGGTGTACCAGAAGAAGAAGAGAGAGAAAAAGGGATAGAAAGTGTCATTGAGGAGGTAATTGCTGAAAACTTCCCCAATCTGGGGAAGGAGATAGTCTAGCAAGACATGGAGGTGCACAGATCTCCCAACACAAGGGACCCAAGGAAGACAACATCAAGACATATACTAATTAAAATGGCAAAGATCAAGGATAAAGACAGACTTTTAAAATCAGCTAAAGAGAGAAAAAGGATCACATACAAAGGAAAACTCATCAGGCTATCATCAGATTTCTCAACAGAAACCTTACAGACCAGAAGGGAGTGGCATGATATATTTAATGCAATGAAGCAGAAGGGCCTTGAACCAAGAACACTCTACCCAGCAAGGTTATTATTTAAATTTGAAGGAGGGATTAAACAGTCTCCAGATAAGTAAAAACTGAGAGAATTTACATCTGACAAACCACCTCTACAGTGCATTTTGGAGGGACTCCTATAGATGGAAGTATTCTAAGGCTAAATAGATGTCACCCAAGGGATAGTCAAAGAGTACAGAATATGATTCAAAACATACAAAGAATGGCGTAGGAAGAAAAAGAAAAAGGAGGAAAATAAAAGAACCTTTAGGTTGTGTTTGTAATAGCATAGGAAGTGAGTTAAGATAGTTTGACTGTTAGATACTAAGGGAATTACCTTTGAACTTTTGGTAACCATGAATCTAAAGCCTGCAATGGCAATAAGTACATACCTATCGATAATCACCCTAAATGTAAAAGGTCTGAATGCACCAATCAAAAGATATAGAGTCACTGAATGGATAAAAAAACAAGACCCATCTATATGCTGCCCACAAGAGACTCACTTCAAACCCAAACACATACACAGACTGAAAGTAAAGGGATGGAAAAAGATATTTCATGCAAGTATTAGTGAGAAAAAAGCAGGAGTTGTAGTACTTGTATCAGACAAAATAGACTTTAAAACAAAGAAAGGCACAAGAGACAAAGAAGGACATTACATAAAGATAAAAGGGTCAGTCCAACAAGAGTATATAACTATTATAAACATCTATGCACCCAACTCAGGATCACCTACATATGTGAAACAAATACTAACAGAATTAAAGGGGGAAAGAGAATGCAATGCATTCATTTTAGGAGACTTCAACACACCACTCACTCCAAAGGACAGATCAACCAGACAGAAAATAAGTAGAGACAGAGGCGTTCAACAATGTATTAGAACAGATGGCCCTAACAGGCATCTATAGAACACTCCATCCAAAAGCAACAGGATACACATTCTTCTCAAGTGCACATGGAACATTTTCAAGAATAGATCATATACTAGGCCATAAAAAGAACCTCAGTAAATTCAAAAAAGACTGAAATTGTACCAACCAGCTTCTCAGACCACAAATGTATGAAACTAGAAATAAATTACACAAAGAAAACAAAAAAGCCCACAAACACATGGAAGCTTAGTAACATGCTCCTAAATAATCAATGGATCAATGACCAAATAAAAACAGAGATCAAGCAATATATGGAGACAAAAGACAACAATAACACAACAAAGCAAAATCTCTGGGATGCAGCAAAGGCTGTGCTAAGAGGGAAATATACTGCAATACAGGCCTACCTCAGGAAAGAAGAACAATCCCAAATGAACAGTCTAAACTCACAATTAATGAAACTAGAAAAGGAAGAACAAATGAGGCCCAAAGTCAGTAGAAGGAGAGATATAATAAAGATTAAAGCATAAATAAATAAAATTGAGAAGAATAAAACAATAGAAAGAATCAATGAAAGCAGGAACTGGTTCTTTGAGAAAATATACAAAATAGATAAACCCTTAGCCAGACTTATCAAGTAAAAAAGAAAGTCTACACACATAAACAGAATCAGAAATGAGAAAGGAAAAATCACTATGGGCACCACAAAAATACAAAGAATTATGAGAGAATAATATGAAAAATTATATGGTAACAAACTGGATCACCTAGAAGAAATGGACAATTTTCTAGAAAAATACAACCTTCCAAGGCTGACCCAAGAAGAAACAGAAAATCTGAATAGACCAATTACCAGCAAAGAAATTGAATTGGTAATAAAAAAAACTGCCTAAGAACAAAACCCCTGGATCAGATGGTTTCACTGCTGAATTTTATCAAACATGTAGTGAAGACCTAATACCCATCCTCCTTAAAGTTTTTGAAAAGGTGGAAGAGGAGGCAATACTCCTGAACTCACTCTATGAGGCAAACATCACTCTAATACCAAAACCAGGCAAAGACAGCCCCCCCAAAAAAAATTACAGACCAATATCCTTGATGAACATAGATGCAAAAATACTCAACAAAATATTAGCAAGCCAAATCCAAAAATAAATAAAAAATATCATCCACCATGATCAAGTGGGATTCATCCCAGGGATGCAAGGATGATACAGTATTCGAAAATCCATTAACGTCATCCATCACATCAACAAAAAGAAGGACAAAAACCACATGATCATCTCCTTAGATGCTGAAAAAGCATTTGACAAAATTCAACATCCATTCATGATAAAAACACTCAACAAAATGGGTATAGAGGGCAAGTACCTCAACATAATAAAGGCCATATATGACAAACCCACAGCCAACATTATACTGAACAGCAAGAAGCTGACAGCTTTTCCTTTAAGATTGGGAAGAAGACAAGGGTACCCACTTTCTCCACTTTTATTCAACATAGTTCTGGAGGTCCTAGACACAGCTAGTAGACAACACAAAGAATTAAAAGTCATCCATATTGGCAAGGAAGAAGTTAAACTGTCCCTGTTTGCACATGACATGATATTGTACATAAAAAATCCTAAAGAATCCACTCCAAAACTACCAGATCTAATATCTAAATTCAACAAAGTTGTGGGATACAAAATTAATACACAGAAATATGTTGCATTCCTGTACACTAACGATGAACTAGCAGAAAGAGAAATCAGGAAAACAGTTCCATTGACAATTGCATCAAAAAGAATAAAATACCCAGGAATAAACCTAACAAAGGAAATGAAAGACTTATACTCTGCAAACTACAAGACACTCATGAGAGAAATTAAAGAAGAAACCAATAAATGGAAACACATCCTGTGCTCATGGATAGGAAGAATTAATATTGTCAAAATGGCCATCCTGCCTAAAGCAATCTACAGATTCAATTCAATCCCTATCAAAATACCAACAGCATTCTTCAATTAACTAGAGCAAATAGTCCTAAAATTCATATGGAACCACAAAAGACCCCGAATAGCCAAAGCAATCCTGATAAGGAAGTGTAAAGCAGGGGGGATTACACTCCCTTACTTCAAGCTCTTCTACAAAGCCACAGTAATCAAGACAATTTGGTACTGGCACAAGAACAGACCCATAGACCCGTGGAACAGAATAGAGAGCCCTGATATAAACCCAACCACATATGGTCAATTAATATATGATAAAAGCGCCATGGATATACAATGGGGAAATGATAGCCTCTTCAACAGCTGGTGTTGGCAAAACTGGACAGTTACATGTAAGAAAATGAAACTGGATTATTGTCTAACCCCATACACAAAAGTAAACTCAAAATCGATCAAAGACCTGAATGTAAGTCATGAAACCATAAAATTCTTAGAAAAAAACATAGGCAAAAATCTCTTGGACCTAAACATGAGCAACTTCTTCATGAACATATCTCCCCAGGCAAGGGAAACAAAACCAAAAATGAACAAGTGGGACTATATCAAACTAAAAAGCCTCTGTACAGCAAAGGATATCATCAATAGAACAAAAAGTCATCCTACAGTATGGGAGAATAAATTCATAAATGACATATCCGATAAAGGGTTGAGAACCCCCCCAAAAAAGAAAAAGAGCTCATGCACCTCAACAAACAAGAAGCAAATAATTCAATTAAAAAATGGGCAGAGGATATGAAGAGACACTTCTCTAAAGAAGAAATTCAGATAGACAACAGGCACATGAAAAGATGCTCCACATTGCTAATCATCAGAGAAATGCAAATTAAAACCACAATGAGATATCACCTCACACCAGTAATGATGGCCAACATCCAAAAGACAAACACCAACAAATGTTGGCGAGGATGTGGAGAAAGGGGAACCCTCCTACACTGCTGGTGGAAATGTAAATTAGTTCAACCATTGTGGAAAGCAGTATGGAGGTTCCTCAAAAAACTCAAAATAGAAATACCATTTGACCCAGGAATTCCACTCCTAGGAATTTACCCTAAGAATGCAGCAGCCCAGTTTGATAAAGACATATGCACCCCATGTTTATCGCAGCACCCTTTACAATAGCCAAGAAATGGAAGCAACCTAAGTGTCCATCAGTAGATGAATGGATAAAGAAGATGTGGTACATATACACAATGGAATATTATTCAACCATAAGAAGAAAACACATGTAGCTGGAGGATATTATGCTCAGTGAAATAAGCCAGGTGGAGAAAGACGAGTATCAAATGATTTCACTCATCTGTGGAGTATAAGAACAAAGGAAAAACTGAAGGAACAAAACAGCAACAGACTCACAGAACCCAAGAATGGACTAACAGTTACCAAAGGGAAAGGTATTGAGGAGGATGGGTAGGAAGGGAGGGATAAGGGAGAAAAAGGGGTCATTACAATTAGCACGTATAATGTGGGTGGGGGGCACGGGGAAGGCAGTATAACACAGAGAATACAAGAAGTGATTCTGTAGCATCTTACTACGCTGATCAACAGTGACTGTAATGGGGTATGTCGTGGGGACTTGATAATGGGGGGAGTCTAGTAACCATAATGTTCATGTAATTGTATATGAATGATAGCAAAAAAAAAATAGATTAATAAAAAAGAAGATATCAGAACTGGTTCTGCTTTGCTCCATTATAGCCATGCACTTCCAGACTGTAGAACACTAGAAATTGTAATGGTCACTTGAAAGGAGTTTGTACAAGGACACATGCATTTGGTTTCCCTCCCCATCCCTACCCCAAGGACACATACAAGACTGACTAAAGCATGGTGGAAGAGCTTTAGGAAAGGCTTACATGTATCCCTACAGCTTAGAGGTATAGCCAAAGAAGCTGGCACCCATTTTTCACTCTGAGAATGCTTAAGGAAGGAATCAGGCTGGAGCTGCCTGGGACGGGAGGCCAAGGGAAGAGCGAAGAGTGTTGGGCGATCATTGCTTCTACCATATGCCAGGCAAAGAGACATTTGTTACCAGTGGAGAAGTGACCGCTACAGAGCACAAGTGTGCCCACCCAACACCGTGCCTTGCCTGTATGGGTAGAGATTCATAGTAGGAAACTCTGGGCAGTAGAACAAATATAATCAGGACTTGGAAAGGAAGGTTTCAAGGGCTTATTTAGCCCAAGAGTGCAATACTTCTTCAAAGAACTGGGAATATGGAAGGTGGCTTCCGAAGAAATTTGCAGAGAACAAAGGCATTCATGGAAGATGTTTGCCCCATGAAAGACTGATGTTTGTCATGGCAGAGATCATCTACAGCCAGATTATAATGACTCTCTACTTGTTTTAAAACCTCTTTCCTATTTTGTAGGAAGATTTTGTTCTTTTAGGATACAGGAATGTGAGAAATTGTGGCAGTTTTAAAACATATCTGCAAATTATTTGACATCCTTCTTTCAAAAGGTGGTATCTGATTTCTCTGGCCTGGGAAGTGCCAGCCTTATTAAACTCATTGTACTTTCTGTCTTAGTTGTGATTATATTTAGCACCACATATATGGATTATGTTTCTCTTTAAACAGGAGAGTTAATCACATTAAAATTATCATAGTAGGCTTATTATCTTATTTCAGCTACATTATTTTCTTTTCTATTTTATTGTTTCAATTTTCTATCTATGCATGGTGTAAACCAGGAATATTCTTCCTCTGGTAAAACAATTTTCCTCTGGTAAAATGTTATAGATGGATTTTCATTCTACTTATAATTATGTTTTTTATAAAACATTTAAATGTATATTTCTCAATTTATCAGTTGAAGATGAAATTATCATTTGATTACATAGAAATTAACATATCCGGCACATTTGTATTTCCTTTAAACTGCCATTCATAAGCCTGTCCTCCACTTCACTTAATTATATTTTCTTTAATGTTGATTCCCTGTTTATTACTAATAATATTGAAAATTTTCTATGGTTTTATTTCCTTAAAGTCTCTAGATCATTTTTATTTGGTATTGTAGTATGTTTTCTTATCTTCTATTTTTCCTTGCTTTTCATTAGCTATATTATATTTTAATTTATTTAAGATCACAAATAAATTGATGTGTAAAGTGTACTTCTGATATATGGACTAAGTCTTTTTCAAACATAAACTAATTCCCATATTTTTTGCATGCTTTGTTTAAATCTTTCATTTCATAGAATCTTACATTTTGATTCTTTTAGTTTTTTGGTAACAGAACGTTGGCTGAGGCTTTTCCTTTTGCTTTGAATTACAGCTAAAACCTCAAAGCTGCAATATATAGATAAGCACTAGCACATTCTGAATGGGGTTTCTAGATACATCTCTGCAGGGATGGTTTAACTATGTTGGCAGACACACCCTAAGGCAATCCTCAGTGTGTCACATCCTTGGATATTCCCCTGCCCTTAAGTTTGGGTGGAACTTGTGACTTGCTTCTCACCAGTACAATATGGCAAAGGTGATGGGACATTAGTCCCTTGATCAGGTTAGGTCATATTTTACAATGACTGAATGTTACTTATGTATAAGTACATAGGATTCTATTCCTAAGTCTCCATTTATCTGACTTCAGAGAGAAACTCTTCTGCTGGCCTTCAAGAGGCAAATAGGTATATTGAGAATACCATGGCAGGGACTGGGGGTAGCCTCCTGTACTTCGCCACAGCTTTCAATCTGTAGCCAGTGAGGAGCAGAGGGCCTCCATCCTACAGCTGCAAGGAAACGAGTCCTGCCAACTATCTGCATGAACATGGAAGCAGATTCTTTTTTAATTGAGCCTCCAGATTAGAAAACAGCCTAACCAAAATCTAACTGTAGCCTTATAAGATCCTAAGCCAAGGACCCAGTCAGGCCCATAGGAAATTGTGAGGTAACAAAAACATATTATTTGAATCTTCAGCATATGTAATAATCTGTTACTCAACAACAGAGACCTGATAGAGCTGTGTGGGGAAAATGGAACTTTCTCACCAGGATTCCCGCCTGGCCCCGATAGTGCCCATTGTGTAAACACCTAAGAGCCTGTCTGCACATCAATGGGGTGTTTATCAGGGGCAGAGCCACTAGTCAGGTATGAGATTGTCGGATGGGAATGCACCCATTCTCTCCTCCCCCCGTTCCTGGTACATGACTGGTCAGGTGCCCTCCAGTCACCAGGGACCTGCCCACGGAGTTCCTCCCAGAAGAGGCAGGGGGAAAGAGAGTGCCCAGGCCTAGGGGGAGACAGCCGAGCAGCCACCTGGGGTTTGGAGAAAAGCACAGTGGGGGACAGAGACAGAGCCATGAGAAATAAACTTTTAATACCCAACCTACCCTTTCCCTTGTCTTCCTTTTGTACAGATTCATAGTGAACTTGCTCTGGGCGGGAACCACCTTCTCCCCAGAGTCACAAGCTGTTAATAGTTCTGTGTCAGTCACCCAATCCTTCATCTCAGCCATCTTTATAAAGGTAACAGAAGGGACTAGAAACTGGAAAGAACTATTTTGATATAACCCCAGTTAATGGAAGCAACAAGCTTAATTTTTCTCTTTTTCCCTACTTATGGTGGAAGAGAGAAGAATTGTTCTAACGCCAACAAAGTCAGGTGAGGAGAGCGCCAAGAAAATTAGGGAGATTGGGAGTTTCTGGAAGAATGGAATACTGGCATTTCTCATCTGCATGCTCTCTGAAGAGCTGAAACTGACCCACCCTATGGTAAGAGACCTCCTGGAAGAGCCTTCCATGCATCTCTGGACTTTGGAGAGTTGACAAAATGATCGTTCTTGCCCTCGCTTGTGAGAGTCTGGTATTCAGCTGCACTGCAGGTAGAAGGAGGCGTCAGTAGTACCACGTGCTTGCCAACCGTTTGTCAAGACAAGAATCTCTGAGTTTTCCACAGACACTATCCATTATTAGTCATCTTGAAAATGACCCAACCCAAGATGGTGGTTGGCCAGGATGAAAGGACTGAACGGGAAGAGGTTCTGCATGACACTATAAGGAGAGACTAATATGGGCACTGTGAGGGGCCGCTCAGAAAACTCCACAAGTTTGGAAAGTCTAAAGTACAGAAATTCATGTGGTGCTTCTAAATAGACCCACAAACGCATTACACAAGAGGCCCTTGCCTGAAATCGAGTCCTGCCACAGACGGTACTGACAATATAGCACCTCTTTTAGGTCCTTAGACCAAATTTCAATGTGCAGAGGGAGGTTTCCTCCAGCCCAGCAAACAATTCTCCAGACACTAGTTGGGTGTCCTACAATTTAACTCAATTATGAGTCCTACAAAGCTGCCTCCCCACCCCACTTAAGATGCCAGTTGCAAGCCCAGGTTATTACCTGTGTTCTGACCAACTGGCTATAGATAAGGTTCCAACAACCCCTTCCTTGGGTTTCAGATGCCAGTGGGTGGTCCAGATTGCTACCCATACTTCTGACTGACTAGCTACAAATCAGAGGTTCCAACAACCTCCTCGAGTTTGATAATTTGCTAGAGTGGCTTACAGAAATCAGGGTACCTGTTACTTACTAGATTACCAGTTTATTATAAAAGGATAGAGCTCAGGAACAGCCAGATGGAAGACATGCATAGAACAAGGTACAGGGAAAGTCACAGAACTTCCATGCTCTCTCCAGGGGCACTACTCTTCCAGCACCTCATGTTTACTGACCTGGAATATCTCTGAACCGTGTCTTCTTGAGTTTCTATTGGAGGCTCAATTACATGCATATTATTAATTAAATCATTGGCCATTAGCTATCAATCTCAACACCTCCAGCCCCTTCCCCTCTCCTCTCACAGGAGGTTGGTTCCCCAGGAAACCAGACCCCATCCTTGGGTGCTTCCAAAACTCACCTCATTAACACAACAAAAGATACCTTTATCACTCTTGTTACCTAGGAAATTCCAGTGGTTTTAGGAGTCCTGTGTCAGAAACAGGGCCAAGACCAAATACACATTTCTTATTATCAATCACAGTATCACAGTACCAGCGACGTACGACTTTTCTATCTTTTCCTATGAAACTTCCTTCCACTAACATGACCCTGAAGATCCAGCTGAAGATGGTGAAGGAAGGCAAAAGGACAGATCATCTTTTTCTTGACCACAGAAATTCCCTAAGCCCTGTCAGTTATGAACTTGGGGTAGAAAAGAAATTCTTATGTTTACAGGAGTCAGCAATTTTAAATTAAACTATCTTAAACTTTAATTTATTTTAACCCTGAAAATGATCAGTCAGAAATGGGATTTTCTTATGGCATTACCAAGGTACAGAGAAAGGTAATAGGACAAAATAAAAGGCAGTAATAGAGAAAAATAGAAATAGTCTTTTCTGGTTTGTTTGCCATCAGGTACAGCTATTATTGTAATCTTATAAATTAGTCTATCATGACTTCTTCCTCAGTTTGTATACTTGATCCATAGATTGTAAAATTCCTATTTTATAACATGTGGTTCATTCATTATCATCTAGTTTGATGACTCATGAAGACTTTTTTTCCCTATTTTTTTCCATTCACCATTTCAGGCAATTTCTAGGAGGAGGGTTTGGAAGTGTGTTCTTGTAAGACATTTTCTGTTTATGAGATTGAAATTGGGTATAAGATTAAAAATTTACAACTGTGCTGAATATAGTATCTCCAACTTGCCATGGAAGATTTTCCTTGAATGGTACATAGAAAAATAAAATATTCTGCCCTTATGGTGTGGCAACTCTTCCCAAAATATCTCATCTACTGAGGCCTAAATTCTCAGTTGAGACTCTTTCTTCTGGGTTAAACATTTTACACAGTGGATTATTTTAAATAGAAACTACTTAAGGAATTTGGCTAATATATTAATTGCACAGTGCTTTAATATGAGTTAATGTAAGAGAACCTAAAAGCCCTAGGACTCTAAGGGTGGGAGTTGCTACAGACAGGGGATGAGGGAGAATAGCAATATCCAAACACACTCATGTGGTTTTTTATTAGACACAAACATATGAACAACAAACATTCCCAAGGGCAATTATTATACTTACTTCCACACTATTGCCTTTTTTTTAGTCCTGCCTTCCTCTCCCCATTGTTTGGAATAGAAAATGGAAGTTATTATTTTTTTTGCATTATTTCCCCAAGCAGATCAGGTCTGCCAAGAGAGCAGTAGCCA